>JBBGZY010001983.1:1800000-2175225 GCA_037952925.1 Lithobates clamitans | reverse complement strand
AAAAACGGCATGGGTAACCCCCAGCCCATTACCAGGCCCTTTGGGTCTTGTATAGATATTAAGGGGAACCCCGCACCCATATATACTCTGAGCATCAGTATACGGTCCAAACAAGACAGGGACTGTAGGTTTGTTCTTAGGTTGAATCTGTTTGTAATTTGGAAAAGGTAAATTTTTTAAGTGTAGCTCTAGCCAAAAAATCTATTTTTAAGCTTTTTGGATAACATAGGGAAGGCTTATCATCACCCCTGTAACATTTGTTTTGCTGTCTGTGCCCCTGTTCAGAAGATTTCACCTCACTTTCTGTCCCAATTGGATTTTGAAAATTTGGGGTTATTAGGGAAACAAGGATTGGTGATAAAGCATCAGTGTAGACACCTTTTTCCCATATTAACTCTTACAGGAGAGAATTTCCCTTCCTAGGAGTAGATTTCCTCTCACTTCCTGTTGTCTCCCTCTGTTTGTAAGTAGGATTTGTTTGTAAATCAGATGTTTGAAAGTAGGGGACCGCCTGTATATACTATGCGGCTTGCCCTATATACTCTGCAGAAATTTGGGCCTTAGGTGTTGGTGTTACCAGAACACTGTAAGCCCTCACAGTAACTCTTGGTGGGCGCTGGCACGGGCCCTGCTGTGAAATATTATATCAAGAATTGTAATTACATGCCCCTGTTAAACAGGGGCAGAAAAATTGGGCCTTAGGCAACGGTGATGGTGGCACATCACTGTAAAGCCTCAAAGATACCCTGGTTGAGTGCAGGAACAAGCCCTGCTGCAAAATATTACAGCAAAAATTGTAATTACACGCCCCTGTCAAACAGGGGCTGAAAAATTGGGCCTTAGGCATTGGTGCTGGTGCCACAACACTACAACCCCTCACAGATACTCTAGTTGAGTGCAGGAACGAGCCCTGCTGCAAAATATTACAGCAAAAATTGTAATTACACACCCCTGTTAAACAGGGGCAGAAAAATTGGGTTTTAGGCACTGGTGCTGGTGCCACAACACTGCAACCCCTCACAGATACTCTAGTTGAGCGCAGGAACGCTCCCTGCTGTGAAATATTACAGCAATAATTGTAATGACATGCCCCCATTAAACAGGGGCAGAAAAATTGGGCCTTAGGCGCTGGTGCCACAACATTACAAACCCTCACAGATACTCTAGTTGAGCGCAGGAATGAGCCCTGCTGCGAAATATTACAATAAAAATTGTAATTACATGCCACTTTTAAACAGGGGCAGAAAAAATAGGCTTTAGGCACTGGTGCTGGTGCCACAACACTGCAATCCCTCACAGATACTCTAGTTGAGCGCAGGAACGTGCCCCGCTGCAAAATATTACAGCAAAAATTGTAATTAAGCTCCGCTGTTATCCAGAGGCAGAAAAATTGGACCTTAGGCGGTGGTGGTGGTGCCACAACACTGCGACTCCTCACAGATACTCTAGTTGAGCACAGGAACGAGCCCTGCTGCAAAAAATTACAGCAAAAATTGTAATTAAATGCCCCTTTTAAACAGGGGCAGCAAAATTGGGCTTTAGGCACTGGTGGTGGTGCCCAAAAATGTAGAAGCTATCAAAGTGAACATTGCGGAGGAATAGGATAGTCACTCAGCATCAGCATAAGCAGTCTTCAAGGGATCTCACATTCATAAAAAAATCAATCGGTTACATCAGCATCAGGTGTTTGGTAGCTGGTGATCCAAGACTGATTCATTTTTATGAATGTGAGCCGATCAACAGAGTCTGTAGACAGGTGCACTCTGTGATTAGTTACAAAGCCTCCAGCTGCACTGAACGTGCGTTCAAAAAGAATGTTGGATGCAGGACAGGCCAGTAGCTCAATTGCATACTGTGCAAGCTCTGACCAGTGATCCATCCTCAAGACCCAGTAACCTAGTGGATTTTTGGTTGGAAAGGTCTCCAAGTCTGATCTTGCCCCAAGGTATTCCTGCACCATGTAAATCAGGCGCTGGCGATGGTTGCTGGAACTGATCAGACCTTGGGCTGCGGACTAAAAAATTGTCTGAACGCATCGGTCAGACAGCCACCTTCTCCACTGCTCCTTCTGTGATTGACCGAAGCCTCAGCAAAACGTTGTCCAGGAGGACCAGGAAATTGTAACCTCCCAGGCTCTGAAAATGCATTGCACAAACCTTTCTGCAAGGCCTTCCGAAGATATTTCATCCTCTGCTCCCTCTGCGAAGGCTGGATAAGTTCCACAACCTTACCCTTGTAACGTGGATCAAAAAGGGTTGCCAGCCAGTACTGATCCCTCTCCTTGATACTACAAATCCAAGGGTCCTTTCGCAGGCTTTGCAGGATCAGGGAGGCCATGCAGCGTAGGTTTGTTGAGGCATTCGGTCCGGAGTCCTCTGGGTCACTAAGGATGACATGATCCGCAGCCACCTCCTCCCAGCCATGTACAAGTCCATGGGTTTCTGGGGACTGAAAACGATTTCTTGAAGACTGCTGCTGATGCTGAGTGCCAGTCTCCAGCTCCATGATGACACAATCCTCCTCCTCCTCCTCTTCCTGTGTGATAGGCGGGCCTGCAGGAATACTGTCTTAATAAAGGGGGTCTTGAGAGGTAAGGAAGTCCTCCTCTTCCTCCCTCTGTTCTGCCTCAAGTGCCCTGTCCATTATTCCACGCAGTGTGTGCTCCAAAAGGAAGACAAGAGGGACAGTGTCACTGATGCATGCACTGTCACTGCTCACCATCCTCGTGGCCTCCTCAAATGGTGACAGGACAGTGCATAAATCCTTGATCATTAGCCACTGGCATGGTGAAAAAAAGCCAAACTCCCCTGACCCTGTCCTGGTGCCATACTCGCACAGGTACTCATCGATGGCCCTCTGTTGCATGTGCAGCCTCTGCAGCATTACCAACGTTGAGTTCCACCTGGTGGGCATGTCACAGATGAGGCGGTTCTTGGGCAGGTTGCATTCCTTTTGAAGGTCAGCCAGCCAAGCACTGGCATTATATGACTGGCAGAAATGCCCACAGTCTTTTCTGGCCTGCCTCAGGAGATCCTATAAGCCCGGGTAACTGCACAAGAACCGCTGCACCACCAAATTAAACCGGGAACATGAGTGAAGTGTCCCTGTCAGAGGGCAGAGAGGAGGTTGGTGCCATTGTCGCAAGCCACCATTCCTGGCTGAAGCTGGCAGGGCGTCAACCACCTCTGAGCCTGCCCCTGCAGAGCTGCCAGAATCTCTGCCCCAGTGTGGCTCCTGTCCCCTAAGCAGACCAACTCAAGCACCGCATGGCATCTTTTTGCCTGAGTGCTTGCGTAGCCCCTAGAATGCCTACAGAGCACCGCTGGTTCAGAGTACAAATATGCACAGGAAGAGGCCATAGAGGAAGAAGAAGAGGAGGGGGTGGAGGAGAGAGGTGTGGCAGAATCACCACTACCAGCATTTTGGAGGCATGGTGGCGGAACAAGCTCCAACATTACTGCACCCTGTCCTGCATCCTTCCCAGCTGCCAGCAGGGTTACCCAGTGCACCGTCAAAGAAAGATAATGTCCCTGTCCAAGACATTGCCTTCCACTTGCCGGTAGAGAGCCGGAATGGCCTTCCGAGAAAAAAAATTGTTTTTGGGAACCTGCCAGTGAGGTACCGCACATTCCACAAATTCTCAAAAGGGGGCAGAGTCTACCAGCTGAAAAGGCAGCAGTTGGAGTGCTAGCAATTTAGCCAAGCTAGCATTCAGCCGTTGAGCATGTGGATGGCTGGGACCAAATTTCTTTCACCGGTTTAGCAACTGGGGTAGGGAAATTTGCCTGCTATAATCAGATTTAGGTGTACCGCTAGCAGATTG
This sequence comes from Lithobates clamitans, assembly GCA_037952925.1. NCBI lineage: Eukaryota > Metazoa > Chordata > Amphibia > Anura > Ranidae > Lithobates > Lithobates clamitans. The sequence continues at coordinate 2,171,402 of JBBGZY010001983.1, read as the reverse complement.
CCCGCAAGTGCTTGGGACACCTAATTCTATACCTTCATTCCTCTCAGTGCAGGTCTCTGAGAGGACTGAAGGTATAGTGGGGTTGGAGATCCCAGCTGATGAGGAGCAAGGAGAGGTCCGCCTTGTTCTTTGGTGTGGGTCTTTTAAGTACTGTTGCCAACGGACTGCATGGGAGCTCGACATATGTCTGGTCAAGCATATGGTGCCCAAGCGGCTGCTGTTTTGGCCACGCTTGATAAGCTTCAGACATATGATGCAAACAGCAACGATGCGATCTGCTGCACACGTCTCAAAAAAGGCCCACAGCAAAGAAATTGCGATGCAGTCGGTTGGATATCCTTAAGCTGGCCCCTGGAGGGCATCCTGCCTCATTGAAGATGTGCCTCCTCCTCTCTTCTATCAGGCATCCATGAAGAGTCAGTGACCTCATCATCCCCGCCCTCCTCACCACTGGAGCAAACCTGGCAGTATGGGAACATGACTGCCAGTTTTTTGTCCTTCTTGGGCACCCCCTCTCTCTGGGCTCATGTTACTGCCTTCATCCCCAACCTGGGTATCATCATCGGAGCCTTGAAAATGCTGCGCATCCTCCCACAGCATGTACCCGACACAGTTCGAGGGACTCCTCAGGACATGATTGTGGGGCTAGGGAAGGAGTGACTGATGCCATTGAGCCGATGGAATAGGCAGCTTTGGCAGCTGAATTGGCAGCCAAACTTGTCTTGCCTGGGTGACAGAGGATGAGGAGGATGAGGATGGCTTTGTCATCCACTCTACCAACTCTTCTGCATGTTGTGGCTCAACACGGCCAGCTGCCAAAAAAAAGGACAAACGTTCCCCACGGCCACGTGCTGAGGATGCACCATGTCCACGATCATCACTGTTGGCTGTAGACACAGAGCCTGCTTTCCCTCTTTTAGTGGCCTGTGAGCGTCTGCCTTTCACATGCTGTAGACATGCTGTAGACATGCTGTATAATTGGATTAGCAAAACACCGCCTGGAGTTTACTAGAAAAATTACACCAGGAATGGCCTGCAGTCAGGTATAGGCTCAGCTAGACTAGAATGCAGTGGATATATATGTAGGAGACTGTATATATATTTTATGCACTGCAGATCACTGAATTACTTGCCTGGCCTGCCTGCCTGAAAGTGTTGTTGAAAACGTACACCAAGAATGGCCTGTAGTCAGGTATAGGCTTGGCTAGACTAGAATGCAGTGGATATATATATGTAGGAGACAGTATATATATTTTATGCACTGCATATCACTGAATCACCTGCCTGCCTGCTTGAAAGTGTATTTGAAAACGTACACCAGGAACTACCTGCAGTCAGATATAGGCTTGGCTAGACTAGAATGCAGTGGATATATATATGTAGGAGACTGTATATATATTTTATGCACTGCAGATCACTGAATCACCTGGCTGCCTGCTTGAAAGTGTATTTGAAAAACGTACACCAGGAACTACCTGCAGTCAGATATAGGCTTGGCTAGACTAGAATGCAGTGGATATATATATGTAGGAGACTGTATATATATTTTATGCACTGCAGATCACTGAATCACCTGGCTGCCTGCTTGAAAGTGTATTTGAAAACGTACACCAGGAACTACCTGCAGTCAGATATAGGCTTGGCTAGACTAGAATGCAGTGGATATATATATATGTAGGAGACTGTATATATATTTTATGCACTGCAGATCACTGAATCACCTGGCTGCCTGCTTGAAAGTGTATTTGAATACGTACACCAGGAACTACCTGCAGTCAGATATATGCTTGGCTAGACTAGAATGCAGTGGATATATATATATATATATATATATATATATATATATATATATATATATATAATATATATATATATATACATATATATATATATTTTGGAGACTGTATATATATTTAATGCACTGCAGATTACTGAATCATTTGCCTGCCTGAAATGTATTTAAAAATGTACACCAGCAATGGCCTGCAGTCAGATATAGGCTTGGCTAGACTAGAATGCAGTGGACATATAGGTAGGAGACAGTATATATATTTTATGCACTGCAGATCACTGAATCACCTGCCTGCCTGAAAATGTATTTGAAAATGTACACCAGGAAGGGCATGTAGTCAGGAATAGGTTTGACTAGACTAGAATGCAGTGGATATATATGTAGGAGACTGTATATATATTTTATGCACTGCAGATCACTTAATCACCTGCCTGCCTGAAAGTGTATTTGAAAATGTACACCAGGAATAGCCTGTAGTCAGGTATAGGCTTGGCTAAACTAGAATGCAGTCGATATATATATATGTTGGAGACTGTATATATATTTAATGCACTGCAGATCACTGAATCACTTGTCTGCCTGAAAGTGTATTTAAAAACATACACCAGCAATGGCCTGCAGTCACATATAGGCTTGGCTAGATTGGAATGCAGTGGATATATATGTAGGAGACTGTATATATACTTTGTGCACTGCAGATCACTGAATCACCTGCCTGCCTGCCTGAAAGTGTATTTTAAAACGTACACCAGGAATGGCCTGTAGTCAGGTATAAGCTTGGCTAGACTAGAATGCAGTGGATATATATGTAGGAGACTGTATGTATATTTTATGCAGTGCAGATCACTGAATCACCTGCCTGCCTGCCTGAAAGTGTATTTGAAAATGTACACCAGGAACTACCTGCAGTCAGATATAGGCTTGGCTAGACTAGAATGCAGTGGATATATATGTAGGAGACAGTATATATATTTTATGCCCTGCAGATCACTGAATAACCTGCCTGGCCTGCCTGCCTGAAAGTGTATTTGAATACGTACATCAGGAACGGTCTGCAGTGAGATCTAGCTAAACTGGATACAGTGGATATAAATATATACCAAACTGACTGTATATATACATTAAATGCACTGAAGATCACAGAATCACCTGCCTGCCTGCCTGAAAGTGTATTTGAAAACGTACACCAGGAATGGCCTGTAGTCAGACATAAGCTTGGCTAGACTAGAATGCAGTGGATATATATGTAGGAGACTTTATATATATTTTATGCACTGCAGATCACTGAATCACCTGCCTGCTTAACCGCTTAAAAGTGTCGTTTAAAACGTACACCAGGAATTGCCTGTAGTCAGGTATAGGCTTGGCTAGACTATAATGCAGTGGATATATATGTAGGAGACAGTATATATATTTTATGCACTGCAGATCGCCTGCCTGCCTGTAAGTGTATTTCAAAAGGTACACCAGGAATGGTCTGTAATAAGGTATAGACTTGGCTAGACTAGAATGCAGTGGATATATATATATGTATGAGACTGTATATATATTTTATGCACTGCAGATCACTGAATCATCTTCCTTCCTGCCTGAAAGTGTATTTGAAAACGGACACCAGGAACTACCTGCAGTCAGATATAGGCTTGGCTAGACTAGAATTCAGTGGATATATATATGTAGGAGACTGTATATATATTTTATGCACTGAAGATCACTGAATCCCCTGCCTGCCTGAAAGTGTATTTGAAAACATAAACCAGGAACTATCTGCAGTCAGATATAGGCTTGGCTAGACTAGAATGCAGTGGATATATATATGTTGGAGACTGTATATATTTAATGCACTGCAGATCACTGAATCACTTGCCTGCCTGAAAGTGTATTTAAAAACGTACACCAGCAATGGCCTGCAGTCAGATATAGGCTTGGCTAGACTAGAATGCGGTGGATATATATGTAGGAGACAGTATATATATTTTATGCACTGCAGATCACTGAATAGCCTGCCTGGCCTGCCTGCCTGAAAGTGTATTTGAATACGTACACCAGGAATGGCCTGCAGTGAGATCTAGCTACACAGCATACAGTGTATATATATATACATATATATATATATATATATATATATATATACTAAATTCACTGCAGCTAACTGAATCAACTGCCTGCCTGAAGTAGATTAGAAACAGTACAGCAGGAATGGTCTGCAGTGAGATCTAGCTAACTGAATAAACTGCCTGCTCAAAGTAAGTGAAATTACACTCTCTCTCTCTCTCCGCCAGCAACACACTACACAAGGCCGACGTGCAGGCGGCCTTATATAGTGTGGGGCGTGGACTTAACCCCCTGATCCATAATTGGCCAAAGGCACCCTGCCTTTCGCCAATTATGGCTCTCTTTGCTTATGGCGCTGTTATTAGCCAAAGCATGCGGGTCATAGTGCATGCTTGGCCAATCATCAGCCAGCAATGCACTGCGATGACGCAGTGCATTATGGGGAGTGACGCGTTGCTCGAATTTGGCGCGAATGTCCCATATTGTTCGATCGAACAGCCGATGTTTGAGTCGAACTCATCTTCGACTCGAACTCGAATCTCATCCCTATAAGACATATGACACCCTTAGGGATCTCCTTTCCCCTGTAAAACCAGCAACTAAGACATTGGCAGAGTTCCTGACACTGTTAGAGGATCACTTCCAGCCTAAACCACTAGAGATTGCAGAAAGATTTCGGTTCTATCAGTGGCAGCAGCAGCCAGGTAAAGAAATTAAAGCTTATGTGCTCACCCTTCGTAGACTAGCCTCTACCTGTTTTTTGGTTAGTACCTAGGGATGAGCCGAACCAGAACCTGCAAACGGACCGAAAATTTGCACGATCGTTAGAACCCCATTAACGTCTATGGAACTCGAACATTCGAAATCAGAAGTGCTCATTTTAAAGGCTAATTTGCATGGTATTGTCCTAAAAAGGGTTTGGGGACCCAGGTCCTGCCCCAGGGGACATGTATCAATGCAAAAAAAACTTTTAAAAACGGCTGTTTTTTCGAGAGCAGTGATTTTAATGATGCTTAAAGTAAAAAAAAAAAAGTGAAATATTCCTTTAAATATCGTACCTGGGGTGTGTCTATAGTATGCCTGTAAAGTGGCGCGTGTTTCCAGTGTTTAGAACAGTCCCTGCACAAAATGTCATTTTTAAAGGAAAAAATCTCATTTAAAACTGCTTGCGGGTTTAATGTAATGTCAGGTCCTGGCAATATGGATGAAAATCAGTGAGACAAAAGGCATGGGTACCCCCCAGTCCATTACCAGGCCCTTTGGGTCTAGTATGGATATTAAGGGGAACCCCGCACCCAAATTAAAATAAGGAAAGGTGTTGTTGTATACTCTGAACAGCAGTATACAGTAAACAAGAGAGGGACTGTAGGTTTGTTGTTAAATAGAATCTGTTTGTAATTTTGAATGGGTACATTTTTAACGTGTTTAGCTCCAGCCAAAAAATCTATTTTAAGCTTTTTGGAAAACATAGGGAAGGGTTATCACCCCTGTGACATTTGTTTTGCTGTCTGTCCTCCTCTTCAGAAGATTTCACCTCACTTTTTGTCCCAATGACAAATGTTTTTTGAAAATTTGTTTTTTTTTGTGGAACAAGGATTGGAAAGCATCAGTGGAAAGGAGAAATGTTTTTCCCATATTAACTCTTATGCCCCGTACACACGGTCGGATTTTCCGATGGAAAATGTCCGATCGGAGCGTGTTGTCGGAAATTCCGACCGTGTGTGGGCTCCATCGGACATTTTCCATCGGATTTTCCGACACACAAAGTTGGACAGCAGGAGATAAAATTTTCCGACAATAAAATCCGTTGTTGGAAATTCCAATCTTGTGTACACAAATCCGACGGACAAAGTGCCACGCATGCTCAGAATAAATAAAGAGATGAAAGCTATTGGCCACTGCCCCGTTTATAGTCCCGACGTACGTGTTTTACGCCACCGCGTTTAGAACGATCGGATTTTCCGACTACTTTGTGTGATTGTGTGTATGCAAGACAAGTTTGAGCCAACATCCGATGGAAAAAATCCTAGGATTTTGTTGTCGGAATGTCCGAACAAAGTCCGACCGTGTGTACGGGGCATTACAGGAGAGAATTTCCCTTCCTAGGGGTAAATTTCATCTCACTTCCTGTTGTCTCCTTCCGTTTGCAAGTAGAAGTCGTTTGTAAGTTAGATGTTTGGAAATAGGGGCCTGCCCTATATACTCAGCAGAAATTTGGGCCTTAGGTGTTGTTGTGGCCACAACACTGTAAGCACTCACAGGGCCCTGCTGTGAAATATTAGATCAAGAATTGTAATTACATGCCCCTGTTGAACAGGGGCAGAAAAATTGAGCCTTTGGTGGTGGTGGTGGTGCTGGTGCCACAACACTGTAAGTCCTCACTCGCTCTTGGTGGGCGCAGAAATGGGCCCTGCTGTGAAATATTAGATCAAGAATTGTAATTACATGCCCCTGTTGAACAAGGGCAGAAAAATTGGGCCTTTGGTGGTGGTGCTGGTGCCACAACACTGTAAGTCCTCACAGACACTCTAGTTGGAACGCAGGAACGAGCCCTGCTGCAAAGTATTGCATCAAAAATTGTAATTACACGCCCCTGTTAAACAGGGGCTGAAAAATTGGGCCTTAGGCACTGGTGCTGGTGCCACAACACTGCAACCCCTCACAGATACTCTAGTTGGAACGCAGAAATGAGCCCTGCTGCAAAGTATTGCATCAAAAATTGTAATTACACGCCCCTGTTAAACAGGGGCTGAAAAATTGGGCCTTAGGCACTGGTGGTGGCGCCCAGAACCAAAAATGTTCTTACAAGCTATCAGCGTGATCATTGAGGAGGAAGAGGATAATTACTCAGGGATAGTCACTCAGCATCAGCATAGGCAGTCTTTGAAGGGATCTGAGATTTAAAAAAAAAATATTTGGTTACTTCAGCATCAGGTGCTTGGTAGCTGGTGGTGATCCAAGACTGATTCATTTTTATGAAGGTCAGTCCATCGACCGAGTCGGTGGACAGACGCACCCTGTGATCGGTTACAAAGCCTCCAGCAGCACTGAATGTGCGTTCCGAAAGAACGCTGGATGCAGGACAGGCCAGTAGCTCAATTGCATACTGTGCAAGCTCTGGCCAGTGATCCATCCTCAAGACCCAGTAACCCAGAGGATTTTCAGTGGGAAAGGTGTCCAAGTCAGATCTTGCCCCTAGGGATTCCTACACCATGTAAAACAGACGCTGGCTATGGTTGCTGGAACCGATCATACCTTGGGGCTGCGGACCAAAAAATTGTCTGAACGCATTGGTCAGACGGCCACCTTCTCCACCGCTCCTTCTTTGACTGACCGAAGCCTCAGCAACACGTTGTCCAGAAACAGGAGTTTGTAACCTCCCAGTCTCTGGGAACGCGTTGCACAGACCTTTCTGCAAGGCCTCCCGAAGATGTTTCATCCTCTGCTCCCTCTGTGATGGCAAGATAAGGTCTGCAACCTTACCCTTGTAACATGGATCAAGGAGGGTTGCCAGCCAGTATTGGTCCTTCTCCTTGATACCACGAATATGAGGATCCTTACGCAGGCTTTGCAGGATCAGGGAGGCCATGCAGCGTAGGTTTGCTGAGGCATTCGGTCCGGAGTCCTCTGGGTCACTAAGGACGACATGGTCCGCAGCCACCTCCTCCCAGCCATGTACAAGTCCATGTGTTTCTTGGGACTGATCCCTTAAAGACTGCTGCTGATGTTGAGTGCCAGGCTCCACCTCCATACTGACACAATCTTCCTCCTCCTCCTCGTCCTCTTCCTGTGTGATCGGTGGGCATGCAGGAGCACTGTCTGGATAAAGAGGGCCTTGAGAGCTAAGGAAGTCCTCCTCTTCCGGCCTCTGTTCTGCCTCAAGTGCCCTGTCCATTATTCCACGCAGTGTGTGCTCCAACAGGTGGATAAGGGGGACAGTGTCACTGATGCATGCACTGTCACTGCTCGCCATCCTCGTGGCCTCCTCAAATGGTGACAGGACAGTGCATGCATCCTTGATCATGGCCCACTGGCGTGGGAAAAAAAACAAGCTCCCCTGACCCTGTCCTGGTGCCATAGTCGCACAGGTACTCATTGATGGCCCTCTGCTGCGTGTGCAGCCGCTGTAGCATGGCCAAGGTTGAGTTCCACCTGGTGGGCATGTCACAGATTAGGCGGTTCTTGGGCAGGTTAAACTCCTTTTGGAGGTCCGCCAGCCGAGCACTGGCATTATATGACCGGCGGAAATGCACACAGACTTTCCTGGCCTGCCTCAGGACATCCTGTAAGCCCGGGTATCTGCCCAAGAACCACTGTACCACCAAGTTAAGGACGTGAGCCAAACAGGGCACATGGGTCATTTGTCCCTGTCGGAGGGCAGAGAGGAGGTTGGTGCCATTGTCGCAAACCACCATTCCTGCCTTAAGTTGGCGTGGCGTTAACCACCTCTGAACCTGCCCCTGCAGAGCTGACAGAACCTCTGCCCCAGTGTGGCTCCTGTCCCCCAAGCACACCAGCACAAGCACCGCATGGCTTCTTTTGGCCTGCGTACTTGCGTAGCCCCTTGAACGGCTACAGAGCACCGGTGGTTCCGAGGACAAAGCATAGGAAGAGACCATGGAGGAAGAAGAAGAGGAAGGGGTGGAGGAGAGAGGTGTGTCACAATCATTAGCAATTTGGAGGCGTGGTGGTGTAACAACCTCCAACACTACTGCACCTTGTCCTGCATCCTTCCCAGCTGCCAGCAGAGTCACCCAATGCGCCGTGAAACTTAGGTAACGTCCCTGTCCATGCCTGCTGGACCATGAGTCAGCGGTAATATGCACCTTACCACTGACCGCCCTGTCCAGCGAGGCATGGACATTGCCTTACACATGCCGGTAGAGAGCCGGAATCGCCTTCCGTGAGAAAAAGTGGCATTTGGGTACCTGCCACTGAGGAACCGCACATTCTACAAACTCACGGAAGGGGGCAGAGTCTACCAACTGAAAAGGCAGCAGTTGAAGTGCTAGCAATTTTGCCAAGCTAGCATTCAACCGTTGGGCATGTGGATGGCTGGGAGCAAACTTCTTTCGGCGGTGCAGCAGCTGGGGCAGGGAAATTTGCCTGGTACAATCTGACGTCGGTGTACTAAAAGCAAATTGCCCACAAGTACTTGGCTGTGACACACCTAATTCTACACCTTCATTCCTCTCAGTTCAGGTCTCAGAGAGGACTGAAGGTATAGTGGGGTTGGAGATCTCAGCTGATGAGGAGCAAGGAGAGGTCCTCTTTGTTCTTTGGTGTGGGTCTTTTAAATACGCTTGCCAACGAACTGCATGGCAGGTCAACATATGTCTGGTCAAGCATGTGGTACCCAAGCGGGAGATGTTTTGACCACGCGAGATACGCTTGAGACATATGTTGCAAATAGCAGCACTGCGATCTGATGCACTCGTCTCGAAAAAGGCCCACACCAAAGAACTTTTGGAATAACGCGCAGAGACTGCAGCGCCCTGCACATGTGGAGCTTTGGGGTGTGATGCAGTCAATGTGCTGCCCTTAGGCTGGCCCCTGGAGGGCATCCTGCCTTGTTGGTGATGTGCCGCCTCCTCCTCCTCCTCTCTCCTATCAGGCACCCACGTTGAGTCAGTGACCTCATCATCCCCTCCCTCCTCATCACTGGAGCAAACCTGGCAGTATGCTGCAGCAGGGGGAGCATGACTGCCAGATTGCTGTCCTTCTTGGGCACCCCCTCTGTCCATGCTCATGTTACTGCCTTCATCGAGCTCAGTATCATCATCAGAGCCTTCCAAACGCTGGGCATCCTCCTGGAGCATGTATCCAAGACTGTGGTCAAACAGTTCGAGGGACTCCTCAGTCATGGTGGGGCTAGGGAAGGAGTCACTGATGACATTGAGCCGAGGGAAGAGGCCGCTGCTTTGCCAGAAAAAGTACCCTGGGCATGGGTGAGAGAGGATGAGGAGGATGAGGACGGCTTGGTCATCCACTTGACCAAGTCTTCCGCATGTTGCGGCTCAACACGGCCAGCTGCCGAAAAAAAGGCCAAGTGTGTCCCACGGCCACGTGCTGATGAGGATGCACCGTCTCCATGACCAGCACTAGACACAGAGCCTGCTTGCCCTCTCTTATTGGCTTGTCACTGTCTGCCTCTCCTTATTGGCCTTCCAGACATACTAATGGCCTGTAGCTGCACTAAGCTGGGATATATATATATATATATATATATATATATATATATATATATATATATATATATATATATATATATATATATATATATATATACTGATACTGCAGCTAGCAAAATCAACTGCCTGCCTGTAGTATGAGAACACCACCAACCTTCTACAGGCAGCTTTAGCTGAACACTGTGCAGAGCCCGCAAAAAACTGACTTGTAGCTTTTTTAGCTGCCTGCGGTAGTGATAGGATCAGGAAAACACCACCAACCTTCTACAGGTAGCTTTAGCTGAACACTGTGCAGAGCTCGCAAAAAAATAACTTGTAGGTTTAGCTGAACACTGTGAGGAGGACGCACCACACTAACTTGTAGTTTTAGCTGAACACTGTGAGCAGGACGCACTGCACTAACTTGTAGCTTTAGATGAACACTGTGCAGAGGTCTCACTACACTAACTTGTAGTTTTAGCTGAACACTGTGAGCAGGATGCACCCCACTAACTTGTAGTTTTAGCTGAACACTGTGAGCAGGACGCACCGCACTAACTTGTAGCTTTAGCTGAACACTGTGAGCAGGACACACCCCACTAACTTGTAGTTTTAGCTGAACACTGTGGGCAGGACGCACCGCACTAACTTGCAGTTTTAGCTGAACACTGTGAGCAGGACGCACCGCACTAACTTGTTGTTTTAGCTGAACACTGTGAGCAGGACGCACTATACTAACTTGTAGTTTTAGCTGAACACTGTGAGCAGGATGCACCGCACTAACTTGTAGTTTTAGCTGAGCACTGTGAGCAGGACGCACCGCACTAACTTGTAGTTTTAGCTGAACACTGTGAGCAGGATGCACCGCACTAACTTGTAGTTTTAGCTGAACACTGTGAGCAGGACGCACCCCACTAACTTGTAGTTTTAGCTGAACACAGTGAGCAGGACGCACCCCACTAACTTGTAGTTTTAGCTGAACACTGTGAGCAGAACGCAACGCACTAACTTGTAGTTTTAGCTGAACACTGTGAGCAGGACGCACTGCGCTAACTTGTAGCTTTAGATGAACACTGTGCAGAGGTCTCACTACACTAACTTGTAGTTTTAGCTGAACACTGTGAGCAGGACGCACAGCACTAACTTGTAGTTTTAGCTGAACACTGTGAGCAGGACGCACCGCACTAACTTGTAGTTTTAGCTGAACACTGTGAGCAGGACGCACCGCACTAACTTGTAGCTTTAGCTGAACACTGTGAGCAGGACACACCCCACTAACTTGTAGTTTTAGCTGAACACTGTGGGCAGGACGCACCCCACTAACTTGCAGTTTTAGCTGAACACTGTGAGCAGGACGCACCGCACTAACTTGTTGTTTTAGCTGAACACTGTGAGCAGGACGCACTACACTAACTTGTAGTTTTAGCTGAACACTGTGAGCAGGATGCACCCCACTAACTTGTAGTTTTAGCTGAACACTGTGAACAGGATGCACCGCACTAACTTGTAGTTTTAGCTGAGCACTGTGAGCAGGACGCACCGCACTAACTTGTAGTTTTAGCTGAACACTGTGAGCAGGATGCACCGCACTAACTTGTAGTTTTAGCTGAACACTGTGAGCAGGACGCACCTCACTAACTTGTAGTTTTAGCTGAACACTGTGAGCAGGACGCACCGCACTAACTTGTAGTTTTAGCTGAACACTGTGAGCAGGACGCACTGCACTAACTTGTAGTTTTAGCTGAACACTGTGAGCAGGACGCACCGCACTAACTTGTAGTTTTAGCTGAACACTGTGAGCAGGACGCACTGCACTAACTTGGAGCTTTAGATGAACACTGTGAGCAGGACGCACCGCACTAACTTGTAGTTTTAGCTGAACACTGTGAGCAGGACGCACCGCACTAACTTGTAGTTTTAGCTGAACACTGTGAACAGGACGCACTACACTAACTTGTAGCTTTAGCTGAACACTGTGAGCAGGACACACCCCACTAACTTGTAGTTTTAGCTGAACACTGTGGGCAGGACGCACCGCACTAACTTGTAGATTTAGCTGAACACTGTGAGCAGGACGCACCGCACTAACTTCTAGTTTTAGCTGAACACTGTGAGCAGGATGGACTGCACTAGCTTGTAGCTTTAGATAAACACTGTGCAGAGGTCTCACTACACTAACTTGTAGTTTTAGCTGAACACTGTGAGCAGGACGCACCCCACTAACTTGTAGTTTTAGCTGAACACTGTGAGCAGGACGCACCGCACTAACTTGTAGTTTTAGCTGAACACTGTGAGCAGGACGCACCCCACTAACTTGTAGTTTTAGCTGAACACTGTGAGCAGGACGCACCCCACTAACTTGTAGTTTTAGCTGAACACTGTGAGCAGGACGCACCTCACTAACTTGTAGTTTTAGCTGAACACTGTGAGCAGGACGCACTGCACTAACTTGTAGTTTTAGATGAACACTGTGAGCAGGATGCACCCCACTAACTGGTAGTTTTAGCTGAACACTGTGAGCAGGACGCACCGCACTAACTTGTAGTTTTAGCTGAACACTGTGAGCAGGACGCACCACACTAACTTGTAGTTTTAGCTAAACACTGTGAGCAGGACGCACTGCACTAACTTGTAGCTTTAGATGAACACTGTGCAGAGGTCTCACTACACTAACTTGTAGTTTTAGCTGAACACTGTGAGCAGGACGCACCGCACTAACTTGTAGTTTTAGCTGAACACTGTGAGCAGGATGCACCCCACTAACTTGTAGTTTTAGCTGAACACTGTAAGCAGGACGTACCACACTAACTTGCAGTTTTAGCTGAACACTGTGAGCAGGATGCACCGCACTAACTTGTAGTTTTAGCTGAACACTGTGAGCAGGACGCACCCCACTAACTTGTAGCTTTAGCTGAACACTGTGAGCAGGACGCACCGCACTAACTTGTAGTTTTAGCTGAACACTGTGAGCAGGACACACCGCACTAACTTGTAGTTTTAGCTGAACACTGTGAGCAGGACGCACTGCACTAACTTGTAGTTTTAGCTGAACACTGTGAGCAGGACGCACCGCACTAACTTGTAGTTTTAGCTGAACACTGTGAGCAGGACGCACTGCACTAACTTGGAGCTTTAGATGAACACTGTGAGCAGGACGCACCGCACTAACTTGTAGTTTTAGCTGAACACTGTGAGCAGGACGCACCGCACTAACTTGTAGTTTTAGCTGAACACTGTGAACAGGACGCACTACACTAACTTGTAGCTTTAGCTGAACACTGTGAGCAGGACACACCCCACTAACTTGTAGTTTTAGCTGAACACTGTGGGCAGGACGCACCGCACTAACTTGTAGATTTAGCTGAACACTGTGAGCAGGACGCACCGCACTAACTTCTAGTTTTAGCTGAACACTGTGAGCAGGATGGACTGCACTAGCTTGTAGCTTTAGATAAACACTGTGCAGAGGTCTCACTACACTAACTTGTAGTTTTAGCTGAACACTGTGAGCAGGACGCACCTCACTAACTTGTAGTTTTAGCTGAACACTGTGAGCAGGACGCACCGCACTAACTTGTAGTTTTAGCTGAACACTGTGAGCAGGACGCACCCCACTAACTTGTAGTTTTAGCTGAACACTGTGAGCAGGACGCACCCCACTAACTTGTAGTTTTAGCTGAACACTGTGAGCAGGACGCACCTCACTAACTTGTAGTTTTAGCTGAACACTGTGAGCAGGACGCACTGCACTAACTTGTAGTTTTAGATGAACACTGTGAGCAGGATGCACCCCACTAACTGGTAGTTTTAGCTGAACACTGTGAGCAGGACGCACCGCACTAACTTGTAGTTTTAGCTGAACACTGTGAGCAGGACGCACCACACTAACTTGTAGTTTTAGCTGAACACTGTGAGCAGGACGCACTGCACTAACTTGTAGCTTTAGATGAACACTGTGCAGAGGTCTCACTACACTAACTTGTAGTTTTAGCTGAACACTGAGAGCAGGACGCACCGCACTAACTTGTAGTTTTAGCTGAACACTGTGAGCAGGATGCACCCCACTAACTTGTAGTTTTAGCTGAACACTGTAAGCAGGACGTACCACACTAACTTGCAGTTTTAGCTGAACACTGTGAGCAGGATGCACCGCACTAACTTGTAGTTTTAGCTGAACACTGTGAGCAGGACGCACCCCACTAACTTGTAGCTTTAGCTGAACACTGTGAGCAGGACGCACCGCACTAACTTGTAGTTTTAGCTGAACACTGTGAGCAGGACGCACCGCACTAACTTGTAGCTTTAGCTGAACACTGTGAGCAGGACACACCCCACTAACTTGTAGTTTTAGCTGAACACTGTGGGCAGGACGCACCGCACTAACTTGCAGTTTTAGCTGAACACTGTGAGCAGGACGCACCGCACTAACTTGTTGTTTTAGCTGAACACTGTGAGCAGGACGCACTATACTAACTTGTAGTTTTAGCTGAACACTGTGAGCAGGATGCACCCCACTAACTTGTAGTTTTAGCTGAACACTGTGAACAGGATGCACCGCACTAACTTGTAGCTTTAGATGAACACTGTGAGCAGGACGCACCGCACTAACTTGTAGTTTTAGCTGAACACTGTGAGCAGGATGCACCGCACTAACTTGTAGTTTTAGCTGAACACTGTGAGCAGGACGCACTACACTAACTTGTAGCTTTAGCTGAACACTGTGAGCAGGACACACCCCACTAACTTGTAGTTTTAGCTGAACACTGTGGGCAGGACGCACCGCACTAACTTGTAGTTTTAGCTGAACACTGTGAGCAGGACGCACCGCACTAACTTGTAGTTTTAGCTGAACACTGTGAGCAGGACGCACTGCACTAACTTGTAGTTTTAGATGAACACTGTGAGCAGGATGCACCCCACTAACTGGTAGTTTTAGCTGAACACTGTGAGCAGGACGCACCGCACTAACTTGTAGTTTTAGCTGAACACTGTGAGCAGGACGCACCACACTAACTTGTAGTTTTAGCTGAACACTGTGAGCAGGACGCACTGCACTAACTTGTAGCTTTAGATGAACACTGTGCAGAGGTCTCACTACACTAACTTGTAGTTTTAGCTGAACACTGTGAGCAGGACGCACCGCACTAACTTGTAGTTTTAGCTGAACACTGTGAGCAGGATGCACCCCACTAACTTGTAGTTTTAGCTGAACACTGTAAGCAGGACGTACCACACTAACTTGCAGTTTTAGCTGAACACTGTGAGCAGGATGCACCGCACTAACTTGTAGTTTTAGCTGAACACTGTGAGCAGGACGCACCGCACTAACTTGTAGCTTTAGCTGAACACTGTGAGCAGGACGCACCGCACTAACTTGTAGTTTTAGCTGAACACTGTGAGCAGGACGCACCGCACTAACTTGTAGCTTTAGCTGAACACTGTGAGCAGGACACACCCCACTAACTTGTAGTTTTAGCTGAACACTGTGGGCAGGACGCACCGCACTAACTTGCAGTTTTAGCTGAACACTGTGAGCAGGACGCACCGCACTAACTTGTTGTTTTAGCTGAACACTGTGAGCAGGACGCACTATACTAACTTGTAGTTTTAGCTGAACACTGTGAGCAGGATGCACCCCACTAACTTGTAGTTTTAGCTGAACACTGTGAACAGGATGCACCGCACTAACTTGTAGCTTTAGATGAACACTGTGAGCAGGACGCACCGCACTAACTTGTAGTTTTAGCTGAACACTGTGAGCAGGATGCACCGCACTAACTTGTAGTTTTAGCTGAACACTGTGAGCAGGACGCACTACACTAACTTGTAGCTTTAGCTGAACACTGTGAGCAGGACACACCCCACTAACTTGTAGTTTTAGCTGAACACTGTGGGCAGGACGCACCGCACTAACTTGTAGTTTTAGCTGAACACTGTGAGCAGGACGCACCGCACTAACTTGTAGTTTTAGCTGAACACTGTGAGGAGGACGCACTACACTAACTTGTAGCTTTAGCTGAACACTGTGCAGAAGTCACACTAAACTAACCTGTAGCTTTAGCTGAACACTGTGAGGAGAAAACACTACACTAACTTGTAGCTTTAGCTGAACACTGTGCAGAGGTCACACTAAACTAACTTGTAGCTTTAGATGAACACTGTGAGGAGGACACGCTACACTAACTGTAAATAGTCTAGCTGCCTGACTGTGGTACTAATAGGATCAAAAGAACACCAGTAATTTTCTTCAAAATACTGTAACAAGACAAGCCTGCCTGTCAGTAAGAAGATAACAGGAACGGATCTAGCTGAACACTGTGAGCAGGACGCACTGCACTAAATGTAAATAGTCTAGCTGCCTGACTGTGGTACTAATAGGATCAAAAGAACACCAGCAATTTTCTTCAAAATACTGTAACAAGACAAGCCTGCCTGTCAGTAAGAAGATAACAGGAACAGATCTAGCTGAACACTGTGAGCAGGACGCACTGCACTAACTTGTAGTTTTAGCAGAACACTGTGAGCAGGACGCACCGCACTAACTTGTAGCTTTAGCTGAACACTGTGAGCAGGACACACCCCACTAACTTGTAGTTTTAGCTGAACACTGTGGGCAGGACGCACCCCACTAACTTGCAGTTTTAGCTGAACACTGTGAGCAGGACGCACCGCACTAACTTGTTGTTTTAGCTGAACACTGTGAGCAGGACGCACTACACTAACTTGTAGTTTTAGCTGAACACTGTGAGCAGGATGCACCCCACTAACTTGTAGTTTTAGCTGAACACTGTGAACAGGATGCACCGCACTAACTTGTAGTTTTAGCTGAACACTGTGAGCAGGACGCACCCCACTAACTTGTAGTTTTAGCTGAACACTGTAAGCAGGACGTACCACACTAACTTGCAGTTTTAGCTGAACACTGTGAGCAGGACGCACCCCACTAACTTGTAGCTTTAGCTGAACACTGTGAGCAGGACGCACCGCACTAACTTGTAGTTTTAGCTGAACACTGTGAGCAGGACGCACCACACTAACTTGTAGCTTTAGCTGAACACTGTGAGCAGGACACACCCCACTAACTTGTAGTTTTAGCTGAACACTGTGGGCAGGACGCACCGCACTAACTTGCAGTTTTAGCTGAACACTGTGAGCAGGACGCACCGCACTAACTTGTTGTTTTAGCTGAACACTGTGAGCAGGACGCACTACACTAACTTGTAGTTTTAGCTGAACACTGTGAGCAAGATGCACCCCACTAACTTGTAGTTTTAGCTGAACACTGTGAACAGGATGCACCGCACTAACTTGTAGCTTTAGATGAACACTGTGAGCAGGACGCACCGCACTAACTTGTAGTTTTAGCTGAACACTGTGAGCAGGATGCACCGCACTAACTTGTAGTTTTAGCTGAACACTGTGAGCAGGACGCACTACACTAACTTGTAGCTTTAGCTGAACACTGTGAGCAGGACACACCCCACTAACTTGTAGTTTTAGCTGAACACTGTGGGCAGGACGCACCGCACTAACTTGTAGTTTTAGCTGAACACTGTGAGCAGGACGCACCGCACTAACTTGTAGTTTTAGCTGAACACTGTGAGGAGGACGCACTACACTAACTTGTAGCTTTAGCTGAACACTGTGCAGAGGTCACACTAAACTAACCTGTAGCTTTAGCTGAACACTGTGAGGAGAAAACACTACACTAACTTGTAGCTTTAGCTGAACACTGTGCAGAGGTCACACTAAACTAACTTGTAGCTTTAGATGAACACTGTGAGGAGGACACGCTACACTAACTGTAAATAGTCTAGCTGCCTGACTGTGGTACTAATAGGATCAAAAGAACACCAGTAATTTTCTTCAAAATACTGTAACAAGACAAGCCTGCCTGTCAGTAAGAAGATAACAGGAACGGATCTAGCTGAACACTGTGAGCAGGACGCACTGCACTAAATGTAAATAGTCTAGCTGCCTGACTGTGGTACTAATAGGATCAAAAGAACACCAGCAATTTTCTTCAAAATACTGTAACAAGACAAGCCTGCCTGTCAGTAAGAAGATAACAGGAACGGATCTAGCTGAACACTGTGAGCAGGACGCACTGCACTAACTTGTAGTTTTAGCAGAACACTGTGAGCAGGACGCACTGCACTAAATGTAAATAGTCTAGCTGCCTGACTGTGGTACTAATAGGATCAAAAGAACACCAGTAATTTTCTTCAGGTAGCTTTATATACTGTAACAAGACAAGCCTGCCTGTCAGTAGGAAGATAACAGGAACGTATCTAGCTGAACACTGTGAGCAGGACGCACTGCACTAAATGTAAATAGTCTAGCTGCCTGACTGTGGTACTAATAGGATCAAAAGAACACCAGTAATTTTCTTCAAAATACTGTAACAAGACAAGCCTGCCTGTCAGTAGGAAGATAACAGGAACGGATCTAGCTGAACACTGTGAGCAGGACGCACTGCACTAAATGTAAATAGTCTAGAAGATAACAGGAACGGATCTAGCTAAACTGAATACAGTGTATATATATATATATATGCAACACATGGTATGCATATATATACACAATACACTTTAAGTGCAGCTAACTGACTGACTGTCCTGCCTAATCTAGCTAACTCAAATGAAATGACACTGTCTCTCTCTCTCTCTATTTCTCAGCACACCGAAACACACTGCACAGGGCCGCCGTGCAGGCGGCCTTATATAGTGTGGGGCATGTACTAAATTCCCTGAGCGATAATTGGCCAAAGCCTCCTTGGCTTTGGCCAATTACGACTCTCTGTTAAGGCGGCGCTGTGATTGGCCAAGCATGCGGGTCATAGTGCATGCTTGGCCAATCATCAGCAAGCAATGCACTGCGATGCCGCAGTGAATTATGGGCCGTGACGCACCACACGAATTTGGCGCGAACGGCCCATATCGTTCGCAATTCGGCAAACGACCGAACAGCCGATGTTCGAGTCGAACATGGGTTCGACTCGAACACGAAGCTCATCCCTAGTAGTTAAGGAAGTTGCCAGCAAGCAGGGAATTCTGGGTATAATCTTAACAGGAAGTGATCCAGCCACCATTCTTTACAAGACATTGCAGAAAGCAAGACATGTCTTTCTCAATCTATCGTCATCACCCCTTGTACTTATATTGTACTTATTGAAGTCTCTTTCTGTTAGTTTCACCTGACTTGTTCTAATAAAACTGAGATCAAAGAAATATGGTATCTGAAGTTATTGGGATAAGGAGGTTTAGCTATCTGTTCCAGAGACAGAACAGGGGACCGCCTGTATATACTATATGGCCTGCCCTATACACTCTGTGGAAAATTTTGCCTTAGGTGTTGGTGGTACCAGAACAATGTAAGCCCTCACAATTACTCTTGGTGGGTGCTGGAATGGGCCCTGCTGTGAAATATTATATCTAGAGTTGTAATTACATGCCCCTGTTAAACAGGGGCAGAAATATTGGGCCTTACGCGGTAGTGGTAATGGTGGTGGCACAACACTGTAAAGCCTCACAGATACTTTTGTTGAGCGCAGGAACGGGCCTGCTGTGAAATATTAGATCAAAAATTGCAACTAGAAAATGCATTTCCTGGGGAAAATGCGTGGGAATGCTGAATAGTTGAATTGCTAAAACGGCCGCCATCAAAACTGCCCCCATCATATTGCCATCAAAAGTATAAAGGAGATGAAACTTTTGGGAGCGGAAGAAGATTTTAAGGATCTGAAGCATGCTCCCTTTGACTTCAATGTTAAAAAAAGTGTTAAAAAGCTTAATATTTTAAAAAATATAAATAGTAGAAAAAAAGATGAAAAAGTCCCATCATCAGCTGAAAGAGACGAACATTTTAATAGTTGAATGGTTTTAATAGCTAAAAGTATGCAGAAGTTATGCAGAGCCAAAAAACGTATTGAATAAAATTAAAGAAATAACTAGAAAATCCATTTCCTGGGGAAAATGCGTGGGAATGCTCAATAACTGAATTGCTAAAATGGCCCCCATTAAAACTGCCCCATCATACTGCCATCAAAACTGCCCCATCAAAATTGTCCCCATCAAAACTGCCCCATCATATTGCCACCATCAAAACTGTCCCATCAGAATTTCCCCATCAAAACTGCCCCATCATATTGCCACCATCAGAATTGTCCCATCAAAACTGCCCCATCATATTGCCACCATCAGAATTGCCCCATCAAAACTGCCTCATCATATTGCCACCGTCAAAACTGCCCCATCAAAACTGCCCCATCATATTGCCACCATCAAAACTGCCCCCATTATATTGCCATCAAAACGGCCCAATCAGAATTGCCCCATCAAAATTGTCCCCATCAAAACTGCCCCATCATATTGCCACCATCAAAACTGCCCCATCAGAACAGCCCAATCAAAATTGTCCCCATCAAAACTGCTCCATCATATTGCCACCATCAAATCTATCCAATCAGAATTTCCCCATCAAAACTGCCCCATCATATTGCCACCATCAAAACTGCCCCATCAGAATTACCCCATCAAAACTGCCCCATCATATTGACACCATCAAAACTGCCCCATTCGGAATTGTCCCATCAAAACTGCCCCATCATAATTGCCCCATCAAAACTGCCCCATCATATTGCCACCATTAAAACTGCCCCATCATATTGCCACCATCAAAACTGCCCCCATCATATTGCTATCAAAACTGCCCCATCAGAATTTCCCATATCAAAACTGCCCCATCATATTGCCACCATTAAAACTGCCCTATCAGAATTGCCCCATCAAAACTGCCCCATAGAATTGCCCCATCATAAAAATATTAAAGTTTGGTGTCTGTAGGTGAAAGTATGAAGGAGCTGAAACATTTGGGAGCGAAAGAAGATTTTAAGGATCTGAAGAATGCTGCCATTGTCTTCAATGTTAAAAAAAAGTGTTAAAAAGCTTAATATTTTAAAAAGTATCAATAGTAGAAAAAAAGTTGAAAAAGTCCCATCATCAGCTGAAAGAGACAAACATTTTAATAGTTGAATGGTTTTAATAGCTAAAAGTATGCAGAAGTTAGGCAGAGCCAAAAAATGTACGGAATAAAATTGAAGAAATAACAAGAAAATGCATTTCCTGGGGAAAATGCGTGGGAATGCTCAATAGCTGAATTGCTAAAATGGCCCCCAGCAAAACTGCCCCTATCATACTGCCATCAAAACTGCCATATCAGAATCGCCCCATCAAAATTGTCACCATCAAAACTGCCCCATCATATTGCCACCATCAAAACTGCCCCATCAGAATTGCCCCATCAAAACTGCCCCATCATATTGCCACCATCAGAATTGCCTCATCAAAACTGCCCCATCATATTTCCACCATCAGAATTGCCCCATCAAAACTGCCCCATCATATTGCCACCATCAGAATTGGCCCATCAGAATTGCCCCATCAAAACTGCCCAATCAAAAGTGCCCCATCATATTGCCACCATCATAATTGCCCCATTAAAACTGCCCCATCATATTGCCACCATCAGAATTGCCCCATCAAAACTGCCCCATCATATTGCCACCGTCAAAACTGCCCCATCAAAACTGCCCCATCATATTGCCACCATCAAAACTGCCCCCATTATATTGCCATCAAAACGGCCCCATCAGAATTGCCCCATCAAAATTATCCCCATCAAAACTGCCCCATCATATTGCCACCATCAAAACTGCCCCCATTATATTGCCATCAAAACTGCCCCATCAGAATTGCCCCATCAAAATTGCCACCATCAAAACTGCCCCATCAGAATTGCCCCATCAAAACTGCCCCATCATATTGCCACAATCAAAACTGCCCCATCAGAATTGCCCATTAAAACTGCCCCATCATATTGCCACCATCAAAACTGCCCAAATCAAAACTGCCCCATCAGAATTGCCCCATTAAAACTGCCCCATCAGAATTGCCCTATTAAAACTGCCCCATCATATTGCCACCATCAAAACTGCCCCATCAGAATTGCCCCATCAAAACTGCCCCATCATATTCCTCTATTATAAATCAGTACATGGTGTGTCTGTCCCCTCCCCCAGGCTCTGTAATCAGAGCTGAGATGCTCCAGCCACCTCCCACCCTGTGTATAACAGAAGCTTTGGTAACCATGGCAACAAAAGCAACACAGTACACTCTGATTACTGGCTAAAATTTCCTGAAATGACCACTAAACAAAAAGCTTTTTCACAAAAACTGTAAAAGATATCAAACTGAAAAGATATAGCCAGATAGCTGAATATTTTGTGAACATTTTAAAGTTTGTTTGGCATCTGTAGGTGAATGTATAAAGGAGATGAAACTTTTGGGAGCGGAAGAAGATTTTAAGGATCTGAAGCATGCTCCCTTTGACTTCAATGTTAAAAAAAGTGTTAAAAAGCTTAATATTTTAAAAAATATAAATAGTAGAAAAAAAGATGAAAAAGTCCCATCATCAGCTGAAAGAGACAAACATTTTAATAGTTGAATGGTTTTAATAGCTAAAAGTATGCAGAAGTTATGCAGAGCCAAAAAACGTATTGAATAAAATTAAAGAAATAACTAGAAAATCCATTTCCTGGGGAAAATGCGTGGGAATGCTCAATAGCTGAATTGCTAAAATGGCCCCCATTAAAACTGCCCCATCATACTGCCATCAAAACTGCCGCATCAAAATTGTCCCCATCAAAACTGCCCCATCATATTGCCACCATCAAAACTGTCCCATCAGAATTTCCCCATCAAAACTGCCCCATCAAAACTGCCCCATCATATTGCCACCATCAGAATTGTCCCATCAAAACTGCCCCATCATATTGCCACCATCAGAATTGCCCCATCAAAACTGCCTCATCATATTGCCACCGTCAAAACTGCCCCATCAAAACTGCCCCATCATATTGCCACCATCAAAACTGCCCCCATTATATTGCCATCAAAACGGCCCAATCAGAATTACCCCATCAAAATTGTCCCCATCAAAACTGCCCCATCATATTGCCACCATCAAAACTGCCCCCATTATATTGCCATCAAAACTGCCCCATCAGAATTGCCCAATCAAAATTGCCACCATCAAAACTGCCCCATCAGAATTGCCCCATCAAAACTGCCCCATCATATTGCCACAATCAAAACTGCCCCATCAGAATTGCCCCATCAAAACTGCCCCATCATATTGCCACCATCAAAACTGCCCCCATCAAAACTGCCCCATCAGAATTGCCCCATTAAAACTGCCCCATCAGAATTGCCCTATCAAAACTGCCCCATCATATTGCCACCATCAAAACTGTCCCATCAGAATTGCCCTATCAAAACTGCCCCATCATATTGCCGCCATCAAAACTGCCCCATCAGAATTGCCCCATCAAAACTGCCCCATCAGAATTGCCCTTTCAAAACTGCCCCATCAGAATTGCCTTATCAAAACTGCCCCATCATATTGCCACCATCAAAACTGCCCCATCAGAATTGCCCCATCAAAACTGCCCCATCAAAACTGCCCCATCATATTCCTCAATTATAAATCAGTACATGGTGTGTCTGTCCCCTCCCCCGGGCTCTGTAATCAGAGCTGAGATGCTCCAGCCACCTCCCCCCTTGTGTATAACAGAAGCTTTGGTAACCATGGCAACAAAACCAGCACAGTACACTCTGTTTAATGGCTAAAATTTCCTGAAATGACCACTAAACAAACAGCTTTTTCACAAAAACTGTAAAAGATATCAAACTGAAAAGATATAGCCAGATAGCTGAATATTTTGTGAAGATTTTAAAGTTTGTTTGGCGTCTGTAGGTGAAAGTATGAAGGAGCCGAAACTTTTGGGAGAGGAAGAAGATTTTAAGGATCTGAAGCATGCTCCCATTGACTTCAATGTTAAAAAAAAGTGTTAAAAAGCTTAATATTTTAAAAAATATAAATAGTAGAAAAAAAGTTGAAAAAGTCCCATCATCAGCTGAAAGAGACGAACATTTTAATAGTTGAATGGTTTTAATAGCTGAAAGTATGCAGAAGTTACGCAGAGCCAAAAAACGTATGGAATAATAAAAAAATAATAATAACTAGAAAATGCATTTCCTGGGGAAAATGCGTGGGAATGCTGAATAGCTGAACTGCTAAAACGGCCCCCAGAAAAACTGCCCCTATCATACTGCCATCAAAACTGCCCCATCAGAATTGCCCCATCAAAACTGCCCCATCATATTGCCACCATCAAAACTGCCCCATCAGAATTGCCCTATCAAAACTGCCCCATCATATTGCCGCCATCAAAACTGCCCCATCAGAATTGCCCCATCAAAACTGCCCCATCAGAATTGCCCTATCAAAACTGCCCCATCATATTGCCACCATCAAACTACCCCATTAGAATTGCACCATCAAAACTGCCCCATCATATTCCTCACTTATAAATCAGTACATGGTGTGTCTGTCCCCTCCCATGGGCTCTGTAATCAGAGCTGAGATGCTCCAGCCACCTCCCCCCTTGTGTATAACAGAAGCTTTGGTAACCATGGCAACAAAACCAGCACAGTACACTCTGTTTAATGGCTAAAATTTCCTGAAATGACCACTAAACAAACAGCTTTTTCACAAAAACTGTAAAATATATCAAACTGAAAAGATATAGCCAGATAGCTGAATATTTTGTGAACATTTTAAAGTTTGTTTGGCGTCTGTAGGTGAAAGTATGAAGGAGCTGAAACTTTTGGGAGAGGAAGAAGATTTTAAGGATCTGAAGCATGCTCCCGTTGACTTCAATGTTAAAAAAAAAGTGTTAAAAAGCTTAATATTTAAAAAAGTATAAACAGTAGAAAAAAAGTTGAAAAAGTCCCATCATTAGCTGAAAGAGACGAACATTTTAATAGTTGAATGGTTTTAATAGCTAAAAGTATGCAGAAGTTACACAGAGCCAAAAAATGTACGGAATAAAATTAAATAAATAATAACTAGAAAATGCATTGCCTGGGGAAAATGCATGGGAGCGCTGAATAGCTGAACTGCTAAAACGGCCCCTATCAAAACTGCCCCATCATATTGCCACCATCAAAACTGCCCCATCATATTGCCACAATCAAAACTGCCCCATCAGAATTGCCCCATCAAAACTGCCCCATCATATTGCCACCATCAAAATTGCCCCATCAGAATTGCCCCATCAAAACTGCCCCATCATATTGCCACCATCAAAACTGCCCCATCATATTGCCACCATCAAAACTGCCCCCGACAAAATTGCCCCATCAGAATTGCCCCATTAAAACTGCCCCATCAGAAATGCCCTATCAAAACTGCCCCATCATATTGCCACCATCAAAACTGCCCCATCAGAATTGTCCAATCAAAACTGCTCCATCATATTGCCACCATCAAAACTGCCCCATTAGAATTGCCCCATCATATTCCTCTATTATAAATCAGTACATGGTGTGTCTGTCCCCTCCCCCGGGCTCTGTAATCAGAGCTGAGATGCTCCAGCCACCTCACCCCCTGTGTATAACAGATGCTTTGGTAACCATGGCAACAAAAGCAACAGAGTACACTCTGATTAATGGCTAAAATTTCCTGAAATGACCACTAAACAAACAGCTTTTTCACAAAAACTGTAAAAGATATCAAACCGAAATGATATAGCCAGATAGCTGAATATTTTGTGAACATTTTAAAGTTTGTTTGGCATCTGTAGGTGAAAGTATGAAGGAGCTGAAACTTTTGGGAGCGGAAGAAGATTTTAAGGATCTGAAGCATGCTCCCATTGACTTCAATGTTAAAAAAGTGATAAAAAGCATAATATTTTAAAAAGTATAAATGGTAGAAAAAAAGTTGAAATAGTTCCATCATTAGCTGAAAGAGACAAACATTTTAATAGTTGAATGGTTTTAATAGCTAAAAGTATGCAGAAGATATGCAGAGCCAAACAACGTACGTAATAATAAAGAAATAAAAATAAATAAAATCGAATAACAATAGTGGGACTGCTAAAGCAGTCCCACTAATAACTAGAAAATGCATTTCCTGGGGAAAATGCGTGGGAATGCTGAATAGCTGAATTGCTAAAACGGCCCCCAGCAAAACTGTCCCCATCATATTGCCATCAAAACTGCCCTATCAGAATTGCCCCATGAAAATTGTCCCCATCAAAACTGCCCCATCATATTGCCTCCATCAAAACTGCCCCATCAGAATTGCCCCATCAGAATTGCCCCATCAAAACTGCCCCATCAGAATTGCCCTATCAAAACTGCCCCATCATATTGCCGCCATCAAAACTGCCCCATCAGAATTGCCCCATCAAAACTGCCCCATCATAATTGCCCCATCAAAACTGCCCTATCATATTCCTCTATTATAAATCAAAACTGCCCCATCAGAATTGCCCCATCAGAAATGCCCCATGAAAACTGCCCCATCAGAATTGTCCCATCAAAACTGCCCCATCATATTGCCACCATCAAAACTGCCCCATCATAATTGCCCCATCAAAACTGCCCCATCATATTCCTCTATTATAAATCAGTACATGGTGTGTCTGTCCCCTCCCCTGGGCTCTGTAATCAGAGCTGAGATGCTCCAGCCACCTCCCCCCCTGTGTATAACAGAAGCGTTGGTAACCATGGCAACCAAAGCAACACAGTACACTCTGATTAATGGTTAAAATTTCCTGAAATGACCTCTAAACAAAAAGCTTTTTCACAAAAACTGTAAAAGATATCAAACTGAAAAGATATAGCCAGATAGCTGAATATTTTGTGAACATTTTAAAGTTTGTTTGGCGTCTATAGGTGAAAGTATAAAGGAGCTGAAACTTTTTAAGGATCTGAAGCATGCTCCCATTGACTTCAATGTTAAAAAAAAGTGATAAAAAGCTTAATATTTTAAAACGTATAAATGGTGGGAAAAAAGTTGAAAAAGTCCCATCATCAGCTGAAAGAGACGAACATTTTAATAGTTGAATGGTTTTAATAGCTGAAAGTATGCAGAAGTTACGCAGAGCCAAACAACGTACGGAATAATAAATAAACTAGAAAATGCATTTCCTGGGGAAAATGCGTGGGAATGCTGAATAGCTAAATTGCTAAAATGGCCGCCATCAAAACTGCCCCATCATACTGCCATCAAAACTGCCCCATCAGAATTGCCCCATCAAAATTGTCCCCATTTAAACTGCCCCATCATATTGCTACCATCAAAACTGCCCCATCAAAACTGCCCCTTTATATTGCCCCCATCAAAACTGCCCCCATCAAAACTGCCCCATCATATTGCCACCTTTAAAACTGCTCCATTAAAATTATCCCCATCAAAACTGCCCCATCAATTTGCCATCATCAAAACTGCCCAATCAGAATGCCCCATCAAAACTGCCCCATCATATTGCCATCATGAAAACTGCCTCATCAGAATTGCCCCATCAAAACTGCCCCATCATATTGCCACCATGAAAACTGCCCCATCAGAATTGCCCTATCAAAACTGCCCCATCATATTGCCACCATCAAAACTGCCCCATCAGAATTGTCCCATCAAAACTGCCCCATCATATTGCCACCATCAAAACTGCCCCATCATAATTGCCCCATCAAAACTGCCCCATCAGAATTGCCCTATCAAAACTGCCCCATCATATTCCTCTATTATAAATCAGTACGTGGTGTGTCTGTCCCCTCCCCCGGGCTCTGTAATCAGAGTTGAGATGCTCCAGCCACCTCCCCCCTTGTGTATAACAGAATCTTTGGTAACCATGGCAACAAAACAAACACAGTACACTCTGATTAATGGCTAAAATTTCCTGAAATGACCTCTAAGCAAAAAGCTTTTTCTCAAAAACTGTAAAAGATATCAAACTGAAAAGATATAGCCAGATAGCTGAATATTTTGTGAACATTTTAAAGTTTGTTTGGCGTCTGTAGGTGAAAGTATGAAGGAGCTGAAACTTTTGGGAGCGGAAGAAGATTTTAAGGATCTGAAGCATGCTCCCATTGACTTCAATGTTAAAAAAAAGTGATAAAAAGCTTAATATTTTAAAAAGTATAAATGGTAGAAAAAAAGTTGAAAAAGTGCACACATCAGCTAAAAGAGACGAACATTTTAATAGTTGAATGGTTTTAATAGCTGAAAGTATGCAGAAGTTACACAGAGCCAAAAAACGTACAGAATAAAATTAAATAAAAACTAGAAAATGCATTTCCTGGGGAAAATGCGTGGGAATGCTGAATAGCTGAATTGCTAAAATGGCCCTCAGGAAACTGCCCATCATATTGCCATCAAAAACTGCCCCATCAGAATTGCCCCATCAAAATTGCCCCATCAAAACTGCCCCATCAGAATTGCCCCATCAAAACTGCCCCATCATATTGCCACCATCAAAACTGCTCTATCAGAATTGCCCTATCAAAACTGCCCCATCAGAATTGCCCCGTCAAAACTGCCCCATTAAAACTGCCCCATCATATTGCCACCATCAAAACTGCCCCATCAGAATTGCCCCATCAAAAACTGCCCCATCATATTGCCACCATCAAAACTGCCCCATCATATTGCCACCATCAAAACTGCTCCATCAGAATTGTCCCCATCAAAACTGCTCCATCAAAATTGTCCCCATCAAAACTGCCCCATCATAATTGCCCCATCAAAACTGCCCCATCATATTCCTCTTTTATAAATCAGTACATGGTGTGTCTGTCCCCTCCCCCGGGCTCTGTAATCAGAGCTGAGATGCTCCAGCCACCTCCCCCCCCTGTATAACAGAAGCTTTGGTAACCATGGCAACAAAAGCAACACAGTACACTCTGATTAATGGCTAAAATTCCCTGAAATGACCTCTAAACAAAAAGCTTTTTCACAAAAACTGTAAAAGATATCAAACTGAAAAGATATAGCCTGATAGCTGAATATTTTGTGAACATTTTAAACTTTGTTTGGCGTCTGTAGGTGAAAGTATGAAGGAGCTGAAACTTTTGGGAGCGGAAGAAGATTTTAAGGATCTGAAGCATGCTCCCATTGACTTCAAAGTAAAAAAAAAGTGATAAAAAGCTTAATATTTTCAAAAGTATAAATGGTAGAAAAAAAGTTGAAAAAGTCCCATCATCAGCTGAAAGAGACGAACATTTTAATCATTGAATGGTTTTAATAGCTGAAAGTATGCAGAAGTTACGCAGAGCCAAAAAACCTACGGAATAATAAAGAAATAAAAATAAATAAAATCGAATAACAATAGTGGGACTGCTAAAGCATTCCCACTAATAAATAAAATCGAATAACAATAGTGGGACTGCTAAAGCAGTCCCACTAATTAAAAATAAATAAAATCGAATAACAATAGTGGGCCTGCTAAAGCATTCCCACTAATTACGTGCCCCTGTTAAACAGGGGCGTAAAAATTGGGCCTTAGGCGGTGGTGGTGGCACAACACTGTAAAGCCTCACAGATACTTTTGTTGAGTGCAGGAACGAGCCCTGCTGTTAAATATTTGTTCAAAAATTGTAATTACACGCCCCTATTAAACAGGGGCAGAAAAATTGGGCCTTAGGCAGTGGTGGTGGTGTCCTGAACCGAAAATATTCCTAGAAGCTATCATCATGAAGATTAAGGAGGAATAGGATAGTCACTCAGCATTAGGGATGAGCCGAACACCCCCCTATGCCACTGCTCATCATCCTCGTGGCCTCCTCAAATGGTGACAGAACAGTGCATGCATACTTGATCAGCAGCCACTGGCATGGCAAAAAAAAGCCAAGCTCCCCTGACCCTGTCCTGGTGCCATACTCACACGGGTACTCATTGATGGCCCTCTGCTGCATGTGCAGCTGCTGCAGCATTGCCAACGTTGAGTTCCACCTGGTGGGCATGTCACAAATGAGGTGGTTCTTGGGCAGGTTGCATTCTCTTTGAATGTCAGCCACCCGAGCACTGGCATTATATGACCGGTGGAAATGACCACAGACTTTCCTGGCCTGCATCAGGAGATCCTGTAAGCCCGGGTACCTGCTCAAGAACCGCTGCACCACCAAATTCAGGATGTGAGCGAAACAGGGAACATGGGTCAAGTGTCCCTGTTGGAGGGCAGAGAGGAGGTTGGTGCCATTGTCACATTCAACCATTCCTGGCTGAAGCTGGTGTGGCGTCAACCACCTCTGAGCCTGCCCCTGCAGAGCTGATGGGATCTCTGCCCCAGTGTGGCTCCTGTCCCCTAAGCAGACCAACTCAAGCACCGCATGGCATCTTTTTGCCTGAGTGCTTGCGTAGCCCCTTGAACGCCTACGGAGCACCGCTGGTTCAGAGGACAAATCTGCAGAGGAAGAGGCCATAGATGAAGAAGGAGAGGAGGGGGTGGAGGAGAGAGCTGTGGCAGAATCACCACTAGCATTTTGGAGGCGTGGTGGCGGAACAAGCTCCAACAATACTGAACCCTGTCCTGCATCCTTCCCAGCTGCCAGCAGAGTTACCCAGTGCACCGTCAAAGAAAGGTAACATCCCTGTCCATGCCTGCTGGACCATGAGTCAGTGGTAATATGCACGTTACTGCTGACCGCCCTGTCCAACGAGGCAAAAGACATTGCCTTTCACATGTGTGTACCTGTACTGCTAGCAGATTGGCCGCAAGTACTTGGGACACTTATTTCTATACCTTCATTCCTCTCAGTGCAGGTTTCTGAGAGGACTGGAGGTATAGTGGGGTTGGAGATCCCAGCTGATGAGGAGCAAGGAGAGGTCCGCCTTGTTCTTCAATGTGAGTCTTTTAAGTGCTGTTGCCAATGGACTGCATGGGAGGTCGACGTATGTCTGGTCAAGCATGTCATGCCAAAGCGGCTTCTGTTTTGGCCACACTTGACACACTTCAGACATATGTTGTAAAATGCAACGGTATGATCTGCTGCACACGTGTCAAAAAAGGCCCACACCAAAGAACTTTTCAAAATATGTGGGGAGTCAGCAGCACCCTGCACCTGATTAGCTCTGCGGTGTGATACAATAGGGTGGCTGCCCCTAAGCTGCCCCCTGGTGGGCATCCTGCCTCATTGGAGATGTGTCTCCTCTTCTCTTCTATCAGGCACCCAAGTAGCGTCAGTGACCTCATCATCTCCTCCCTCCTTGACACTAGAGCAAACTTGGCAGTAAACTGCAGCTGGGGGAACATGACTGACAGTTTCTTGACCTTCTTGGGAACCCCCTCTCTCTAGGCTGACGTTACTCCCTTCCTCAACCTGGGTACCATCATCGGAGCCTTCAAATCGCTGCGCATCTTCCTGCAGCATGTACCCGACACTGTGGTCGAATAGTTCGTGGGACTCCTCCATGCATTATGGTGGGGCTAGGGAAGGAGTGAATATTGACATGGAGCCAATGAAATAGGCTGCTTTGGCAGCTGCATTGGCAGGCAAACTTCTCTGAGCCTTGGTGACAGAGGATGAGGAGGATGAGGAGGATGAGGACGGCTTTGTTATCCATTCTACCAACTGTTCTGCATGTTGTGGCTCAATAACACGGCCAGCTGCAGAAAAAAAGGACAAGCCTGCCCCATGCTGAGGATGCACCGTGTCCACGACCAGCACTGTCGACTGTAGACACAGAGCCTGCTTGCCCTCTTTTAGTGGCCTGTGAGAGTCTGCCTCTCCTTGGTGGCCTTCCGGACATGCTGTAAATTTTGTTTAGCAAAATCATACTACACTGTATTGTGTACTGTGTACACCACCAGAAAAATAGTAGCAACTGCACTACGGGTGCACGGTACTGTGTACACCAACAGAAGTGTAATAACAACTATGGGTGAACTGTGTACACCACCAGAAAAGTAGTAGCAACTGCACTATGGGTGCAGGGCACTGTGTACACCAACAGAAGTATAATAACAACTATGGGTGTACTGTATGTATTGTGTACTGTGTACACCACAAGAAAAGTATTAGTAACTGCACTATGGGTGAACGGTACTGTGTACACCAACAGAAGTGTAATAACAACTATGGGTGCACTGTATGTATTGTGTACACCACCTGGAAAGTAGTAGCAACTGCACTAGGGGTGCAGGGTACTGTGTACACCTGTCACGGCAGGCAAGTCACCTCCGTCCGCCGGGCCGCTGGGCGCATGCGCGGGGGGTTGTTGCTGAGACGTGCACCCGTGCGCGGCCTGATGGTACGGCGCGCGCGGGTGCACGGCGGCCCGCGGGTGCGCGCCGTCGCCCGTGCGGGTGCCCGGTAGCGCGTCACGCTAACGCGCTCACTGGGAGGTACTTCAGACGACACCAGCACCCAGTCGGGTTGCTGGTTTGTCGTCAGCTTCCCCTGCCTGTGTTTGAAAACCTTGCTTATTGTTACCTGTTGATACCGACCCTCTGCCTGGATACCCGACTACTCTACTTGCTGAATACCCTGACCCTCTGCCTGGACACCTGACTACTCTGCTTGCTGAATACCCTGACCCTCTGCCTGGATACCTGACTACTCTGCTTGCTGAATACCCTGATCCTCTGCCTGGACACTTGACCACTCTTGCTTGTAGATACCCTGATTCTCTGCCGCACTGAGTTTCCGAGAAGCAAATGCAACTGGGTGTAAGATGGCCTTGGGTCCCTGTCTCTGAGAAAGGATTGCCCCCGTGGCTATTTCTGATGCATCCACTTCCAACACGAACGGATGGGAAGGATCAGGATGCCGGAGAATAGGAGCGGAACTGAACAGATCCTTTAGCTTCATGAAAGCTTCCTGTGCTGCTTGGGACCACTGGAAGGATCCGTGCCGGCGTGTTAGCTGAGTGATGGGTGCCACTATAGTAGAGAATCCGACAATAAACTTCCGATAGAAGTTAGCAAATCCGATAAAGCGTTGAACCCCTTTTTTATCAGAGGGGGCTGGCCACTCCTGAATAGCCTGTATCTTTTGAGGATCCATCTCCACTCCATTAGCTGAAATGATAAACCCTAGAAATTGCACAACTGATTTTTCAAATTCGCACTTCTCCCTTTTTAGGTAAAGCCTGTGCTGTCTCAGAATGGTCAGAACTGTTTTGACGTGATCCCTGTGCAGTTCCAATGTAGGGGAGAAAATTAGGATATCATCCAGGTAGACTACGAGGAAGTCATCTAGGTATTTGCGGAAAATGTCGTTTACTAGGTGTTGGAACGTAGCCGGAGCATTGCAGAGCCCAAAGGGCATCACCAAGTATTCGAAATGCCCGAACCTTGACCTGAAAGCTGTCTTCCACTCATCCCCAGCTCTGATTCGGATAAGGTTGTACGCCCCTCGGAGATCCAATTTGGAGAAGATTCTGGCTGACCTAAAGCGTTGGAATAACTCTGGAATGAGCGGTAACGGGTACCGATTTTTGACAGTAATGTTATTCAACTGCCGGTAATCCACACAGGGCCTAAGGGAACCGTCCTTCTTACCGACAAAGAAGATACCTGCTCCGGCAGGTGAAGATGAGGGACGGATGAACCCTTTTTCCAGATTCTCATCTATGTATTGTTTAAGAGCCTCCAGCTCTGTTTCGGAAAGGGGGAAGATACGCCCAAAAGGAATTTCTGATCCTGGCAACAGGTCGATTGGGCAGTCGTATGGCCGATGAGGTGGAAGACAATCGGCCATTTGTTTGCTGAAGACTTCTTGAAACTCGTGATACTCCTGGGGGACATGCTGGAGGTCAATCGGAGGAGCTGAGATCGTAGCACAGATCTGGGATCTCTGAGGACGGCAGTGTTGAGAACAGTAGGCGGAAGGAAAAGAGACCGTCTTCGAGCTCCATTGGATAAGAGGGTCATGGGCTTGTAACCAAGGTAACCCCAGAATGACTGGGAACATGGGAGAGTGGATGAGGTCTAAGCGCAGAAGTTCTCGGTGTCCTGAATCGGTAGTGGCTAGGATAGGTTGAGTCTCCTGGGTGATTAGGCCTGAACTGGGGAGAGACCCATCTGCCAAGTGGACTTGTAAGTGTTGCGTCTTAAGCTGTAAAGGCACATGCAAGGTTCGGGCCAGGGCAGCGTCCATAAAGCAGCTACATGCGCCGGAGTCAATGATCGCCGGTAGGCGGGATTCCCCTTCCGGTAGCTGTAACGAGATAAACAACATCACATAAGATTTCGAGGAATTGTTATCTTGGTAGGTCATTGTTTTAGGTTGAAAGGACTTACTAGGCCTTATCGGGCAGTTGCGCAGGAAGTGGCCGGCACCCCCGCAATAGAGACACAAGTTGGACTGCCGTCTACGCTGTCTCTCCTCTGAGGTTAGCGGTGGGCGTACTAAACCCAGCTGCATTGGTTCGGAATCAGAAAGTGCAGTAGACCCAGTTGTAATGGGTGAAGATCCTGGAATGGGTTGGAGTCTTGGAGTTGCCCATGCTGGGCGAGGATTTTGGAATCGCTCAGACCGACGTTCCCTCAAACGCCGATCTAATTTGGTTGCTGCCTGGATTAGCTCCTCTAATGATGTGGGAGTCTCCATCCTGGCTAATTCATCCTTGAGGAGCTCCGACAGACCTTGGCGATACTGGTGACGTAAGGCTGGCTCATTCCAGTTAGTGTCGGCCGCCCACTTACGGAATTCCACCGTGTAGTCCTCAATTGGTCTCCTTCCCTGGACTAGACGGTGTAAGATAGTTTCGGCGGTGGCCATACGCTGTGGATCGTCATATAGTTGGGCCATACTTTCAAAAAAGGTATCAATAGTATTAAGCACCAGACTTCCTGATTCCATCAGGCTGTGTGCCCAGGCCTGAGGTTCCTCTGACAACAGGGAAATCGCAAAACCCACCTTGACCACTTCTGATGCGAAGGTTCGGGGTTGCAACGCGAAGTAAAGAGTGCATGCGTTTTTGAAGGCCCTGAACTTCTTACGGTCCCCTGAGAACCGTTCCGGAGTGGGAACCCTAGGTTCCGGAAGTGCCATTACTACTGTAGGACTAGCAGTGGCCTGAGGGAGCGGCCCTTCATTACTAGGTGCTGGAGCTGCAGTGGCAGGAGGAAGGGCCCCCGTCAGTTGTTGGAGGCGGCTATCCACTTGTGTGTATCCCTCTTGTAGCCTCTGTACTGAATCAGCCAAGGCGGAGACTTGTTGGCATAAGATCTCCAAGGGAGAGCGCGCTCTGTCGGCCTCGGACATCTGGCTGGTTTGTACTGTCACGCCAATACTCACCAAGGCCGAGATGCCGAGAGCGGCTTGCCCTTACGACCACGCGCACCCGAACCCCCGAAAGTGAGACAGGGGATCGGAAGCACGCAGAGGCACGGGTCTCCGGTAAGCTGTAGGATGACTTGAATGGAGATTCTTCTGAGGAAGTGCCTGAGGGTGCAAGGGAAGAGGTTAAGGGATAGCAAGCTGATGGCAAGGACGTCCTAGGAACTGAGGGGATCCAGGGGGTGGCAGCCCCGTGGAAGGTATGGTTGAAAGCAAAGGCAGAGGACAGGAAGTCCAACAGGTCTGGAGTGATCCTTTAACAGGCCAGAGGTCAGGATGTCAGCAGCAAGAGGTGGTCTATATCCAGGCAGAGAATCAGGGTATCTACAAGCAAGAGTGGTCAAGTGTCCAGGCAGAGGATCAGGGTATTCAGCAAGCAGAGTAGTCAGGTATCCAGGCAGAGGGTCAGGGTATTCAGCAAGCAGAGTAGTCAGGTGTCCAGGCAGAGGGTCAGGGTATTCAGCAAGTAGAGTAGTCGGGTATCCAGGCAGAGGGTCGGTATCAACAGGTAACAATAAGCAAGGTTTTCAAACACAGGCAGGGGAAGCTGACGACAAACCAGCAACCCGACTGGGTGCTGGTGTCGTCTGAAGTACCTCCCAGTGAGCGCGTCAGCGTGACGCGCTACCGGGCACCCGCACGGGCGACGGCGCGCACCCGCAGGCCGCCGTGCACCCGCGTGCGCCGTACCATCAGGCCGCGCACGGGTGCACGTCTCAGCAACAACCCCCCGCGCATGCGCCCAGCGGCCCGGCGGACGGAGGTGACTTGCCTGCCGTGACAGTAAGCCTACGGCCACATCACCCTGAAAGCGCCCAATCTCGTCTGATCTCGGAGGCTAAGCAGGGTCGGGCCTGGTTAGTACCTGGATGGGAGACCGCCTGGGAATACCAGGTGCCGTAGGCTTACTGTCACGGCAGGCAAGTCACCTCCGTCCGCCGGGCCGCTGGGCGCATGCGCGGGGGGTTGTTGCTGAGACGTGCACCCGTGCGCGGCTTGATGGTACGGCGTGCGCGGGTGCACGGCGGCCCGCGGGTGCGCGCCGTCGCCCGTGCGGGTGCCCGGTAGCGCGTCACGCTGACGCGCTCACTGGGAGGTACTTCAGACGACACCAGCACCCAGTCGGGTTGCTGGTTTGTCGTCAGCTTCCCCTGCCTGTGTTTGAAAACCTTGCTTATTGTTACCTGTTGATACCGACCCTC
This sequence comes from Lithobates clamitans, assembly GCA_037952925.1. Lineage (NCBI taxonomy): Eukaryota > Metazoa > Chordata > Amphibia > Anura > Ranidae > Lithobates > Lithobates clamitans. Next base: position 2,134,990 of record JBBGZY010001983.1, on the reverse strand, counting down.
TGCCTGGATACCCGACTACTCTACTTGCTGAATACCCTGACCCTCTGCCTGGACACCTGACTACTCTGCTTGCTGAATACCCTGACCCTCTGCCTGGATACCTGACTACTCTGCTTGCTGAATACCCTGATCCTCTGCCTGGACACTTGACCACTCTTGCTTGTAGATACCCTGATTCTCTGCCTGGATATTAGAGTATGCCTCTCATCAGCCTATCATCCGCAGAGCAACGGCCAAACGGAGAGGACAAATCAGACTTTGGAGCAGTATCTCCGTTGCTTTTGTTCAGGATCCCAGGATGATTGGTCAAAACTTCTTCCATATGCAGAATTCGCGTATAATAACTCAGTTCACGCGGCTACCAACCAGACGCCCTTCTGGGCCAACTGCGGGTTCCACCCCACGTTCCTGACTAAGGACATTCCTGAGGTAACAGTTCCTGCAGTACAGGACAGAATAATATCCTTACAAGCCAATTTTCAGGAGATTCAAAGCATGTTACGAAAAGCTCAGAGGATCTACAAGGAGCAGTATGACAGAGGCAGGAAGGAGAATCCAAAGTTTAACATAGGGGAAGAGGTTTGGTTGTCCACCGCCAACCTCAAGCTGCAGTTACCATCCCGAAAACTAGGACCTAAATTTATTGGTCCTTTCCCTATCAAGAGGATTATTAATCCCGTGGCCATGGAATTAGCCCTGCCCAAAACATACAGGATCCACCCTGTCTTTCATGTATCTTTATTGAAGCCTGTTGCATCCAGTCCATTTCCAGAAAGAGGAGAGGTTCCTCCCCCACCAACCAGGGTGGACGGTGAGAACGAGTTCGAGGTGGAGGCTATCTTGGGTTGTAGAAGGAGAGGCAGACAACTACAATACCTGATCCAATGGAAGGGATACCCACCTGAAGACAATTCATGGGAACCTGCGAAGAACCTACATGCTCCTCGTTTGATTCAAACCTTTCATCAAGACCATCCGGAGTTGATGTCTAGCTTGGGCGTCCGGTGTCCGCCCTTAGGAGGGGGGCACTGTCACGGCAGGCAAGTCACCTCCGTCCGCCGGGCCGCTGGGCGCATGCGCGGGGGGTTGTTGCTGAGACGTGCACCCGTGCGCGGCCTGATGGTACGGCGCGCGCGGGTGCACGGCGGCCCGCGGGTGCGCGCCGTCGCCCGTGCGGGTGCCCGGTAGCGCGTCACGCTGACGCGCTCACTGGGAGGTACTTCAGACGACACCAGCACCCAGTCGGGTTGCTGGTTTGTCGTCAGCTTCCCCTGCCTGTGTTTGAAAACCTTGCTTATTGTTACCTGTTGATACCGACCCTCTGCCTGGATACCCGACTACTCTACTTGCTGAATACCCTGACCCTCTGCCTGGACACCTGACTACTCTGCTTGCTGAATACCCTGACCCTCTGCCTGGATACCTGACTACTCTGCTTGCTGAATACCCTGATCCTCTGCCTGGACACTTGACCACTCTTGCTTGTAGATACCCTGATTCTCTGCCTGGATATAGACCACCTCTTGCTGCTGACATCCTGACCTCTGGCCTGTTAAAGGATCACTCCAGACCTGTTGGACTTCCTGTCCTCTGCCTTTGCTTTCAACCATACCTTCCACGGGGCTGCCACCCCCTGGATCCCCTCAGTTCCTAGGACGTCCTTGCCATCAGCTTGCTATCCCTTAACCTCTTCCCTTGCACCCTCAGGCACTTCCTCAGAAGAATCTCCATTCAAGTCATCCTACAGCTTACCGGAGACCCGTGCCTCTGCGTGCTTCTGATCCCCTGTCTCACTTTCGGGGGTTCGGGTGCGCGTGGTCGTAAGGGCAAGCCGCTCTCGGCATCTCGGCCTTGGTGAGTATTGGCGTGACAACACCAACAGAAGTTTAATAATAACTATGGGTGTACTGGATGTATTGTGTACTGTGTACACCACCAGAAAAGTAGTAGCAACTGCACTAGGGGTGCACGGTACTGTGTACACCAACAGTAGTGTAATAACAACTATGGGTGTACTGTATACATTGTGTACTGTGTACACCACCAGAAAAGTAGTAGCAACTGCACTAGGGGTGCACGGTACTGTGTACACTAACAGTAGTGTTATAACAACAATGGGTGTACTGTATACATTGTGTACTGTGTACACCACCATAAAAGTAGTAGCACTAGCAACTGCACTAGGGGTGCACGGTACTGTGTACACCAACAGAAGTGTAATAACAACTATGGGTGTACTGTATGTATTGTGTACTGTGTACACCACCAGAAAGGTAGTAGCACTAGCAACTGCACTGTGGGTGTACGGTACTGTGTACACCAACAGAAGTATAATAACAGCTATGGGTGTACTGTATTGTGTACACCACCAGAAAAGTAGTAGCAATGGCACTAGGGGTGAACGGTATTGTGTACACCCGCAGAAGTGTAATAACAACTATGGGTGCACTGTATTGTGTACACCACCAGAAAAGTAGTAGCAACTGCACTATGGGTGCACAGTACTTGAGTACTGTGTACACTGCCTGAAGTATATTAGAAGTACACCAGGAACGGCTTGCAGTCAGATATAGCTAAACTGGATACAGTGGATATATATATATATATATATATACGAGACTGTTTGTATATATGTACTGCAGCTAACTGAATAACCTGCCTGCCTGCTGAATCAGGTCATGGTGCATGCTTTGGCCAATCATCATCCAGCAATGCACTGCGCTCCCGCAGTGCATTATGGGCCGTTACGCGGCACTCGAATTAGGCGCGAACGGCCCATAATGTTCGGTTTTCAACGAACGGGCGAACAGCCAATGTTCGAGTCAAACTCATGTTCGACCCAAACAGAAAGCTCATCCCTACTATGGGGTGAGTCCTAATGTCTGCTGGGCAGGAAGCAGTGATCGCGGCTGCAGTGAAGGGTTGTCTCGCTTGCTCAGCCCACCTGTAGAGGAGCTCTGTTACAGCCCAGACCAAGCCGCCCAGCCTGAGAGGAGCCTGTGGACGGGAGAAAGGGAGTTTCTTCTGTATGAAAAGAGGGTGTGCTGCGGCCATAGAAAGGAAGCCTGCAATAGATATGGGCACATCCTCATCCCTGCTTTTGGGTAGGTTTTATCATCAACAGAGACTGAGGCATAGCGTGACGATGTTGCAGTCTGTATTCTGTACGCAGACTCTTAATCTTCCTCCCCCTCTTCCGGGCTGGCCCACGGCTCCCTTCTGCATGCAATCAGCAGCAGGCAGTGTGGGCTGAATCCATGGCCGAAGTCCAGATCCCCCTGCACTCAGCATTAGTGTGGGGTGGGCATATACTGTGCAGCTAGTGAGACGGCAGGGGAGGAGAGACACACCATCCACTGAGCAGACTTGTCACTCTTGGTGCAGTCTGGCCTGAATGATGTGTCCATGTCTGGGGCACATGTAAACCCGAACTGTCTGGGAGAAACCTGTACAGGTGGCAACCTTATCGGTGATGTGTGGTGTCCTAGGGACAGAGCACAGCACTGAGTGACATCATATGACGTCCTAGAACAAGAGAGCCAACGCCCACTCCGTCATTTGTCAATACAGCATACGGGAGGCGGTTAACCGCTTGCCGACCGCCTCACGCCGATATACGTTGGCAGAAGGGCTCAAAGGGTGCCCGCGCCAAGCTCCGTGGGTCGGGTCGTGGGTCCTGTGGACTCGATCGCCGCAGGGATACCTGCGATCATCTCACGGAGAGGAAGAACGGGGAGATGCTAATGTAAACAAGCATCTCCCCGTTCTGCCTGGTGACAGTGTCACTGATCTCTGCTCCCTGTGATCGGGAGCAGAGATCAGTGACATGCCATACACAGCCCATCCCCCCCACAGTTAGAAACATTCCCCAGGACACACTTAACCCCTACACTGTCCCCAAGTGGTTAACCCCTTTACTGCCAGTGTTATTTACACAGGAATCAGTGCATTTGTATAGCACTGATTGCTGTATAAATGTGAATGGTCCCAAAAGTGTCCGATGTGTCCGCCATAATGTCGCAGTCATGATAAAAATTGCTGATCGCTGCCATTACTAGTAAAAAAAATTATTAATAAAAATGCCATAAAACTATCCCCTATTTTGCGCAAACCAATCAATAAACGCTTATTGCGATTTTTTTACCAAAAATATGTAGACGAATACTTATCGGCCTACTGAATAAAAAAAAAAAAAAATTATATATTTTTGGGGGATATTTATTATAGCAAATTGTAAAAAATAATGCGTTTTTTGTCAAAATTGTCGCTGTTTTTTGTTTATCGTGCAAAAATTAAAAACCATATGGGTGACCAAATACCACCAAAAGAAAGCTCTATTTGTGGGAAAAAAAGGACGTCAATATTGTTTGGGAGCCACATCGCATGACTGTGCAATTGTCAGTTAAATCGACGCAGTGCCGAATCGCAAAAATTGCTCTGGTCAGGAAGGGGGTAAATTCTTCCTGGGCTGAAGTGGTTAAGCACATTCTTTTTTGTGAATCTGTTGTAAGGTTTTTTACCCTGAAAGTAGCAGCACTTCCTGTTGCAGGCTGACAACACTAAGCTGATGCCTCAAAAATTACAGCTGCGTTTTCAGTTGTGCTCGCTTCTTTAGTTGACCATTGGGATGGCTATCTGCTATACAGTGCCTTGAAATTTTCCACATTTTGTCATGTTACAACCAAAAACGTAAATGTATTTTATTGGGATTTTATGTGATAGACCAACACAAAGTGGCACATAATTGTGAGGTGGAAGGAAAATTATAAATGGTTTTCAAACTTTTTACAAATAAATATGTGAATAGTGTTGGGGGGCATTTGTATGGCGCTCCCCGGAGTAAATACTTTGTAGAACCTCCTTTCTCTGCAATTACAGCTGCAAGTCTTTTTGGGGATGTCTCTACCAGCTTTGTACATCTAGAGAGGGACATTTTTGCCCATTCTTCTTTGCAAAATATCTCAAGCTCTGTCAGACTGGATGGAGAGCGTCTGTGAACAGCAATTTTCAAGTCTTGCCACAGATTCTCAATTGGATTTAGGTCTGGACTGTGACTGGGCCATTCTTACACATGAATATGCTTTGATCTAAAGTCTAATCCATGCCATTGTAGCTCTGGCTGTATGTTTAGCGTTGTTGTCCTGCTGGAAGGTGAACCTTCGCCCCAGTCTCGAGTCTTTTGCAGACTCTCACAGGTTTTCTTCTAAGATTGTCCTTTATTTGGCTCCATCCATCTTCCCATCTACTCTGACTAGCTTCCCTGTTCCTGCTGGAGAAAAGCATCTCAACAACATGATGCTGCCACCACCATGTTTCACAGTGGGGATGGTGTGTTCAGGGTGATGTGCAGTGTTAGTTTTCCGCCACACATAGCGTTTTTCTTTTAGGCCAAAAAATTACATTTTGGTCTCATCGGACCAGAGCACCTTCTTCCACATGTTTGCTGTGTCCCCCACATGGCTTCTCGCAAACGGGACTTCTTATGGCTTTCTTTCAACAATGGTTTTCTTCTTGCTTTTCTTCCATAAAGGCCAGATTTGTGGCACGACTAATAGTTGTCCTGTGGACAGATTCTCCCACCTGAGCTGTGGATCTCTGAAGCTCCTCCAGAGTTACCATGGACCTCTTGGCTCCTTCTTTGATGAATGTTCTCCTTGCCCGGCCGGTCAGTTTAGGTCAGTTTAGGAGACGGCCATGTCTTGGTAGGTTTGCAGTTGTGCCATACTTTTTCCATTTTGGTGATGGATTGAACAGAGCTCCATGAGATGTTCAAAGCTTAGGATATTTTTTATACCCTAACCCTACTTTAAACTTTTCTACTACTTTATTCCTGACCTGTCTGGTCTGTTCGTTGGCCTTTATTATGCTGTTTGTTAACTAAGGCTCTCTTTCACACTGAGGTGTTTTTCAGGCGCTTTTGGGCTGAAAAGCGCTTGAAAAACGGCTCCCCTAGAGTCTCAGTGTGAAAGCCGGAGGGCCTAAACACTGATGCGATGCGCTGGCAGGATGTTAAACAAAACTCCTGCAAGCAGCATCTTTGGAGCGGTGAAGGCCACCGCTCCTGCCTATTGAAATGAATGGGTAGCGGCGCTTTGCGGGTGGTTTTAACCCTTTTTCTGGGTCGCTAGCAGGGGTTAATAGCACCCCGTTAGCGGCCAAATACCTCCGCAAAAAGTACGGTAAAGCACCACTAACAATAGCTGCGCTTTCCTGCCGCAGAAGCCTCTGTGTGAAAGCAGCCTAACAAACCTCTGAGGGTTTTACAGAATAGCTGTATTTATACTGAGATTAAATTACACACGGGTGGACTCTATTTACTAATTAGGTGACTTCTGAAGGCAATTTGGTTCCACCAGATTTTAGTTAGGGGTATCAAAGTAAAGGGGCTGAATACAAATGCCTCCCCCTCCACACTTTTCACATATTTATTTGTAAAAAAAATTGAAAACCATTTATCATTTTCCTTCCACTTCACAATTATGTGCACTTTGTGTTGGTCTATCACATGAAATCCCAATAAAATACATTTACATTTTTGGTTGTAACATGACAAAAAATTTGGAAAATTTCAAGGGGTGTGAATACTTTTTGAAGGCACTGTACCTGATATTACAAACAGTAAGCTACAAGTTGGTCGCCTCTCACAAATCATGACACATTGACACATCTCCACTGAAGGATTCTAATAAATGCCGCTCCTATTTTTGACCACATTTGTGCTCACCTTGTGTCTATATTTTTCTTCATCATCTGTCCGATCTTTAGGAGAAGAATAATTCTGGGATGAGTACAGAACATGCAGACTGTTTACCAAGAATTCCACCGCCTTATACACAGGATCTGTAGTCCTGTCAGATGAGTAATCTCCGGAGTCCGGTAAATGTTCTTGACCCGTACAATTGTGAAGAGAAATATGATAAATATCTTTATATAAAGTATCTTTTTCTTTGTTTCCTGATGAGCAGAAAAGTTTTGTCATCCACAGATTTTCAAGTAACTTGTCTTTTGGGCGGATCATTGGATGGAAACCATCAACAAAATTCTTGAAATTCTTATCGGCTTCGGACCAAAAGTTTAAGGATAAGCTACAATTCAACATCTCCGGATACTTTCCTATAAGAGCAATATTTGAGGCCCAATTGGGTGAAAGGATCAATGTTATGTCCCTGAGTAATCTTCTCATTGAGGATTCAAATATTAAATCATGATATGTTCCACAGACTATGATCACTTTTACCGATGATTTTTTAATGCCGCTATACACACTTTCCAAAACATGCCATTCAGGCTTTGATACACTGATACCTTGATTTGCTACAAAGGCCACACAAATTTTAAACTCTGACAAAATTTTTAATAACATAAGCGATGCTCTCTCCCCACTTTCATCCGCAGATGATATTATTCCAATCCAAGTCCATCCAAAATGTCTGATAAGTTCCGATATATAACGATAAATCATAAAGTATTCATTAACTGAATTGTAAGTAGAAGGAAATAAAGCTATTTCAAGCTCATCATCCAATGCCCCATAAATGACCTAAAATACAGGGAGATGTGTTTCAACATTGAGGCAATAAACTTACAAGAGATGGCTAAGCTTCAAAGGATTTAGGTAGACATGGCTTTCTAAAATGTCATGTTGTCCCCTTCATACTGGAATGCCCATCAGTATGTGGGTCACCAATCAAGAAAATTGGTGACTAGGATTAGAGAATACATTAATCAAATGATTGTAAAAGCTTCACATTTTCTTTTTTTAAATAACAACTAAGATATACTTACCTTCTCTGTGTAATGGTTTGGCACAGATTTGCCCCGATCCTCCTTTTCTCAGGTCCCCCACTGGTGCTTTCCGCTCCTCCCCCGTTCCAGGTGTCCCCATAGCAAGCCACTTGCTATGGGGGGTGCTCTTGTTTGCTCACTCTCAACCCTGCTCTGTGTATCCATTGACACACAGAGTGCAGTTCGACCTTTGCCCCCCCTCCCTCCTCACAGGTTGTTATTCTCAGCAGCAAGAGCCAATAGTTCCATCTGCTGCCTCTCTATCTAATGAGGAGAGAGAGCCCCTTCTCTCATGCACATCACTGGACTGAGATTAAAGGAGTTGTAAAGGCAGAAGGTACACTCTATGCGTTAAGATAAAAAAAACCTTCTGTGTGTAGCAGCCCCCCCCCCAATTACTTACCTGCGCCCTCCAGTGCTCTTACCTGAGCCCTCTCTCTCCAGCAATGTCCACAAATGTCCAAGCCATCCGGGATACTCCTCCTGATTGGCTAAGACACAGCAGTGGCGCCATTGTCTCCTGCGGCTGTAAATCAAAGTCAGTCAGCCAATCAGGAAAGAGAGGGGGCGGGCCGGGTCAGGGCTCCCTATCTGAATGGACACACAGAACTGTGACTTGGCTCCAGTTCCCCCCATAGGAAGCGGCTGATTGAGGGGGCACTCGACAGGATTTAGGCCAGGAGCAGCAAAGAGGGACCCCAAGAAGAGGAGGATCGAGGCTGCTCTGTGCAAAACCACTTGCACATAGAAGGTAAGAATAACATGTTTGTTATTTAACCACTAATCGACCGCCCGCCGTCGTTTTACCTCGCTATTTTGAAGAGGAATATCGTTGTTATGGCAGCAGCTAGCTACCATACCCCAGTATCCTCTTCTTCAGCAGGCGGTCCGCTTTCATATAAAAGTGGTCTCTGCGGCGGATTTGCCACAAGATCACTTTTATTGGCAGAGGAAGAGGGCCCCCCTCCCACCACGCTCCGGTGCCCTCTGCTGCTTACTGGAGCCATCGGTAGCGGCGGAGGCGATCGCATCCTCTTCCTGGCTTGGTATGGAGATGGCTGATGGCCTTGACCCGTCTCCATATAATTTCTTAAAGGGACATTTTTTTCTTCAAATGACACATTTTTTTTTTGTTTTTTTTTGCATTCTAGTGTAAATATGAGATCTGAGGTCTTTTTGACCCCAGAGCTCATATTTAAGAGGTCCTTTCATGCTTTTTTTCTATAACAAGGGATGTTTACATTCCTTGTAATAGGAATAAAAGTGACCCAAAAGAACAGTGTAAAAATAAAAAATAAAAAGGTAATAAATAATAAAAAAAATATCTTTTTTTTTAAACGTGCCCCGTCCTGCCGAGCTTGCGCGCATATGAAAACTGTGTTCAAACCACACATGTGAAGTATTGCCGCGATCAGTAGAGTGAGAGCAATAATTCTAGCCCTAGACCTCCTCTTTAACTCAAAACATGCAACTTGTAGAGTTTTTTAAATGTCACCTATGGAGATTTTTAAAGGTAAAAGCTTGTCGCCATTCCATGAGCAGGCACAATTTTGAAGCATGACATGTTGGGTATTAATTTACTCAGTGTAACATTATCTTTCACAATATAAAAAAATTGGGCTGACGTTACTGTTGTCTTATTTTTTAATTTAAAAAAGTGTATTGAAAAGTGCGCCTGTAAGGCCGCTGCGCAAATACGGTGTGACAGAACGTATTGCAACGACTGCCATTTTATTCTCTAGGGTGTTAGAAATATATATACATATATATATATATATATATATATATATATATATATATATACCGTATTTATCTGCGTATAACACGCACTTTTTTCCCCTTAAAATAAGGGGAAAATCGTGGGTGCATGTTAAACGCCGATCCCCGCTGTTTGTGAGGGGAAGTGGAGCGAGCGCCGCCGAAAATGACTGAACCGAGCCAAGTGTATTCGGCTCGGCTCCTCTCGGCTGCACTCGCAGTCATGCCGACCCGCCTCCCTGCTGTCTGAGTGGAAGAGGAGTGAGCGTCGCTGAAAAAGACTGAGCAGAGTGTACTGTGTACTCAGCTCGGCTCGCTCGGCTTCGCTCGCAGTCCCACCTCCTAGCCTTTACGTCCCACCATTGGCCCGGTGATGTGTCCATCATAGTAGCTGGGCCAAGGGGCGGGACTGCGAGATGAACGGTGCAATAATTTAAAAAGGTTGGCGGTGCAATCATTTAAAAAATGATAATGCTACAATTCTGGCCAAGGCTGGACACTGGGAAAGGCTGGACACAGGGCAAGGCTGCAGATGAACACTGGGCAAAGCTGGACACTGGGCAAGGCTGGACATTGGGCAAGGCTAGACACTGAGTAAGGCTTCAGATGGACACTGGGCAAGGCTGGACACTGGGCAGGGCTGGACACTGGGCAAGGCTGCAGATGAACACTGGGCAAGGCTGGACACTGGGCAAGGCTGCAGATGAACCCTGGGCAAGGCTGGACACTGGGCAAGGCTGCAGATGAACACTGGGCAAGGCTGGACACTGGGCAAGGCTGCAGATGAACACTGGGCAAGGCTGGACACTGGGAAAGGCTGGACACTAGGCAAGGCTGCAGATAAACACTGGGCAAAGCTGAACACTGGGCAAGGCTGGACACTGGGCAAGGCTTCAGATGAACACTGGGCAACGCTGGACACTGGGCAAGGCTGGACACTGGGCAGGGCTGGACACTGGGCAAGGCTTCAGATGAACACTGGGCAAGGCTGGACACTGGGCAAGGCTACAGATGGACACTGGGCAAGGTTACAGATACACACTTCAAATGTAAGTTTTTTTCCTTAAACTTCCCTCCTAAACTTGGGGTGCGTGTTATACACCGATAAATACGGGGGTTCTAAGTAATTTTCCAGCAAAAAAAACAGTTTTTAAAGCGGTGTTCCGCCCCCAAAAAAAAGAAATTAAAAACCAGCAGCTATACATACTGCAGCTGCAGGCTTTTAATAAATGGACACTTACCTGTTCTGGAGTCCAGTGATGTCGGCACCTGCAGCCGATATTTCATTCAGCTGTTGGGTGCTGCCACCGCCATTGCGGGTAAGTGTACCCGCCATTGTAGACTTTTGGCTTCACGCCGGGAACCCTACTGCGCATGCGCGAGGCCCGCTCCTCTCTCCTACCAGCCCAGCAGCCGGGGGAGGGAGCCCCGCAGTGACGTCACAGGCCACGGCCCAGACTCCCGGAAATGGGAAAGGATACCTGTCGAAGACAGGTATCCTGTCCCCCCTCCCTCCAAAAGGTGTCAATTGTGGCACCGGATGGGGGGAGGAATCCAATGAGCGGAAGTTTCACTTTTGGGTGGAACTCCACTTTAACTTGTAAACACCAAATCTCAGAAAGAGGCTCGGTCCTTAAAGTGGGGTTCCACCCAAAAAAACAAAAATACATTAAAAATCCTAAAAAAAACCCCAAAAAAATTTGGATATATTTTTTTTAACTTACCCCTAAATGCCTGTTGCTAGGGGGTCCCTCATAATCTGCCCCTTCCAGTGCCTGGGCTGGTGACATCACTTCCCCCTCGGCACAGGAAGGGCTCCGCTCTGCTCCCTCGCCGCTGTCAATCATCTGGGACCCATTACAGGTCCCAGGTGACTGAGCGGCCAATCACGGCGCGTGGCGCCGCTCGCGCATGCGCAGTGGGTGCCAGGCTGTGAAGCCACAGGCCAGCGCCCACAGTTGCAATGCCGGCGCCGCTGAATGGAGGGGGAGACGAGCGGGGCTTCGATCCCCCACATCGCTGGACCCAGGGACAGGTAAGTGTCCAATTAAAAGTCAGCAGCTGCAGTATTTGTAGCTGCTGACTTTTAATTTTTTTTTTTTACCCGACCCCCTGGGTGGAACTCCTCTTTAAGTGGTTAAAAAAAACGAGTCTTTACAATCACTTTAAGCTCAGGTAAGTTTTACGGTGGGGGGGCAGGGCTAGGAGGAGGAGGAGCAGCACACTGAGGGCAAGTTCTCACCACATGCAGTCCACTGCATTTTTTTTTGCATCAAAAACACATGGAAAGTAGTTTATATGGTTTCCAATGGCGTAGTTCACACCAGTGCAGTCAGTTCCAGGGCTTTCCAGTCCTAGAAAAAAGTAGAACATGCTGAATTTTTCCTGCACTGAACTGTGCTGGAACGCAGTAAAACACAACAAACACACACTGGAATGCACTGAAACACATTAAAAAATACATCAGACCTCAGTACAGTGAAAAAAAAAACCAGGAGAAAAGAAGAAAAAAAGCACCTGAAATGCATCCGCCACCATTTTTAGTAACCAGGAAGTAGACATAACCATCTGGCTCATTACCTGCAGGTTTGTCTCTTGTGTTTGGAGGGTTTTTATCTATCTATATAAACGCAGTTGTGGTGGTAGATAGACACCCCAGATGATGTCTTCTCAGACATAAGGTCGGGTCGAATCGACAGCTACTACTGCGTTAAAACTTTCCCAATTTATATAAGCGCTTGTTGCATCTACTCAAATGTGAGTGAGTTTTTTTAAAATCTTTTTTCCAATAAATGTTTTCCTGTTAAACGGATTTACACTATGTGGATACTTTTTCTTCATTTTGGGTAAACTCAATCATCTCTGCCACTGAATCCATTCTTGAGTTGCGGTTTAAAGTTACATGTCTCTGAGATTAAATTGTGAATGCCATATCCTGCTGTCTGCTACTTCCAGTGCTGATACCATCTGCCCTCGGTGTAGTGACACCATACAGCTGCTAAGACTCATTTGGCATATGCCTTGCTGAGTCCATTCAGTTTGGTAAGCCTCATTCCTATTGGTGGCGCCTGTCTCCATTTCCCTTTCCTGGTGCCTCCCATGTCAGCATACCCATGGTTGGTTGCTCCGCCCTCTACCAACCCACAGGACCATTTTAACTCTATAAAAAAAGAGTTCCTCCCCTTAGTCAGTATTTTCAACAGCGCCCAGAACTTTCACCAAAGTGCTAGTAGCGATCTTGGCTCCTCTTCGAGAGAAGGGGATTCGAGTACTACACTATTGGGACAATATTCTAGTTCTTTCTCAGCACAGGCAGACCTTGGTGATACATGTACAGTTGGTCCTAGACACACTGATAAAGTTTGGTTGGCTAATCAACTACGCCAAAAGTCAACTTATGCCCACACAGGAGATAATTTACCTAGGGGCATTCTTCAACACTCCAGGAAGAGCAGTTTCACTCCCGGCAGAAAAAATCCCTTCATTGATAGGGAAAGTGAAAAGGGCGCTAGCGAGCCATTCTATGGCAGCATCAGACTGTCTGAGCCTGCTAGGTTCTCTCTCTTCATGCATACCTATGGTGAAATGGGCCAGATGGCATCTACGGACATTCCAGGTGGGCTTCTTTTCACAGTGGAAGAAAGATCGCTTAGAGCAGAGGATATTGATTACACCTACAATGAAATCCAGCCTTTGGTGGTGGACAAGACCATCCAACCTTCTGCTTCACTGTCCCCTTGGCCCCATCCCATGGATTGTTCTGACAGACGCAAGTCAGTTAGGATGGGGGGCACATTACCAAGACCAGTTGGTACAGGGCAGATGGCAATTCAATGCGACAGAGGTAGTATCAAACACCTTGGAGCTTGGTTAGCATTCCTGTCTCTGGCCACCTTCCTCAGGGGAAAATCCATCCTTCTCCAGATGGACAACAAAGCGGCAGTAGCTTATGTTCAGAATCAAGGAGGAACGCACAGCAGTTCCCTTCTGAACGAAGTGACACCCATTCTGACATGGGCAGAGAGGAATTTAGTCAACCTACGAGCCTCATATATCCCAGGGCCAGAGAACCAGTTAGCCGATCAGCTTTCAAGATCTTTCAGCCACAACAATGAGTGGTCTCTGAATCCGAGGGTCTTCTCCTGGATATGCCAACAATGGGGCACTCCCCAAATAGACCTATTTGCCTCCCCGCTCAATGCGAAGACACCGCTTTTCTTTTCAAGGTTCCCATCTCCGAAATCAGCAGGGGTGGATGCCCTAACCCAGCCATGGAAATTTCAGATGGCATACGCATACCCACCAACTCCACTGATACTGAGGTTTCTCCAACATCTAACCACAGAAGCGATCACAGTTTTAGCAGTGATTCCATACTGGCCCAAGAGACCGTTGTGCACGTTGCTAATCAAGATGACCTTGTGCAAACCGCTTCACCTTCCACGCATAGACAACCTTCTGTCTCAAGGCAAGTTCTGTCACCCGCACCCGGAGATCCTAGACTTGAGGGTTTGGAAGTTGAGCGGAAAAGGTTGGGTGAGTTAGGATGTTCGCATAATGTCATTCAAACACTACTACAGGCCAGAAAAGCATCTACGAATTCCACATACTATAGAGTTTGGAGAAAGTTTACGGAATTGGCAGAAACTAACCATTTCGATCCTCTAAACCCCGGAATCCAGAACATACTCCTCTTTTTACAGAGTGGATTGGACTTAGGTTTGGGCCTAAATACGCTTAAGGTCCAGGTTTCAGCCCTTTCAGCTCTAACAGACACCCGGTGGGCGCTAGATCCTCTGGTGGAACGTTTCTTGAAAGCCGTTCTAAGATTGAGACCGCCTAGAAAGACGCTATACCCCAAATGGGATTTGACTATCGTGCTTAATATCCTTTCAAAACCTCTGTTTGCTCCCACAGAAGAAAGCACCTTGGAGGATATTTCTCTGAAGGCAGTCTTTCTAGTCGCCATCACTTCGGGTCGCAGGGTATCAGAGATCCAAGCATTAGGGTCACAAGAACCCTACATTACCTTCTTCCCAGACAGGGTGGTGTTACAACCTATTCATCAGTTCATCCCTAAAGTACCTTCAGTCTTCCATCTGAACCAAGAGTGGGTTCTTCCAGCATTCGGGGAGGATCCAGCCTCCTTAAAACTGCATGAGTTGGATATAGCCAGATCTCTAAGTCACTACCTAAATTTGACGCAGCAGTTCAGGAAAGATCAACGGCTATTTGTCATCCCCAAGGGTGCCAGAAAGGGAATGGCAGCATCTAAGACGACCTTGGCAAGCTGGATTGTAAGGTTAATCCAAAGAGCATATCGGGCTAGTGGTCTCCCAGTTCCAGATGCGGTCAATGCGCACTCAACGTGTGGAATAGCCTCCTCCTGGGCAGCTTTGGCGCGGGTCTCCCCTGAGACAATTTGTCGAGCGGCCAGCTGGTCGTCCTTCAGCACGTTCATGTCCCACTATAGTGTGGACCCAGCAGTCCTTACTTCCCGAGAGTTTGGGGAAAGGACTTTGCAGTCATCTGTACTGTAGCTTTTTTGTTTAATTAAATTGCTTTATTGCAGTACCCTCCCTGTAAGCGAGTTATTTACCATGGGTATGCTGACATGGGAGGCACCAGGAAAACTGAAAATTGAATACTTACCTTTCCGTAATTTTCCTTTCCTGGTGCCTGCCCATGGCAGCATACACCCTCCCTTCAATGATCCTTAGCGTTATGAGATCTAGTTACAAGAATACTGACTAAGGGGAGGAACTCTTTTTTTATAGAGTTAAAATGGTCCTGTGGGTTGGTAGAGGGCAACCAACCATGGGTATGCTGCCATGGGCAGGCACCAGGAAAGGAAAATTATGGAAAGGTAAGTATTCAATTTTCCGTTATCTTCATGGTTGTGTGAATTGAAGACCTACATTCACTTGTTTGGACTACTATTTCACTAATGTTATTATCCACACCCAGTTGGATTATTTCGATGTTTTAACTATTATTTTTCACTTATATTTGCATCTTTCACTGTTTCACTAAGTGGAGTGTTATTATCCACTTCGCTCCGGGAGGGCGTCCAGGGACGTCCTTGATTTTGTGGGGGTATATCTGAATGATGGGTGCAGCTACAGACATCATTCAGACATCGGCTTTTTCAGCAGGCGATTCCCTGCACCATAAGAATGATCATAGCGGCTGTTCCGCCGCTTGATCATTCTTACGGGCGGCGGGAGGGTACACCTCCCGCCGCCCTCCGGTTCTTCTACCGACTCACCGCTTCCATCGGTGAGTGGGAGAACGAATCCGCCGGTCCCGGATGGTGATCATAGAGATTTTCAGCAGGCCAGATGGTCGTTGAAGTCACTATGATCGTTCGGAGGCCGGGCGCGATGTTATGACATCATGCCTGGCCTCTGCATTTAAAAAAACGACGCCGCAGCGGCTGGGAAGCCGTGATCGTTTTTTTCTGTTTTGATTTTAGGCTTCCCAGCCTACAGGTGAGATATGGGGTCTTATTGACCCCATATCTCACTGTAAAAGGGACCGATCATGCCATATTCCTATTACAAGGGATGTTTACATTCCTTGTAATAGGAATAAAAGTGATCAAATTTTAAATTTTTTTAAAAGTGTCAAACTAAAAAAATAAAATTCAAATTAACAATAAAAAAAAAAAATTAAAAGTGTCCCTGTCCCCGTTAGCTCGCACACAGAAGCCAACGCATACGTAAGTCCCACCCACATATGAAAACGGTGTTCAAACCACACATGTGAGGTATCGCTGCGAACGTAAGAGCAAGAGAAATAATTCTAGCCCTAGCCCTGTAACTCAAAACATGTAACCAGTAAAAAAAATTTAAAGCGTCGCCTATGGGGATTTTTAAGTACCAAAGTTTGGCACCATTCCACGAGCGTGCACAATTTTGAAGCGTGACATGTTAGGTATCTATTTACTCGGCGTAACTTCATCTTTCACATTATGCAAGAAATTGGGCTAACCTTAACCACTTCAGCCCCGGAAGGATTTACCCCCTTCCTGGCCAGAGCACTTTTTACAATTTGGCACTGCGTCGCTTTAACTGCTAATTGCGCAGTCATGAAATGCTGTACCCAAACGAAATTTGCGTCCTTATCTTCCCACAAATAGAGCTTTCTTTTGATGGTATTTGATCACCTCTGCGGTTTTGCGCTATAAATGGAAAAAAACGAAAATTTTGAAAAAAAAAGATATTTTCTATTTTTGTTATTAAAAAAATCCAATAAACTCAATTTTAGTCATACATTTAGACCAAAAGGTATTCGGCCACATGTCTTTGGTAAAAAAAAATGTCAATAAGCGTATATTTATTGGTTTGCGCAAAAGTTATAGCGTCTACAAACTAGGGTACATTTTCTGGAATTTACACAGCTTTTTTTTATGACTGTATAGGTCATTTCTTGAGGTGCTAAAATGGCAGGGCAGTACAACCCCCCCCCAAATGACCCCATTTTGGAAAGTAGACACCCCAAGGAAATTGCTGAGAGGCATGTTGAGCCCATTGAATATTAATTTTTTTTGTCCCAAGTGATTGAATAATGACAAAAAAAAAAATACAAAAAGCTGTCACTAAATGATATATTGCTCACACCGGCCATGGGCATATGTGGAATTGCACCCCAAAATACATTCAGCTGCTTCTCCTGAGTATGGGGATACCACATGTGTGGGACTTTTTGGGAGCCTAGCTGTGTATGGGGCCCCGAAAACCAATCACCGCCTTCAGGATTTCTAAGGGCGTAAATTTTTATTTTACTCCTCACATCCTATCACAGTTTTGAAGGCCTTAATATGCCCAAATGGCACAAATCCCCCCAAATGACCCCATTTTGGAAAGTAGACACCCCAAGCTATTTGCTGAGAGGCATGTTGAGTCCATGGAATATTTTATATTTTGACACAAGTTGCGGGAAAGTGACACTTTTTTTTGCACAAAGTTGTCACTAAATGATATATTGCTCACACAGGCCATGGGCATATGTGGAATTGCACCCCAAAATACATTCAGCTGCTTCTCCTGAGTATGGGGATACCACATGTGTGGGACTTTTTGGGAGCCTAGCCGTGTATGGGGCCCCGAAAACCAATCACCGCCTTCAGGATTTCTAAGGGCGTAAATTTTTATTTTACTCCTCACATCCTATCACAGTTTTGAAGGCCTTAATATGCCCAGATGGCACAAAGCCCCCCAAATGACCCCATTTTGGAAAGTAGACATCCCAAGCTATTTGCTGAGAGGCATGTTGAGTCCATGGAATATTTTATATTTTGACACAAGTTGCGGGAAAGTGAAACTTTTTTTTTGCACAAAGTTGTCACTAAATGATATATTGCTCACACAGGCCATGGGCATATGTGGAATTGCACCCCAAAATACATTTAGCTGCTTCTCCTGAGTATGGGGATACCACATGTGTGGGACTTTTTGGGAGCCTAGCCGCGTACGGGGCCCTGAAAACCAATCCCCGCCTTCAGGATTTCTAAGGGTGTAAATTTTTGATTTCACTCTTCACTGCCTATCACAGTTTGGGAGGCCATGGAATGCCCAGGTGGCACAACCCCCCCAAATGACCCCATTTTGGAAAGTAGACACCCCAAGCTATTTTCTGAGAGGCATGGTGAGTGTTTTGCAGCTCTCATTTGTTTTTGAAAATGAAGAAAGACAAGAAAAAAAATATTTGTTTTCTTTTTTCAATTTTCAAAACTTTGTGACAAAAAGTGAGGTCTGCAAAATACTCACTATACCTCTCAGCAAATAGCTTGGGGTGTCTACTTTCCAAAATAGGGTCATTTGGGGGGGATTTGTGCCACCTGGGCATTCCATGGCCTCCGAAACTGTGATAGGCAGTGAAGAGTGAAATCAAAAATTTACGCCCTTAGAAAGCCTGAAGGCGGTGCTTGGTTTTCGGGATCCCGTACAAGGCTAGGCTCCCAAAAAGTCTCACACATGTGTTATCCCCGTAATTTCACATATTCCCATGGCATGTTTGAGCAATATATCATTTAGTGACAACTTTGTGCAAAAAAAAAATTGTCTCTTTCCCGCAACTTATGTCACAATATAAAATATTCCATAGACTCTACATGCCTCTCAGCAAATAGCTTGGGGTGTCTACTTTCCAAAATGGGGTCATTTGGGGGGGTTTGAACTGTCCTGGCATTTTATGCACAACATTTAGAAGCTTATGTCACACATCACCCACTCTTCTAACCATTTGAAGACAAAGCCCTTTCTGACACTTGTTTACATGAAAAAATTATTTTTTTTTGCAAGAAAATTACTTTGAACCCCCAAACATGTATATTTTTTAAAGCAAATACCCTACAGATTAAAATGGTGGGTGTTTCATTTTTTTTTTACACAGTATTTGCGCAGCGATTTTTCAAACGCATTTTTGGGGGAAAAAACACACTTTTTAAAATGTTAATGTACTAAAACACACTATATTGCCCAAATGTTTGATGGAATAAAAAAGATGATCTTAGGCCGAGTACATGAGTACCAAACATGACATGCTTTAAAATTGCGCACAAACGTGCAGTGGCAACAAAATAAATGCATTTTTAAAAGCCTTTAAAAGCTTTTACAGGTTACAACTTTAGATTTACAGAGGAGGTCTACTGCTAAAATTACTGCCCTTGATCTGACCTTCATCGTGATACCTCACATGCATGGTGCAATTGCTGTTTACATTTGATGCCAAACCGACGCTTGCGTTCGCCTTAGCGCGAGAGCAGGGGGGGGACAGGGGTGCTTTTTTTTTTTTTTTTTTTCTTTATTATTTTTTTGCTTTTTTAACTTATATTTAAACTGTTCCTTTCATTTTTTTAAATCATTTTTATTGTTATCTCAGGGAATGTAAATATCCCCTACGATAGCAATAGGTAGTGACAGGTACTCTTTTTTGAAAAAATTGGGGTCTATTAGACCCTAGATCTCTCCTCTGCCCTCAAAGCATCTGACCACACCAAGATCGGTGTGATAAAATGCTTTCCCAATTTCCCAATGGCGCTGTTTACATCCAGCGAAATCTAAGTCACAAAATGCTCGTAGCTTCCGGTTTCTTAGGTCATAGAGATGTTTGGAGCCACTGTGGTCTCTGATCAGCTCTATGGTCAGCTGGCTGAATCACCGGCTGCATTCTCAGGTTCCCTGTTGAGACAGGAGAGCCAGAGAAAAACACGGAAGACGGTGGGGGGAGGGGGGGCATTCCCTCCCACTGCTTGTAAAAGCAGTCTAGAGGCTAATTAGCCACTAAGATTGCTTTTACATGAAAGACGATCGCTGGCTGAAAAGAATGATACCAAGATGATACCTAAACCTGCAGGCATCATTCTGGTATAACCACTCAAAGTCGTGAATGGCGTACCTGAAGACAAAAAAATGGTTAACAATAAAGTACAGTAACGGTAAAGTATAAAAAATTGCATACCTGAAAAGCAAACATGATAAAACATAATAACAATAAAACATTGCAGAATAGAATACAGTAAAAAAGAGCAGAACAATAGAGAGAGAATAGAGAGAGAGAGAACAATAAAACGACAACTATTTTTTTTATTTTATATATTTTTTTATGTTTTTTTTTTTTACACTTTTTTTTGTAACTGTAACTTTTATAACTGGTTCCAGGTTCGGGTCTCTCAAAATGCGATGGCATCTTGGGAGACCCTGTGAAAGTGTATCTAGTCTGTGCAATGCTGTACCCTACGCTAATACTCAACTAGTGAATGGTAGCGTTCAAAACATTCACCAATGCAAAGACCAGGATTATCAGGACAGGAGGGACAATAATAGCGGGTGTCACGCCTATATCCGTGCTTGCTGCAGACACAACATCTTTTTTGGGGGGGTTCGTTGGGTAGGGGTACTCGGGAGGACATAAAGAAAATGCCTCTCATGCAGCCGACTGCATTTGGTTGGGAATGTGAATGGGGGAAGTACGGGTGCTGCAGAAGTGGTGGGTTCCCAATTAGGATTGGCGAATGCAGCAAGAAGGGCACTATGGGCACGACGGGCCTGTTTGTATTCTTCTTGATGGCAGCGGGACACTACTTGTGCTTACCACCTCACCAGCTTGAATTGCACTTATGGGACTCGCCACGTCACCAAGTGTTACTGCAGTGCTGGTTTGACTACGACCGGGGTGTACTAGGCCACTGGTTCTTGCCAGTTCACCAAAACGCTACCAAAAAAACTGTTAGCGATCGCAGGGATTAGGCCTGACTCTGCGAACGCTGCAGTTATGTGTTTAGTGTTTTGTAAGTGTCAGTGATCAATCGATACTGCACTTGGGTGGGCTGGGCTGGGCCGGGCAGAGGGGCAAAACGCAGGTGCTAGCAGGTATCTGGGCTGATCCCGCTAACACTGCATTTTTGGGAACCCTAAACTGCTAGGGATGCTAGTATAGATCTGATCGGATCAGATATTGATCCGTTCAGATACTATACCACTAAGGGAGGTGTACGGTGCGTGCGTGGGTGTTAGCGCTACTGGCACTAACCTGACGCTGCCTGGGGCTGGTGCTTGCCAGTTCACCAAAACGCTACCAAAAAAACTGTTAGCAATCGCAGGGATCAGGCCTGACTCTGCGAACGCTGCAGTTATACGTTTAGTGTTTGGTAAGTGACAGTGATCGATCGATACTGCACTTGGGTGGGCTGGGCTGGGCCTGATCCCGCTAACACTGCATTTTTGGGAACCCTAAACTGCTGGGGACGCTAGTATAGATCTGATCGGATCAGATATTGATTCATTCAGATACTATACCACTAAGCGTATGCTGCGTGCGTGGGTGTTAGCGGTACTGGCACTAACCTGACGCTGCCTGGGGCGACACAGACCCTAAAACCTAACTTATATCACCGCCAGGGTGATCAGGGGGCTAAACCTTTATTTGGTAATAAACGGCGGGTGCCCTGACACTATAAAAAAAAACAAGTCACCAGTAACAGTTATACGGTGATCACTGGTGAAAGGGTTAACTAGGGGGCAATCAAGGGGTTAAAACCTTTATTAGGTAGTATATGGGGGTCCCTGACGCTAAAAAATGCTGACGGCGAACCTAAATATTTACCTCTCTAACTAGCGTCACCAGTGACACTAATACAGCGATCAGAAAAATGATCGCTTAGTGACACTGGCGACAGGGGGGTGATCAAGGGGTTAAAACTTTATTAGGGGGGTGAGGGGGGTATCCTAGACCTAAAGGGGGCTAACACTAACTGCCCTACCACACTAACTGTCACAAACTGACACCAATGCAGTAATCAGAAAAAAAAAAAAAAAAAACAGCTTGGTGTCAGTGTGACAGGGGGGGTGATTAGGGGGTGATCGGGGGGTAATAGCGGGGTGATGGGGGGTGTAAAGTATGCCTGGCATGTTCTACTGTGTGTGTGTGTTGGTGTAACTCACTCGGATGTCTTCTCTCCTCGGCGCCGGAACGGAAAATACCGAGCCGAGGAGAGATGACATCACTTCCTCTGCCTCTGTGTACTATACAGAGGCAGGGGAAGATTCTCATTGGCTGGGAGCGATTGCAGGGGGGGCCTCCCCCTCATCTCTGAATGCTCAAAGACAGAAGCTGACTGCCTCGGACACAGGAGGGGGGTCCAATCGGACCCCCCGCCCGCAGCAAGCAATCACGTACCAGGTACGTGATTTTGCCTGCCCGTGCCATTCTGCCGCAGTATATCTGCGTTAGGCGGTCGGCAAGTGGTTAATATTTTGTTTTGTTTTTTAAAGCATGAATCTGTTTTTTTTCCAAAAAAAAGTGTTCGAAAAACTAATTAATGTGTGGATTGCACTAACTCCTAAAATAGAAATTAATACCACACCACTTCTATTAGCCAAAAAAATATATATCTATTATCCATTATAGTGTGAATTCCTTACGGATATTCCTCTTTGTGCCAACAATTGATTTATGTATGTGCCCAAACTTCAACACAATATCATACCCCTATGTAAAAATTTATTATTTTTTTTTTAAACAAATATACTGTTAAATAATTGTGCAATATTAGAACAAAAAATGTGGCGCTAATTTTTTGTTCTATATTTTGTTCTATTTTTTCTACATTTTGTCTACTTATTATGTCGGCTGCTTTTTTTTTCACAGTGGGCGCAGTATTTTCAATTGTGCAATATTGACAACAAATGGTTATCGGTAATCAAAGTGCAAGTGCCAAATATATGTGAAATATAAAAAAAAAGAAAACAAAAATTGCAAATGCTACTATTATATAATCAAACAACTCAGTCCGTTAAATCCATGAATCAAAAATATGTGTGTAACAAAGTACAATGGATGTCCTCAGTGAGTGATCAATTCCTTCCAATGGTGACGTCCCTTATTAATATTTAAGTGGTTCTACTGGTTCTACTTCCACTTCCAGCTATGAGTAAGCACTAAGTGCGAAACGCGTTAGCTGATTGTCTGTACTTTTTTGCCACGGTATCCTGTATGATCCTGATTTTATAATAAATACTTTTGGATAATATCTTCCCAGTGTTCGGCTGTCCGGATTTTCTCATCTACCTTCAGCATTGTTCTACTTCCACCGTTATAGTGACTGCACCACCACCTGGTGAAATGGCAACTCACCAGATATAAAAGTATATGCCATAATCATCGCGGTATAGCATAATCATACATACAGACTATAATATACCACTAAACAGCGCTAATGTTGAACAGAGATAAACATGCATGCGGCCAACAATGAAAAAAAAATCCTTTTTGTAAAAAGCGGTGATAGATTCACAGTGTAATTCAGACAGTGTCCACCAGGTGTTTGTAACGCTGATTTTCAGTGTGCACCTTCCACCAGTCAATCAGATCCCACCATGTGATGACACACTCCCCTTAGGGGGTTAAACTCACCAGAACTGGGTAGTATTAAAGCCTTCAAGGACAAAAACAACCAAGCCATGCACTGCTGCAACCACCACTTCGGAGGATTCTCAGATGATCAGGGACCGAAATTAAATCAACAACAAAAGAAAAGGGTACATAGCGTAATCCTGTTTATTAAAAGTAGACCCCGTCACATCACACATAAAAAAACCCCCCTTCAATATAGGTTCGTACATTAACAAAGCAGTCAACTAAGCATATCGAAGGTGTTTACTTCACCGCTGTAGATACCGGCTCAGCTGTCAAGGAGCCGCAATCCACTTCCTGGTTCTCGGTGGAGCGCAAACGTCACTTCCAGCGTCGTGTAAGCCACGCCCTAAGGGCCTCTGACCCCAAATCCTATCAGGAAATGGGAAAAAAACAAATAAGTCCTCCAACAATAAAGGGGGAATCTTCTTGGACGTGCAGGAAATAATGTGAAACACCAACACTGATGAATGCAGGATAAGACAAATGGGTACTCTTACCAGAGCAGATGGACCTGGATGTCAGCGACATCGTAAAAGCTTAAGAATCGAATCCGTGGCACTCTCAGATGAAAGTGGAGGTCCAAAGTCTTCTGAAGTTGGCTCCAAAGGATCTCAGTGAACCCGACTGTACCAGGGAACGAACATCTTGTAGGAACCTCAGCAACAACTCTCATCAAAAACAACAATATATAAAAAGAAGTGGAGGGGGGGCTCCAATAGTGCGGATCGGGGGCTCCAATAGTGCGGATCAAAAAGGTAGGTTTTATTAAAACCACAATAACAAATAAATAAAATGTGATCACAATAAATAAAAATGTTTTTTCCCATTTCCTGATAGGATTTGGGGTCAGAGACTCACCTTAATATTATTATATATGTTGGACCAGGGCTTTTTTTCTCAGAGAAAAGGTGCAGGAACTCAACCATGCCCGCCACACACACATACCTGCCAAATGGCATCAAATAGTAGCTCTTCCCTCTGCATACAACCCCTCTCTCCACTGCCCTCATCTTCTCCCCCCTCCTTAAAAGCTCCACCATCTGTCATATGTCTTACCTTTGTTGCAATATTAATCACCTATATTCACTCAATATTAATCACTCAATATTAAGCACCTATCCGGCTGTAGTACCTCCCAGCATACTATACTATACTACAGTCACTTGCAAGGGAGATCATGCAGTAGGAGCATCAACAACTGGTCACCAAGGAAAAGTAGAGACCACAGAGGGTGCGACCTACCACGCCCCCGTCTCCTGCCCATGACTGCACTGATCCCTGGGCACCTGTTCTGTATCTCCCTTGTCCCTGTCTGGCACTCAGTGGGATCTGCGCAGGAGATCTGACCTGTGGGAGCTACTGGGAGATAAGCTATCACTTGTAAACCCAGAAGCTGGACTTTAATGTTACCAAGTGATAGTGGTGAGCAGGGAGCAGAAGACCTGAGCCAGAGGTGGTGGAACTGAGTTCCCCCTAGTTCCTGCTGAAGAAAAGCCCTGTGTTGGACTTTATATACATTACTTTTATACCAAAGTAAGTTGGTTGTACGTGTGTACTTAGTTCTAGCTATTTTACTGCTCCTCCTCTTTAGTTACAATCAGCCAATAACATTCATCATTATCATTATTTTTATTTTACTTCCCCCACCCAATTCCAGCAGCGATCTTTTCTCTCTATGTCAAATCTTTTCTCTCTATGTCAAATCTTTTCTCTCTATGTGGAATAATCTTGGATAGAGCTAAGGTTAGGCACATTCGACCACAGGTTCGATGGACACAGATTGTTATTGTCAGCATCATGTTGAATCTCCTATCTATATCGAACTGTTGTCACAAGGAAAACGAAAATAAAGCATTTGTTTCTCTTTCGTGTTTCGGATTTTGCACTTTCGTTATCATTTGTTAAAACGATAACGAATATACCTGAAATTCGGACAAAACGAATGCATATGTCTAATAGTGCCTCTGAGCCGGCACCAAGCTAATGCAGCCGTGTACGTGGAGTGGGGAATGTCAGTCTGTCTTCCCCTGTGTTTCCTCTTAGCGGCGTGAGTTCCAAGCCTCGCTTTCATTTTGGCAGTAAGTGACGAAAATTATCTCCCAGCAGCCTCTACGCATTTTGCACTTCCGTATGCGTCATCAGGAAGCTGCTGTGTCAATGTCCGTCCTCCTATTCATCCCCCCTTTTGTTCTTATTGGGTCCTATCAATATGTCGAGTAGCTGGAAACGGCCCTTCCGCGGTACCGGAAGTAGTTACACCGCCATCCTAACTGCTGTTTTTTTTCCCTATTTCCCTCAATCTATTGCTGTTGGTGTTGGTGTCCCCAGCAGTCAGAACCTCTACCTTCCGGCCCCGTGATTCTTTCTGCCTGGGTGCAATATGGAACCCCTCCCCGCTAATACTAGGTTTCCCCATGTAAACAGCTGGATTTGCTTTTACAATTTATAAATACAAAACTTTTTTAAAACTTTTTTTAAAATGGTGACACTAACCATTCACAAAGCCTCACATCAGAATTTTAAAATTTATATCTCTATTAAAAGACCTACAACTTCCTTTAATAAAAGTTGCCATCTATAAATTAACTTTATGAATATCGAAAACTTATATAAGTAAAGAAGCTGAATGAATTTCTAGATGTCAACTGCTTCTGAAAAGTATAATAAAAAAATAAAAAAATAAATATAAATAAAATAAAAAAATAAATAAAAAATAAATAACAAAAATAAAGTAAAATTTGAAACAAAGGTGAAAATAAATAAAAATAGTAATAATAATAAGTAAAATTAACAAATAAAATAATAATAAGATGATAAATGAGAATGAAATGAAAACAACCTTTGTATATGTGTGAAAATAAAAATAAAAATCAATAATCTTCTATAAAGCAGTTCACATCTAGTTCCACATTCATCCCTTGTGGTCTCATTGTATTTAATTTAAATATCCAGTAAGTTTCATTACGTGATACTTCTCTCTGTAAGTTGAGGTTTCTCCAGTTCTGCTCTATTCTATCAATAGCATAAAATTTGAGGTGTTGTGGATCTCTTTTGTGTGCATCCCTGAAGTGCTTTGAGATACTATGATATTTGTACCCCTTTTTAAAGGGGTTCGAAAAATTGCTGCACAAATACCGTGCGAGATAAAAAGTTGCAACGACCGCCATTGTATGCTCTAGGGTCTTGGCTAAAAAAACATATATAATGTTTGGGGGTTCTATGTAATTTTCTAGCAAAAATATTGATGAATTTTACATAGATTGTAAGCTCTAACGAGCAGGGCCCTCTGATCCCTCCTGTATTGAATTGTATTGTAATTGTACTGTCTACCCCGATGTTGTAAAGCGCTGCGCTATATAAATCCTGTCTAATAATAATAATAATAATGTAGGAGAGAAATGTCAAAATTGGCCTGGGTGTGAAGTGACTATTTATGTTTTAAGGTGTTAAAGACCTTATCAGTTTTTAACATAAGCTATTTTATTGTCCTTTCTCAGGACCTGTTTCGTGTTTAGTGCTGCACGTTTTGTATTATTTCGTTTTTGTGTTGTGAACCAGCCCTAAAGGCTTTTTTATCCTAATGCAGAGAATACATTAAGGTAAAAAAAAAAAAACCTTCAGACTTTAGAACTAGGGTTGCACTAATACTTATACTGGTACTGGCTCCGATCCTAAGCATTATCACGGGTATCTGTACTCGTGTAAATGCTCTGATATCTGAAACCGATACTTCCAGGCTCGGTTCTTTCAGATGTCAGCGGGGTTTGCCCACTGACATCAGAAATGTGAAAAAAAACAAAGATGGCAACTATCGGTTGTTAGGGAGTGGGGCTGCCGCATCCTTATAAACTATTAATAATGCAAACTTGTTTTTTAGTTTGCTTTGTTCATTAATAATTTTAAAATATTTTTAACAAATTTTTACAGGTTTCACATAAAAAAAGTGCAAAATTGAAAAAAATATATTTTTACTTCATTTGTAAATAATTTTGCAATGCTTTGTACCATTGCTGACAGCTGAAGTGTAAACAAAACAGTTGCGGTAGGTATCGGTAATTGGTATCGCGAGTACTAACTGATATCTGCGCATCCCTATTTACAACCACTATAATGCCCCGTACACACGGTCGGATTTTCCGACGAAAATGTGTGATAGGACCTTGTTGTCGGAAATTCCGACCGTGTGTGGGCTCCATCACACATTTTCCATCTGATTTTCCGACACACAAAGTTTGAGAGCAGGATATAAAATTTTCTGACAACAAAATCCGTTGTCGTAAATTCCGATTGTGTGTACACAAATACGATGGACAAAGTGCCATGCATGCTCAGAATAAATAAAGAGATAAAAGCTATTGGTTACTGCCCCGTTTATAGTCCCGACGTACGTGTTTTACGTCACCACGTTCAGAACGATCGGATTTTCCGACAACTTTGTGTGACCGTGTGTATGCAAGACAAGTTTGAGCCAACATCCGTCAGAAAAAATCCTAGGATTTTGTTGTCGGAATGTCCGAACAAAGTCCGACCGTGTGTACGGGGCATAAGTGTGTATGATAAATATATGTAGCAGAATCTTTGACCTCTTCCAGTCTAATGGGAACCTTCAAGGCCAAAGCTAGCTGACGTCCTTCAATATGTGGTGGGTTGTGAGGCATAGTGGGTGCAAAGGTGGTAAAAGTCATTGGGTGCCAGACACTGATCAACAATCTGGCGGACAAATATCACACTAAGTGACACTTTTTGGGGACCAGTGACACCAATACAGTGATCAATGCTGAAAAAAAAAGCACTGTCACTGTACTAATGATAGTGGCAGGGAAGGGGTTAACACCGGGGGCAATCAAAGGGCTAAATGTGTTCCCTAAGTGTGTTTTCTAACTGTGGGTGAGGTGCTTTGACTAAAGGAAAACAGAGAACAGAAACACAAGATCTAAATTTTTCCCCTCTGACAGAACAGTGGTCTGTCTTGTTTACTGACAGACCATTCTGCCTCTCTCTGAACGATTGCTGGGAATGATTGGCTTCCGCTGTTTCCAATTACAGCGGGAGCGTGTCTCTGGCGGAGCGCACCCCAGACCAGGAACCAGGAAGAAGAAATCACATACAGGTGTGTGATTTCGTGCTTAAGGTCCTCCCTGCCACAGTATATGTATATGGGGCGGATCTTAAGCGCTTAATCATGTGTGGAAAAAAAAAATGCAAAAAACAGCCCTGGCAGCGAAAGGGTTAAAACAGAAAAGAAAAATTTCACAGCAGTCAGTATCCCTCACAGGTGTTTCCACCATCAATCCAAAATTAACAATATTCAGCCTCCTTGTTCTCATTGGCAGCCCTGCTGCTCAGACCTCGTACCTCGGTCCTCCTGACCGTCTAAAACAGGGGTCTCCAAACTTTCTAAACAAGGGGCCAGTTTACTGTCCTTCAGACTTTAGGGGGGGCCAGGCTGTAACCAGTGGGAGTAGAAAATGTCCCATCATTGGTGTCAGTGGGAGTAAACAATGCCACATCTTTATTGGGAGGAATAATGCCCCATCATGGATGTCAGTTGGAGAAATATTGCCCCATTATTGGTGTTAGTGGGGGGAATAGTGTCCCATCGTTGGTTTCAGTGGGAGGAATAGTGTCCCATCAGTCATGTCAGTGGGAGGAAGGGTGCACATCATAGGTATCAGTGGGATAGTGCTCCATTGTTGGTGTCAGTAGGAAGAATAGTGCCCCGATAAGAATAAAAAGGAGCAAAGGGCAGCATTCAGGCCTCGGGCCGCAGGTTGGAGACCACTGGTCATGTTTAACACAACATTCCTGTGCTCGTGTACGAAAGCTGTAACTCTTTAAGCTCTCTGTCTTTTTCCTGAAGCCACTGCTGCTTTGTCGCTCGGGCTTGGGCCTCTGACTGTCCTGACCCAGACAGCACGGTGCAGTGATGCACCTCTCTGCTCCCTTTCAACACACATGGACTCCTCGGTGTGGTGGAGCCCTGAACTCTAATCCTGACTCTCCTAAGAGTACCATCAGTGCCCGTTCTCTGCTAAACCTGCCCAGACTGCCTTTTAACACTCTGACAGAGTACCCTACTGTCACAATATATATATACTTCACTTGTTTCACCTATTGATAACATTTTTATAAAAAAAGGACATACAAAAAAATAAATAAAAAGAGCAATTGAGACTTAAGACATCATTCATGTTATTATACTCACTTGCACGTGGTTTAATACAGATAATATCTGGGCCATAGGCAGGGATGTGGTTAAACTCTGGTCTCCAATAAAACCAGCTAATTTCTGGTGGTCTCTGCAAGAATAGTTTGGGATAGTTTTTCCCGGTCCGGATAAAATCTGTAAGACACTTTTTATGGCTTTTCTGGCATAAGAACACGAGTCATAAAGATGATATCCTAGGGTCACATTAGGCAGGATTGTTGGATTTTTATTCATTTGGTCGATGGCAAAAAGGAACATTTGAAGATGCTTGTAGTAATGATGCAGGGGTCTGTTGATATAATAAGTTAATAACTTGGACACAAGAGGTCATCAGTTTCCCAACACCTAGTGGTTTAGTGACAAAATGGAAATGAAGAAAGCTTATGCCAACCAATCATATTTCACCCTTTAAAGTTGAACTCCTGGCAGATCTAAAAAGCACTATTGTATTTGTGAAAAATTTGTAAACTGGAGTATCTTTAGGGATGAGCTTCTGGTTCAGGTCATCCATGAGTTCAATCTCAACCCAAGATGTTTGCAGCTTGCTGAATGCAGTGAATGGAAATACTAAATAGCCAGTATTGGTCAGTTCACCCACCCGCCTGCCTGAACCTTTGGCTACTGCAGAAGGAGGTCATTCATTTAGTGGTGGTATCACTACAGGTGATGACAGCTTCTAGCTGTTCACTGACTTGTTTTAAATTGTAAAGTAGCTGGCATGCATTCTGGGCGAGGTCACTGAACACACATGGTCATAGCCATATATGTCACAGATCAACTGCTCCCCTTTCTTGGCCATCCAGGCTGCTTACCTGAATAATGGTCTGATATAGATTGTTTTCATCAATAAAGTTTTTATTGAGTTTATATAAAACATACCAAAGAGTATAAAGGACACACTGATAGGCCTTTGGGGTTAATACAACAATTACATGATTATACAGAGAAAACCTTTTGCAAATGTAAGGTTGGTAGCAATATTATGAAAGCAACCATAAATTGTAACATAGGAAGTCAATTGGGAAGCATTGGTATCCATGATTTCCATTGCTATTTGAATTTGTAGTGGGCATTTGTAATGAGAGCCAGAGCATTTTCATACCGGGTGGTCCATCCATTTGGGGTTTCCGGGCGCCGCCCCCTCTCTCTTTGCCACCCCCTATATGCATGGGATAGATTCATGCATAGCATGAATCTATCCATGGCCACCGCGGCCACCCCCTGTTCATGCGTCCGGCCCTTTCAGTGCATTAATTACAGCGGCCAGTTTTTCCTTAAGCACCTAGTTAGAGCCAGAGGCTCTAATAGGCTTCAAAATAGGGTGGACTTGGGTCAAAGAGAGAGTGCAACCGGAGCCCCCCCAAGTGTGTTACAACAGAGAATGAATATTCGCTGTTGAAACACTGATCCTCAATCTGGCCAATCGGGAAGTGGGTCTGCTACCCGTCACCCCACTGGCTGAAAGGACAGGCGATCCTATTGGGTGCCTAGGAGGAGGGAAGAAGATGCACGGCGGAAGCGAGGAAGAGAAGACAGATCCGCTGGCCAATGCCTGGATGCCTGGTACCCGCCACCGCTCCTCGGAGGCCCTATCCCTGCCCCTGCTCCTCGGATGCCCGCCAGCCTAGATGTGGTAAGTGCTGGTGGACCCACCGGCAGATAGGGGAGGGATGGTGGGGGATGAGTGGGTGTGGGGGAGGGGCTTGGCTGTTTGCTGCCCCCCCAAACATAGCAATATGGATAAAACTCGAACCAAACTCGAACCAAAATTTAAAAAAAAATTGTGTGGGGGTCCCCCCAAATTCCATACCAGGCCATTCACATCTGGTATGGATATTAAGGGGAAACCTGCACCAAATTAAAAATGGCGTAGGGGTCCCCCTCAAGGTCTGATATGGATTTTAAGGTGAACCCTGTGCCAACATTAAAAAAAATGGCGTAGGTTTCCCCCCAAAAATCCATACCAGACCCTACCAGACCCTTATCCTTATTCTTAAAAATTGTAAAGAAGACAAGAGCCTGCTTGGGACAAGTCCTTTATTAAAAAAAAAAAAATCCAGCGATGTCCATCTTCATCTTCTATTCTGCCGCTGGCGCCGAAAAAAACAGCTCTGCCTCCATGGGTGGCTCCCGCTGACTGATGTGTTGCTCGCTTTGACATCTGTTATATAGCTGAGGGTGGAGCCACCCGGTGACGTGTACAGGAGACCCTACCCCCACCCCCCTCTGATGCCACGGGGAAACCCGGTGACGTGTACGGGTACCCCCACCCCCCCTGATGCCACGGAGGTTTCCCCTGGTGTCAGGGGGGCGGGGGCACTCGTACACAGCACCGGGTTTCCCCGTGGCATCAGAGGGGGGCGGGGTCCCCTATACACATCACTGGGTGGCCCCGCCCTCAGTTATATAACAGCTGTCAAAGCGAGTGACACGTCAGTCAGCAGGAGCAGCCCATGGAGGCAGAGCTGTTTTTTGGGCATCAGAGGGGGGTGGGGTCTCCCATACACATCACAGTACACATCCTGTGTTCTGCAGCTTTCAAATTTTCCGTGAACACCGCAAATTGTTCGCTGTTCGGCGAACACCCGATGTTCAAGTCAAACTTACGTTCGACTCGAGCAATATGGATAAAACTCGAACCAAACTCGAACCAATATTAAAAAAAAAATTGTGTGGGGGTCCCCCCAAATTCCATACCAGGCCATTCACATCTGGTATGGATATTAAGGGGAAACCTGCACCAAATTAAAAATGGCGTAGGGGTCCCCCCTCAAGGTCTAATATGGATTTTAAGGTGAACCCTGTGCCAACATTAAAAAAAAATGGCGTAGGGTTCCCCCCAAAAATCCATACCAGACCCTACCAGACCCTTATCCTTATTCTTAAAAATTGTAAAGAAGACAAGAGCCTGCTTGGGACAAGTCCTTTATTAAAAAAAAAAAATCCAGCGATGTCCATCTTCATCTTCTATTCTGCCGCTGGCGCCGAAAAAAACCAGCTCTGCCTCCATGGGTGGCTCCCGCTGACTGATGTGTTGCTCGCTTTGACATCTGTTATATAGCTGAGGGTGGGGCCACCCGGTGATGTGTACAGGAGACCCTACCCCCACCCCCCTCTGATGCCACGGGGAAACCCGGTGACGTGTA
Source organism: Lithobates clamitans (assembly GCA_037952925.1). Lineage (NCBI taxonomy): Eukaryota > Metazoa > Chordata > Amphibia > Anura > Ranidae > Lithobates > Lithobates clamitans. Next base: position 2,102,173 of record JBBGZY010001983.1, on the reverse strand, counting down.
CGGGTACCCCCACCCCCTCTAATGCCACGGAGGTTTCCCCTGGTGTCAGGGGGGCGGGGGCACTCGTACACAGCACCGGGTTTCCCCGTGGCATCAGAGGAGGGCGGGGTCCCCTATACACGTCACTGGGTGGCCCCGCCCTCAGTTATATAACAGCTGTCAAAGCGAGTGACACGTCAGTCAGCAGGAGCAGCCCATGGAGGCAGAGCTGTTTTTTTGGGCATCAGAGGGGGGTGGGGTCTCCCATACACATCACCGTACACATCCTGTGTTCTGCAGCTTTCAAATTTTCCGCGAACACCGCAAATTGTTCGCTGTTCGGCGAACACCCGATGTTCAAGTCAAACTTACGTTCGACTCGAGCATCGTGCTCATCCCTAGCAGTCACTGTGCCCATCATTTGCAGCCAACTGTGTCCAGCAAATGCAGCCAACTGTGCCTAGCAAATGCAGCCACTGTGCCCATCATATGCAGCCACAGTGCCCATCATATGCAGCCAACTGTTCCCATAAAATGTAGCCAACTGTGCCCATCATATGCAGCCACTGTGCCCATCTTATGCAGCCAACTGTGCCCATAATATGCAGCCAACTGTGCCCATCATATGCAGCCACTGTGCTCATCATATGCAGCCAACTGTGCCCTTCATATGTAGCCAACAGTGCCCGTAATATGCAGCCAACTGTGCCCATCATATGCAGTCAACTGTGCCCATCATATGCAGCCAACTGTGCCCATAATATGTAGCCAACTTTGCCCGTCATATGCAGACTCTGTGCCCCATAGATTGCAACCTCTGTGCCCATAATATGCAGCCACTGTGCCCCCCCGCCCGCTCGCACGCCCGAGTAGAGTCCTAGGAGCTCTAGGAGTTTTCTGTCTATTGATGGGTCCCCTCACCTCCCCAGTCCATGGTGTGCAGGCAGTGAGGAGATCATGTGCTTTAACCAATAAGTGAGCAGTAATAATGTGCACTAATCTCTTGCAACCAATCATTAAGCAGTAAGGATATGCAGTAACCTCTAGGAACCAATCAGCGAGCAGTAATAATGTGCAGTAACCTCTAGAAACCAATTAGTGAGTGGTAATTATGTTCAGTAAATTCTAGCAACCAATCAGTGGGCAGTATTGATGTACAGTAATCTCTAGCAACCAACCATCAAGCAGAAGTCATGTGCTGTAACCTCTAGAAAATAATAAGTGAGACATAATGTGTGCTGTAACCTATAGCAGCCAGTCAGTGAGCACAGTAATGATTAGGGATGAGCCAAACACCCCCTGTTCGGTTCGCACCAGAACATGCAAACAGGCAAAAAATTTGTTCGAACACGCGAACACCATTAAAGTCTATTGGACACGAACATGAATAATCAAAAGTGCTTATTTTAAAGGCTTATATGCAAGTTATTGTCATAAAAGGTGTTTGGGGACCCAGGTCCTGCCCCAGGGGACATGGATCAATGCAAAAAAGTTTTAAAAACTGACGTTTTTTCGGGAGCAGTGATTTTAATAATGCTTAAACTGAAACAATAAAAGTGTAATATTCCTTTAAATTTTGCACCTGGGGGGTGTCTATAGTATGCCTGTAAAGGGGCGCATGTTTCCCGTGTTTAGAACAGTCTGACAGCAAAATGACATTTCAAAGGATAAAAAGTCATTTAAAACTACTTGCGGCTATTAATGAATTGCCGGTCAGACAATACACATAAAAGTTCATTGATAAAAACGGCATTGGAATTCCCCACAGGGGAACCCCGAACCAAAATTAAAAAAAAAAATGATGTGGGGGTCCCCCTAAATCTCATACCAGGCCCTTCAGGTCTGGTATGGATATTAAGGGAAACCCAGGCCAAATTTTTTTTTTAAAATGGCGTGGGGTCCCCCTCAAAATCCCCCTCAAAATCAAATATGCAGTCAACTGTGCCCATCATATGCAGCCAACTGTGCCCATAATATGTAGCCAACTTTGCCCGTCATATGCAGACTCTGTGCCCCATAGATTGCAACCTCTGTGCCCATAATATGCAGCCACTGTGCCCCCCTGCCCGCTCGCACGCCCAAGTAGAGTCCTAGGAGCTCTAGGAGTTTTCTGTCTATTGATGGGTCCCTTCACCTCCCCAGTCCATGGTGTGCAGGCAGTGAGGAGATCATGTGCTTTAACCAATAAGTGAGCAGTAATAATGTGCACTAATCTCTTGCAACCAATCATTAAGCAGTAAGGATATGCAGTAACCTCTAGGAACCAATCAGCGAGCAGTAATAATGTGCAGTAACCTCTAGCAACCAATTAGTGAGTGGTAATTATGTTCAGTAATCTCTAGCAACCAATCAGTGGGCAGTATTGATGTACAGTAATCTCTAGCAACCAACCATCAAGCAGAAGTCATGTGCTGTAACCTCTAGAAAATAATAAGTGAGACATAATGTGTGCTGTAACCTATAGCAGCCAGTCAGTGAGCACAGTAATGATTAGGGATGAGCCAAACACCCCCTGTTCGGTTCGCACCAGAACATGCAAACAGGCAAAAAATTTGTTTGAACACGCGAACACCATTAAAGTCTATGGGACACGAACATGAATAATCAAAAGTGCTTATTTTAAAGGCTTATATGCAAGTTATTGTCATAAAAGGTGTTTGGGGACCCAGGTCCTGCCCCAGGGGACATGGATCAATGCAAAAAAGTTTTAAAAACGGACGTTTTTTCGGGAGCAGTGATTTTAATAATGCTTAAACTGAAACAATAAAAGTGTAATATTCCTTTAAATTTTGCACCTGGGGGGTGTCTATTGTATGCCTGTAAAGGGGCGCATGTTTCCCGTGTTTAGAACAGTCTGACAGCAAAATGACATTTCAAAGGATAAAAAGTCATTTAAAACTACTTGCGGCTATTAATGAATTGCCGGTCAGACAATACACATAAAAGTTCATTGATAAAAACGGCATTGGAATTCCCCACAGGGGAACCCCGAACCAAAATAAAAAAAAAAATGATGTGGGGGTCCCCCTAAATTTCATACCAGGCCCTTCAGGTCTGGTATGGATATTAAGGGAAACCCAGGCCAAATTTTTTTTTAAAAATGGCGTGGGGTCCCCCTCAAAATCTATACCAGACCCTTCAGGTCTGGAATGGATTTTAAGGGGAACCCCGCGCCAAAATAAAAAAAAATGTTGCGGGGTCCCCCCAAAAATCCATACCAGACCCTTATCCGAGCACGCAACCTGGCAGGCAGCAGGAAAAGAGGGGGGACATGAGAGCGCCCCCCCTCCTCCAGAACCGTACCAGGCCACATGCCCTCAACATTGGGAGGGTGCTTTGGGGTAGCATGTTGATGGGGACAAGGGCCTCATCCCCACAACCCTTGCCCGGTGGTTGTGGGGGTCTGCGGGAGGGGGACTTATCAGAATCTGGAAGCCCCCTTTAACAAGGGGACCCCAAGATCCCGGCCCTCCCTCCTGTGTTAAATGGTAAGGGGGTACAAAAGTACCCCTACCATTTCACAAAAAAAGTGTCAAAAATGTTAAAAATGACAATTCCTTAATTTAAATGCTTCTTCTTTCTTCTATCTTCTATCTTCCTTCGGTTTCTTCCTCCATCTTCTTCTTCTTCTGGTTCTTCTGCTTCTTCCTCCGGTGTTCTTGTCCGGCATCTTCCTCCGCGGCGTCTTCTTCCCTTTTTCTTCTCGGGCCGCTCCGCATCAACCATGATGGGAGGCTCCCGCTGTGTGATGCTTTTTGTCTTCTGACGGTTCTGAAATAATGGGGGGCAGGGCCACCTGGTGACCCCGCCCCCCTCTGACGCACGGGGACTTAATGGGGACTTGCCTGTGGCATTCCCCGTGACATCAGAGGGGGTGGGGTCACCCGTTACGACTCGAACATCGGCTGTTCGATCGTTCGCCGAATTGCGAACGATATGGGCCGTTCGCGCTAAATTCGTGTGGCGCGTCACGGCCCATAATTCACTGCAGCATCGCAGTGCATTGCTGGCTGATGATTGGCCAAGCATGCACTATGACCCGCATGCTTGGCCAATCACAGCGCCGTCGGTAGAGAAAGCTGTAATTGGCCAAAGCCAGGGTGGCTTTGGCCAATTATGGCTCAGGGGGTTTAGAACACGCCCCACACTATATAAGGCCGCCTGCATGGCGGCCCTGTGTAGTGTGTTCCGGCATGTTTAGAGACAGAGAGAGACAGTGTCATTTAATTGGAGTTAGCTAGATTAGGCAGGACAGTCAGTGTGTTAGCTGCACCTACAGTGTATTGTGTATATATATGCATCCCAGGTGTTGTATATATATATATATATATATATATATATATATATATATATACTGTATTCAGTTTAGCTAGATCCATTCCTGTTATCTTCCTACTGACAGGCAGGCTTGTCTTGTTACAGTATTTACAGCTACCTGAAGAAAATTGCTGGTGTTCTTTTGATCCTATTAGTACCACAGTCAGGCAGCTAGACTATTTACAGTCAGTGTAGTGCATCCTCCTCACAGTGTTCAGCTAAAGCTACAAGTTAGTTTAGTGTGACCTCTGCACAGTGTTCAGCTAAAGCTACAAGTTAGGGTTGTGCGTCCTGCTCACAGTGTTCAGCTAAAGCTACAAGTTAGTTTAGTGTGACCTCTGCACAGTGTTCAGCTAAAGCTACAAGTTAGGGTAGTGCATCCTCCTCATAGTGTTCAGCTAAAGCTACAAGTTGGTGTAGTGCGTCCTCCTCACAGTATTCAGCTAAAACCACAAGTTAGTGTAGTGCGACCTCTGCACAGTGTTCAGCTAAAGCTACAAGTTAGTGTAGTGCGTCCTCCTCACAGTGTTCAGCTAAAGCTACAAGTTAGTGTAGTGCAACCTCTGCACAGTGTTCAGCTAAAGCTACAAGTTAGTGTAGTGCGTCCTCCTCACAGTGTTCAGCTAAAACTACAGGTTAGTGTAGTGCAACCTCTGCACAGTGTTCAACTAAAGCTACAAGTTAGTGTAGTGCGTCCTCCTCACAGTGTTCAGCTAAACCTACAAGTTATTTTTTGCGAGCTCTGCACAGTGTTCAGCTAAAGCTACCTGTGGAAGGTTGGTGGTGTTTTCCTGATCCTATCACTACCGCAGGCAGCTAAATAAGCTACAAGTTAGTGTAGTGCGAGCTCTGCACAGTGTTCACCTAAAGCTACCTGTAGAAGGTTGGTGGTGTTTTCCTGATCCTATCACTAGCGCAGGCAGCTAAATAAGCTACAAGTAAGTGTAGTGCGAGCTCTGCACAGTGTTCACCTAAAGCTACCTGCAGAAGGTTGGTGGTGTTTTCCTTATCCTATCACTACCGCAGGCAGCTAAATAAGCTACAAGTTATTTTTTGCGAGCTCTGCACAGTGTTCACCTAAAGCTACCTGTAGAAGGTTAGTGGTGTTTTCCTGATCCTTTCACTACCGCAGGCAGCTAAATAAGCTACAAGTTATTTTTTTGCGAGCTCTGCTCAGTGTTCACCTAAAGCTACCTGTAGAAGGTTGGTGGTGTTTTCCTGATCCTATCACTACCGCAGGCAGCTAAATAAGCTACAAGTTAGTGTAGTGCGAGCTCTGCACAGTGTTCAGCTAAAGCTACAAGTTAGTGTAGTGCGTCCTCCTCACAGTTTTTAGCTAAAACTACAAGTTAGTGTAGTGCGACCTCTGCACAGCGTTCAGCTAAAGCTACAAGTTAGTGTAGTGCGTCCTCCTCACAGTGTTCAGCTAAAACTACAAGTTAGTGTAGTGCAACCTCTGCACAGTGTTCAGGTAAAGCTACAAGTTAGTGTAGTACGTCCTCCTCACAGTGTTCAGCTAAACCTACAAGTTATTTTTTTGCGAGCTCTGCACAGTGTTCAGCTAAAGCTACCTGTAGAAGGTTGGTGGTGTTTTCCTGATCCCATCACTACCGCAGGCAGCTAAATAAGCTACAAGTTAGTGTAGTGCGAGCTCTACACAGTGTTCAGCTAAAGCTACCTGTAGAAGGTTGGTGGTGCTTTCCTGATCCTTTCACTACCGCAGGCAGATAAATAAGCTACAAGTTATTTTTTGCGAGCTCTGCACAGTGTTCACCTAAAGCTACCTGTAGAAGGTTGGTGTTTTTTTCCTGATCCTATCACTACTGTAGGCAGCTAAATAGGCTACAAGTTAGTGTAGTGCGAGCTCTGCACAGTGTTCAGCTAAAGCTACAAGTTAGTGTAGTGCGTCCTCCTCACAGTGGTTAGCTAAAACTACAAGTTAGTGTAGTGCGACCTCTGCACAGTGTTCAGCTAAAGCTACAAGTTAGTGTAGTGCGTCCTCCTCACAGTGTTCAACTAAAGCTACAAGTTAGTGTAGTGCGTCCTCCTCACAGTGTTTAGCTAAACCTACAAGTTATTTTTTTGCGAGCTTTGCACAGTGTTCAGCTAAAGCTACCTGTAGAAGGTTGGTGGTGTTTTCCTGATCCTATCACTACCGCAGGCAGCTAAATCAGCTACAAGTTAGTGTGGTGCGAGCTCTGCACAGTGTTCACCTAAAGCTACCTGTAGAAGGTTGGTGGTGTTTTCCTGATCCTATCACTACCGCAGGCAGCTAAATAAGCTACAAGTTAGTGTACTGTGAGCTCTGCACAGTTTTCACTTAAAGCTACCTGCAGAAGGTTGGTGGTGTTTTCCTTATCCTATCACTACCGCAGGCAGCTAAATAAGCTACAAGTTATTTTTTTGCGAGCTCTGCACAGTGTTCACCTAAAGCTACCTGTAGAAGGTTGGTGGTGTTTTCCTGATCCTATCACTACCCCAGGCAGCTAAATAAGCTACAAGTTATTTTTTAGCGAGCTCTGCACAGTGTTCAGCTAAAGCTACCTGTAGAAGGTTGGTGGTGTTTTCCTGATCCTATTACTAACGCAGGCAGTTAAATAAGCTACAAGTTAGTTTTTTGCGAGCTCTGCACAGTGTTCAGCTAAAGCTACCTGTAGAAGGTTGGTGGTGTTCTCATACTACAGGCAGGCAGTTGATTTTGCTAGCTGCAGTATCAGTACATATATATATATATTTATATATATATATATATATATATCCCAGCTTAGTGCAGCTACAGGCCATTAGTATGGCTGGAAGGCCAACAAGGAGAGGCAGACAGTCACAAGCCAATAAAAGAGGGCAAGCAGGCTCTGTGTCTAGAAGCAACAGTGCTGGTCGTGGAGATGGTGCATCCTCATCAGCACGTGGCCGTGGGACACGCTTGGCCTTTTTTTTCCGGCAGCTGGCCGTGTTGAGCCGCAACATGCGGAAGACTTGGTCGAGTGGATGACCAAGCCGTCCTCATCCTCCTCATCCTCTCTCACCCATGCTCAGGGTACTTTGTCCGGCAAAGCAGCTGCCAACGCGGCCTCTTCGCTTGGCTCAATGGCATCAGTGGCTCCTTCCCTAGCCCCACCATGTCTTCCTGAGGAGTCCCTCAAACTGTTTGACCACAGTGTTGGTTACATGCTCCAGGAGGATGCCCAGCGTTTGGAAGGCTCTGATGATGATACTGAGCAAGATGAAAGCAGTAACGTAAGCACAGACAGAGGGGGTGCCCAAGAAGGACAGCAATCTGGCAGTCATGCTCCCCCTGCTGCAGCATACTGCCAGGTTTTCTCCAGTGATGAGGAGGGAGGTGATGATGAGGTCACTGACTCAACGTGGGTGCCTGATAGGAGAGGGGAGGAGGAGGCACATCACCAACGAGGCAGGATGACCTCCAGGGGCCAGCCTAAGGGCAGCACACTGACTGCATTACACCCCAAAGCTCCGCATGTGCAGGGTGCTGCAGTCTCTGCGCGTTATTCAAAAAGTTCTTTGGTGTGGGCCTTTTTTGAGACGAGTGCATCAGATCGCACTGCTGCTATTGCAACATATGTCTCAAGCGTATCTCGCGTGGCCAAAACATCTCCCGCTTGAGCACCACATGCTTGACCAGACATATGTTGACCTGCCATGCAGTTCGTTGGCAAGCGTACCTAAAAGACCCACACCAAAGAACAAAGAGGACCTCTCCTTGCTCCTCATCAGCTGAGATTTGCAACCCCACTATACCTTCAGTCCTCTCTGAGACCTGCACTGAGAGGAATGAAGGTGTAGAATTAGGTGTGTCCCAGCCAAGTACTTGTGGGCAATCTGCTTTCGGTACACCAACGTCAGATTGTACCAGGCAAATTTCCCTGCCCCAGCTGCTGCACCACCGAAAGAAGTTCACTCCCAGCCATCCACACGCCCAGCGGTTGAATGCTACCTAGGCAAAATTGCTAGCACTTCAGCTGCTGCCTTTTCAGTTGGTAGACTCTGCCCCCTTCCGTGAGTTTGTGGAATGTGCCGTTCCTCAGTGGCAGGTATTCAAACGCCACTTTTTCTCACGGAAGGCGATTCCGGCTCTCTTCCATGCCTCGCTGGACAGGGCAGTCAGCGGTTAGGTGCATATTACCGCTGACTCATGGTCCAGCAGGCATGGACAGGGACGTTACCTAAGTTTCACCGCGCATTGGGTGAGTGCAGTAGTGTTGGAGGTTGTTCTGCCACCACGCCTCCAAAATGCCACTACTAATGATTGTGACACACCTCTCTCCTCCACCCCCTCCTCTTCTTCTTTCTCCATGGCCTCTTCCTGTGCTTTGTCCTCGGAACCAGTGGTGCTCCATAGGCGTTTAAGGGGCTACACAAGTACGCAGGCCAAAAGATGCCATGCGGTGCTTGAGCTGGTGTGCTTGAGGGACAGGAGCCACACTGGGGCAGAGGTTCTGTCAGCTCTGCAGGGGCAGGTTCAGAGGTGGTTGACGCCACGCCAACTTAAGGCAGGAATGGTGGTTTGCGACAATGGCACCAACCTCCTCTCTGCCCTCTGACAGGGACAACTGCCCCATGTGCCCTGTTTGGCTCACATCCTTAACTTGGTGGTGCAGCGGTTCTTGGGCAGGTACCCGGGCTTACAGGATGTCCTGAGGCAGGCCAGGAAAGTCTGTGTGCATTTCTGCTGGTCATATAATGCCAGTGCTCGGCTGGCGGACCTCCAAAAGGAGTTTAACCTGCCCAAGAACTGCCTAATCTGTGACATGCCCATCAGGTGGAACTCAACTTTGGCCATGCTGCAGCGGCTGCACACGCAGCAGAGGGCCATCAATGAGTACCTCTGCGACTATGGCACCAGGACAGGGTCAGGGGAGCTTGGTTTTTTTCCCCACGCCAGTGGGCCATGATCAGGGATGCATGCACTGTCCTGTCACCATTTGAGGAGGCCACGAGGATGGTGAGCAGTGACAGTGCATGCATCAGTGACACTGTCCCCCTTGTCCACCTATTGGAGCACACGCTGCATGGAATAACGGACAGGGCACTTGAGGCAGAACTGAGGCAGGAAGAGGAGGACTTCCTTAGCTCTCAAGGCCCCCTTTATCCAGACAGTGTTCCTGCGTGCCCGCCGATCACACAGGAAGAGGACGAGGAGGAGGAGGATTGTGTCAGTATGGAGGTGGAGCCTGGCACTCAGCATCAGCAGCAGTCTTTAAGGGATCAGTCCCAAGAAACACATGGACTTGTACGTGGCTGGGAGGAGGTGGCTGCGGACCATGTCGTCCTTAGTGAACCAGAGGACTCCGGACCGAATGCCTCAGCAAACCTACGCTGCATGGCCTCCCTGATCCTGCAAAGCCTGCGTAAGGATCCTCGTGTTCGTGGTATCAAGGAGAAGGACCAATACTGGCTGACAACCCTCCTTGATCCACGTTACTAGGGTAAGGTTGTGGACCTTATCTTGCCGTCGCAGAGGGAGAAGAGGATGAAACATCTTTGGGAGGCCTTGCAGAAAGGTCTGTGCAACGCGTTCCCAGAGACTGGGAGGTTACAATCTCCTGTTCATGGACAATGTGTTGCTGAGGCTTCGGTCAGTCAAAGAAGGAGCGGTGGAGAAGGTGGCCATCTGACCCATGACAATTTTTTAGTCCGCAGCCCCAAGGTATGATCGGTTCCAACAACCATCACCAGCATCTGTTTTACATGGTGCAGGAATACCTAGGGCCAAGATCTGACTTGGACACCTTTCCCACTGAAAATCCTCTGGATTACTGGGTCTTGAGGATGGATCACTGGCCAGAGCTTGCACAGTATGCAATTGAGCTACTGGCCTGTCCTGCATCCAGCGTTCTTTCCGAATGCACATTCAGTGCTGCTGGAGGCTTTGTAACCGATCACAGGGTGCGTCCATCCACCGACTCGGTCGATCGACTGACCTTCATAAAAATGAATCAGTCTTGGATCACCACCAGCTACCAAGCACCTGATGCTGATGTAACCGAATAATTTTTTTTTGGAAATCTCAGATCCCTTCAAATACTGCCTATGCTGATGCTGAGTGACTATCCTGAGTAATTATCCTCTTCCTCCTCAATGATCATGCTGATAGCTTGTAAGAACATTTTTGGTTCTGGGCGCCGCCACCAGTGCCTAAGGCCCAACTTTTCATCTCCTGTTTAACAGGGGCGCGTAATTACAATTTTCGATGCAATACTTTGCAGCAGGGCTCGTTCCTGAGTTCCAACTAGAATTTCTGTGAGGGGTTGCAGTGTTGTGGCACCAGCACCAGTGCCAAAGGCCCAATTTTTCAGCCTCTGTTTAACAGGGGCATGTAATTACAATTTTTGATGCAATACTTTGCAGCAGGGCTCGTTCCTGCGTTCCAACTACAGTTTCTGTGAGGGGTTGCAGTGTTGTGGCACCAGCACCAGTGCCTAAGGCCCAATTTTTCAGCCTCTGTTTAACAGGGGCGTGTAATTACAATTTTTGATGCAATACTTTGCAGCAGGGCTCGTTCCTGCGTTCCATCTAGAGTTTCTGTGAGAAGTTGCAATGTTGTGGCACCAGCACCAGTGCCTAAGGCCCAATTTTTCAGCTCCTGTTTAACAGGGGCCTGTAATAACAATTTTTGATGCAATACTTTGCAACAGGGCTCATTCCTGCGTTCCAACTAGACTATCTGTGAGGGGTTGCAGTGTTGTGCACCAGCACCAGTGCCTAAGGCCTAATTTTTCAGCCCCTGTTTAACAGGGGCATGTAATTACAATTTTTGATGCAATACTTTGCAGCAGGGCTAGTTTCTGCATTCCAACTAGAGTATCTGTGAGGGGTTGCATTGTTGTGGCACCAGTACCAGTGCCTAAGGCCCAATTTTTCAGCCCCTGTTCAACAGGGGCATGTAATTACAATTCTTGATCTAATATTTCACAGCAGGGCCCGTTTCTGCGCCCACCAAGAGCGAGTGAGGACATACAGTGTTGTGGCACCAGCACCACCACCACCACCAAAGGCCCAATTTTTCTGCCCGTGTTCAACAGGGGCATGTAATTACAATTCTTGATCTAATATTTCACAGCAGGGCATATATAGGGCAGTATATAGGGCAGGCCCCTACTTTGAAACATCCAACTTACAAACGACTCCTACAATGGAAGGAGACAACAGGAAGTGAGATGGAATCTACCCCTAGGAAGGGAAATTCTCTCCTGTAAGAGTTAATATGGGAAAAACATTTCTACTTTCCAATGATGCTTTATCACCAATCCTTGTTTCACAAAAAAACCCAAATTTTCAAAAAACATTTGTCATTGGGACAAAAAGTGAGGTTCGTTCTTCCGAAGAGGAGCACAGACAGCAAAACAAATGTCACAGGGGTGTTAACCCTTCCCTATGTTTTCCAAAAAGCTTAAAAAAGTTTTTTTGGCTGGAGCTAAACACGTTAAAAATGTACCAGTTCAAAATTACAAACAGATTCTACTTAACAACAAACCTACAGTCCCTGTCTTGTGTGCACCGCCTGTATACTGCTGTTCAGAGTACAGAGCCTGTATACTGCTGGTTCCTTTTTTAATTTGGGTGCGGGGTTCTCCTTAATATCCATACAAGACCCAAAGGGCATGGTAATGGACTGGGGGGTACCCATGCCGTTTGTCTCACTGATTTTCATCCATATTGCCAGGACCCGACATTACATTAAAGCCGCAAGCAGTTTTAAATTACTTTTTTTTCCTTTAAAAATGACATTTTGTGCAGGGACTGTTCTAAGCACGGGAAACACGTGCCACTTTACAGGCATACTATAGACACCCCCCAGGTACGATATTTAAAGGAATATTTCACTTTTTTTTTTTTTACTTTAAGCATCATTAAAATCACTGCTCCCAAAAAAATGTCCGTTTTTAAAAGTTTTTTTTGCATTGATACATGTCCCATGGGGCAGGACCCGGTCCCCAAGCCCTTTTTAGGACAATACCATGCAAATTAGCCTTTAAAATGAGCACTTTTGATTTTGAACGTTCGAGTCCCATAGACGTCAATGGGGTTCTAACGTTCGTGCAAATTTTCAGTCTGTTCGCAGGTTCTGGTGCGAACCGAACCGGGGGGTGTTCGGCTCATCCCTATTCAGCATCAGCATAGGCAGTCTTGAAGGGATCTCACATAAAAAAAAAATCACTCGGTTACATCAGCATCAGGTGCTTGGTAGCTGGTGATCCAAGACTGATTCATCTTTATGAAGATCAACCGATCGACAGATTCGGTGGACAGGTGCACCCTGTGATCGGTTACAAAGCCTCCAGCAGCACTGAATGTGCGTTCCGAAAGAACGCTGGATGCAGAACAGGCCAGTAGCTCAACTGCATACTGTGCAAGCTCTGGCCAGTGATCCATCCTCAAGACCCAGTAACCCAGAGGATTTTCGGTGGGAAAGGTGTCCAAGTCTTATCTTGCCCCTAGGTAATCCTGCACCATGTGAATCAGGCGCTGGTGATGGTTGCTGGAACCAATCAGACCTTGGGGCTGCAGACTAAAAAATTGTCTGAACGCATTGGTCAGATGGCCACCTTCTCCACCGCTCCTTTTGTGACTGACCGAAGCCTCAGCAACACGTTGTCCAGAAGGACCAGGAAATTGTAACCTCCCAGGCCCTGGAAACGCGTTGCAGAAAGCTTTCTGCAAGGCCTCCCGAAGATGTTTTATGCTCTGTTCCCTCTGTGATGGCAAGATAAGGTCCGCAACCTTACCCTTGTAATGTGGATAAAGGAGGGTTGCCAGCCAGTAATCATCCCTCTCCTTGATACCACGAATACGAGGATCCTTCCGCAGGCTTTGCAGGATCGGGGAGGCCATGCAGCATAGGTTTGCTGAGGCATTCAGTCCAGAGGCATTCGGTCCAGAGTCCTCTGGGTCACTAAGAACGACAAGATCCGCAGTCACCCCCTCCCAGCCACGTACAAGTCCATGGGTTTCTTTGGACTGTAAATGATGCCTTGAAGACTGCTGCTGATGCTGAGTCCCAGGCTCCACCTCCATGCTGACACAATCCTCCTCCTCTTCCTCCTCCTCCTCATCCTCTTCCTGTGTGATCGGCAGGCAAGCAGGAACACTGTCTGGATAAAGGGGGCCTTGAGAGGTAAGGAAGTCGTCCTCTTCTTCCCTCTGTTCTGCCTCAAGTGCCCTGTCCATTATTCCACGCAGCGTGTGCTCCAACAGGTGGACAAGAGGGACAGTGTCACTGATGCATGCACTGTCACTGTTCACCATCCTCGTGGCCTCCTCAAATGGTGACAGGACAGTGCATGCATCCCTGATCATAGCCCACTGGCGTGGGGAAAAAAAAAAAACAAGGTCCCCTGACCCTGTCCTGGTGCCATAGTCGCATAGATACTCATTGATGGCCCTCTGCTGCATGTGCAGCCACTGCAGCATGGCCAGCGTTGAGTTCCTCCTGGTGGGCATGTCACAGATTAGGCGGTTCTTGGGCAGGTTAAATTCCTTTTGGAGGTCCGCCAGCGGAACACTGGCATTAGATGACCTGCGGAAATGCGCACAGACTTTCCTGGCCTGCCTCAGGACATCCTGTTAGCCTGGGTACCTGCCGAAGAACCGCTGAACCACCAAGTTAAGGATGTGAGCCAAACAGGGCACATGGGGCAGTTGTCCCTGTCGGAGGGCGAAGAGGAGGTTGGTGCCATTGTCGCAAACCACCATATCTGCCGTAAGCCTAGCATGGCGTCAACCACCTCTGAACCTGCCCCTAGAGCTGACAGAATCTCTGCCCCAGTGTGGCTCCTGTCCCCCAAGCACACCAGCTCAAGCATCGCATGGCATCTTTTTGCCTGCGTGCTTGCATAGCCCCTTAAACGCCTACAGAGCACCGATGGTTCTGAGGACAAATCAGCATAAGAAGAGGCCATGGAGGAAGAAGAAGAGGAGGGGGTGGAGGAGAGAAGTGTGGCAGAATCACCAATAGTAGAATTTTGGAGGCGTCCTGCTTCCTTCCCAGCTGCCAGAAGAGTCACCCAGTGCGCGGTGAAAGATAGGTAACGTCCCTGTCCATGCCTGCTGGACCATGAGTCAGCGGTAATATGCACCATATTGCTGACAGCCCTGTCCAGCGAGGCCAAGACATTGCCTTCCACATGCCGGTAGAGAGCCGGAATCACCTTCCGTGAGAAAAAGTGGCGTTTGGGAACCTGCCACTAAGGAACCGCACATTCCACAAACTCACGGAAGGGGCAGAGTCTACCAACTGAAAAGGCAGCAGTTGAAGTGCTCGCAATTTTGCCAAGCTAGCATTCAACCACTGTGCATGTGGATGGCTGGGAGTGAACTTCTTTCGGCAGTGCAGCAGCTGGGACATTTGCCTGGTACAATCTGATGTCAGTGTACCGATAGCAGATTGCCCGCAAGTAATTGGCTGTGACACACCTAATTCTGCACCTTCATTCCTCTCAGTGCAGGTTTCAGAGAGGACTGGAGGTATAGTGGAGTTGGAGATCCCAGCTGATGAGGAGCAAGGAGAGGTCCGCAGATTGACATATGTCTTGTCTAGCATGTGGTGCCCAAGTGGGTGATGTTTTGGCCACACGAGATACGCTTGAGACATATGTTGCAAATAGCAGTGGTGGGATCTGATGCACTCTGCTGCACTCAAAAAAGGCCCACACCAAAGAACTTTTGGAATAACGTGCAGAAACAGCAGCGCCCTGCAAATGCGGAGCTCTGCTGTGTGATGCAGTCGGTGTGCTGCCCTTAAGCTGGCCCCTGGAGAGCATTCTGCCTCCTTGGAGATGTGCCTGCTCCTCCTCCTCCTCTCTCCTATCAGGCACCCATGTGGAGTCAGTGACCTCATCATCCCCTCCCTCCTAATCACTGGAGCAAAGCTGGTAGTATGCTGCAGCTGGGGAAACATGACTGCCAGATTGCTGTCCTTCTTGGGCACCCCCTCTCTCTGGGCTCATATTACTGCCTTCCTCTAGCTGGGTACCATCATCAGAGCCTTGAAAATGCTGGGCATCCTCCTGGAGCATGTACCCAACACTGTGGTCAAACAGTTAGGGGGACTCCTCGAGAGGACATGGTGGGGCTAGGGAAGGAGTGACTGATGCCATTGAGCCGAGGGAAGAGGCCGTGTTGGCAGCTGCTTTGCCTGACAAAGTACCCTGAGTCTGGGTGAGAGAGGATGAGGAGGATGAGGATGGCTTGGTCATCCACGCTATTATTATTATTATACAGTATTTATATAGCGCCAACAGTTTACGTAGCGCTTTACAACTTGAGGGTAGACAGTACAAATACAATACAATTTGATACAGTAGGAATCAGAAGGCCCTGCTCCTTAGAGCTTACACTCTACCAAGGCTTCCGAATGTTGCGGCTCAACACGGCCAGCTGCCAAAAAAAAGGACAAACGTGTCCCACGGCCATGTGCTGATGAGGATGCACCATCTCCACGACCAGCACTGTTGCCTCTGGACACAGAGCCTGCTTGCCCTCTTTTATTGGCTTGTAACTGTCTGCCTCTCCTTGTTGGCCTTCCATACATACTAATGGCCTGCAGTGAGATGTAGCTGCACAAAGCTGGGATGTATATATATATATACTGATACTGCAGCTAGCAGAATCAGCTGCTTTCCTGTAGTATTATTAGTATGAGAACACCAGCAATTGTCTTCAGGTAGCTTTAGGTGCACACTGTGCAGAGGACACAGTACACTAACTGTAATTACTGTAGCTGCCTGCCTGTGGTATTAATAGGAGCAGAACAACAGCAATTGTCTTCAGGTAGCTTTAGGTGCACACTGTGCAGAGGACACAGTACACTGACTGTAATAACTGTAGCTGCCTGCCTGTGGTATTAATAGGAGCACAAAAACATCAATTGTCTTCAGGTAGCTTTAGGTGCACACTGTGCAGAGGACGCAGTACACTAACTGTAAATACTGTAGCTTCCTGCCTGTGGTATTAATAGTATCAGAACAACAGCAATTGTCTTCAGGTAGCTTTAGGTGCACACTGTGCAGAGGACGCAGTACACTAATTATAAATACTGCAGCTGCCTGCCTGTGGTACTAATAGGATCAGAAGAACACCACCAATTTTCTTCAGGTAGCTTTAGGTGCACACTGTGCAGAGAACACAGTACACTAACTGTAAATACGTGAGCTGCCTGCCTGTGGCATTAATAGGATCAGAACACCACCAATTTTCTTCAGGTAGCTTTAGGTGCACACTGTGCAGAGGACGCACTACACTAACTGTAAATTCTGCAGCTGCCTGTGGTACTAATGGGATCAGAAGAACACCACCAATTTTCTTCAACTAGCTTTAGGTGCACACTGTGCAGAGGACGCACTACACTAACTGTAAATTCTGTAGCTAATAGGACTAATAGGATCAGAAGAACACCAGCAATTTTGTCTGTCTGTTAGTAGGAAGAGAATAACAGGAACGGACCTAGCTAAACTGAATACAGTGTATATATCTATATATATCTATCTATATATAGATAGATATATCTATCTATCTATATATAGATAGATATATACAACACCTAGGATGCATATATATATATATATATATATATATATATATATATATATATATATACACAACACACTGTAAGTGCAGCTAACTGACTCGCCTGCTTACTCTATCTAGCTTAAATGACACTGTCTCTCTGTCTATCTCTCCGCCCCCGCCGCCGCAACACACTACACAAGGCCGCCATTCAGGTGGCTTTATATTGTGTGGGGCGTGTTCTAAACCCCCTGAGCCATAATTGGCCAAAGCCACCCTGGCTTTGGCCAATTATGGCTCTCTGTACAGAGGGCACTGTGATTGGCCAAGCATGCGGGTCATAGTGCATTCTTGGCCAATCATCAGCCAGCAATGCACTGCGATGCCGCAGTGAATTATGGGCCGTGACGCACCCCTTTTGGGGGGGGGCAAAGGAACTGAAAAATTCTGAAAAATACTGAAACAAAAACATCAATTGCAGCCACTGTGCCCATCCTATGCAGCCACTGTACCCATCATATGCCGCCACTGTGCCCTGCAAATGCAGCCACTGTGCACAGCAAATGCAGCCACTGTGCTCATCATATGCAGCCAACTGAGCCCATCATATAGGATGAGCCACTAGGGATGAGCCGAACATCGGGTGTTCGCCTGTTCGCCGAATAGCGAACAATTTGGGGTGTTCGCGTCAAATTCAAAAGCCGCGGAACAACCTTTAAAAGTCTATGGGAGATATGAAAAGTGCTAATTTAAAAGGCTTATTTGCATGGTATTGTCATAAAAAGTGTTTGGGGACCTGGGTCCTTCCCCAGAGGACATGTATCAATGCAAAAAAAAGTTTTAAAAACGGCCGTTTTTTTGGAAGCAGTGATTTTAATAATGCTTAAAGTGAAACAATAAAAGTGAAATACTCCTGTAAATTTTGTACCTGGGGGGTGTCTATAGTATGCCTGTAAAGTGGCGCATGTTTCCCATGTTTAGAACAGTCCCTGCACAAAATGACATTTCTAAGACCCCTTTCACACCGAGGGCGCTTTGCAGGCGCTATAGCGTTAAAAATAGCGCCTGCAATCCGCCCTCAAACAGCTGCAGCATTATCTCCAGTGTGAAAACCCAAGCGCTTTCACACCGGAGCGCTGCGCTGGCAGGACATCAGGAAAAGTCCTGTCAGCAGCTGGGCACTTTGCGGGCGGTTTTAACCTTTTCTCGTCCGCTAGCAGGGGGTAAAAGCGCAGGGGGTAAAAGGACCCGTGTATGGGGACACGGGTCCTGCCCTAGGAGACATGTATGAATGCAAAAAAAAGTTTTAAAAAAAGGCCGTTTTTTTGGTAACAGTGATTTTAATAATGCTTAAAGTGAAACAATAAAAGTTCCTTTAAATTTCGTACCTGGGGGGTGTCTATAGTATGCCTGTAAAGTGGTGCATTTTTCCCGTGTTTAGAACAGTCCCTGCAGCAAAATGACATTTTTAAAGGAAAAAAAGTCATTTAAAACTGCTCGCGGCTATAATGAATTGTCGGGTCCTGGCAATATAGATAAAACTCGAACCAAAATTTTTTTTAAAATTGCGTGGGGGTCCCCCCAAATTCCATACCAGGCCCTTCACGTCTGGTTAAGGGGAACCCTGCACCAAATTTAATCAAAATGGCGTGAGGATCCCCCTCAAGGTCTGGTATGGATTTTAAAAGGAAACCTGCACCAACATTTAAAAAAAAATGGCGTAGGGTTCCCCCCAAAAATCCATTCAAGACCCTTATCCGAGCACGCAACCTGGCAGGCCACAGGAAAAGAGGGGGGACAAGAGAGTGCCCCCCTTCTGAACTGTACCAGGCCACATGCCCTCAACATGGGGAGGATGCTTTGGGGTTTGACCCCCAAAGCACCTTGTCCCCATGTTGATGGGGACAAGGGCCTCATCTCCACAACCCTTGCCCGGTGGTTGTGGGGGTCTGTGGGCGGGAGGCTTATCGGAATCTGAAAGCCCCCTTTAACAAGGAGACCCCCAGATCCCCCCCCCATGTGAATTGGTAATGGGTACATTGTACTCCTACCATTTCACCAAAAAAAGTGTCAAAAATTGCAAAAAAGACAAGAGCCAGCTTGGGACAAGCCCTTTATTAAAAAATAAAAAATTGAAATTGAAATTGTCCAGCGATGTCAATCTTCATCTTCTATTCTGCCGCTGATGTCGAAAATAACCAGCTCTGCCTCCATGGGCGGCTCCCGCTGACTGATGTGTCGCTCGCTTTGACAGCTGTTATATAGCTGAGGGCGGGGCCACCCAGTGACATGTACGAGAGACCCCACCCCCTCTGACGTCACGGGGAAACCCAGTGACGCATACGGGTGCCCCACCCCCTCTGACGCCACAGAGGTTTCCCCCGGTGTCAGAGGGGGGCGTGGGGCACCCGTACACATCACCAGGATTCCCCGTGGCATCAGAGGGGGGCGGGGTCTCCTGTACACATCACAGGGTGGCCCCGCCCTCAGTTATATAACAGCTGTCAAAGCGAGCTACACGTCACACGCTGCGGGAGCAGCCCATGAAGGCAGAGCTGTTTTTTTGGCGTCAGGAAGGGGCGGGGTCTCCCGTACACATCACCGTACACATGCCGTGTTAAGCGGCTTTTGAATTTGCCGCGAACACCGCAAATTGTTCGCTGTTCGGCAAACAGGCAAACACCCGATGTTCGAGTCAAACTTACGTTCGACTCGAACATCGGGCTCATCCCTAGCAGTCACTGTGCCCATCGTGTGCAGCCAACTGTGTCTAGCAAATGCAAAATGCAGCCACCTGTGCCCAGCAAATGCAGCTACTGTGCCCATCATATGCAGCCACTGTGCCCATCATATGCAGCCAATTGTGCCCATAAAATGCAGCCAACTGTGCCCATCATATGCATCCACTGTGCCCATCATATGCAGCCAACAGTGCCCATCATATGCAGCCAACTGCACCCATAATATGCAGCATACTTTGCCCATCATATGCAGCCACTGTGCCCATCATATGCAGTCAACTCTGCCCATCATATGCAGCCAACTGTGCCCATAATATGCAGCCAACGGTGCCCATCATATGCAGCCAACTGTGTCCATCATATGCAGCCAACTGTGCCCATAATATGTAGCCAACTTTGCACATCATATGCAGACTCTGTGCCCCATAGATTGCAACCTCTGTGCCCATAATATGCAGCCACTGTGCCCCCCCGCCTGCTCGCCCGCCTGAGCAGAGTCCTAGGAGCCCTTGGAGTTTTCTGTCTATTGATGGGTCCCCTCACCTCCCCAGTCCATGGTGTGCAGGCAGTGAGGAGATGATGTGCTGTAACCTTTATCAACCAATGAGTGAGCAGTAATGATGTGGACTAATCTCTTGCAACCAATCATTAAGCAGTAAGGATAGGCAGTAACCTCTAGGAACCAATCAGTGCGCTGTAATAATGTGCAGTAACCTCTAGCAATGAATTAGTGAGTGGTAATTATGTTCAGTAATCTCTAGCAACCAATCATCAAGCAGAAGTCATGTGTTGTAACCTCTAGAAAATAATAAGTGAGACATAATGTGTGCTGTAACCTCTAGCAGGCAGTCAGTGAGCACAGTAATGATACACTGTAACCTCTGGCAACCAATCACAATCGCTGCCTGATCTGATTCAGTAAACTGACTTTGAGTCATATAGTTATATAGTAGGCATAGTTACATAGTAGGCGAGGTTGAAAAAAAACATAAGTCCATCAAGTCCAACCTATGTGTGATTATATGTCAGTATTACATTGTATATGCCTGTATGTTGCATTCATTTAGGTGCTTATCCAATAGTTTCTTGAAACTATCGATGCTCCCCGCTGAGACCACCGCCTGTGGAAGGGAATTCCACATCCTTGCCGCTCTTACAGTAAACAACCCTCTACGTAGTTTAAGGTTAAATCTCTTTTCTTCTAATTTTAATGAGTGGCCACAAGTCTTGTTAAACTCTCTTCTGCAAAAAAGTTTTGTTTCTATTGTAGGGTCACCAGTACGGTATTTGTATATTGAAATCATATCCCCTCTCAAGCGTCTCTTCTCCAGAGAGAATAAGTTCAGTGTTCGCAACCTTTCCTCATAACTAAGATCCTCCAGACCCTTTGTTAGCTTTGTTGCCCTTCTTTGTACTCGCTCCATTTCCAGTATATCCTTCCTGAGGACTGGTGCCCAGAACTGGACAGCATACTCTAGGTGCGGCCGGACCAGAGTCTTGCAGAGTGGGAGAATTATTGTTTTATCTCTGGAGTTGATCCCCTTTTTAATGCATGCCAGTATTCTGTTTGCTTTGTTAGCAGCAGCTTGGCATTGCATGCCATTGCTGAGCCTATCATCTACTAGGACCCCCAGGTCCTTTTCCATCCTAAATTCCCCCAGAGGTTCTCCCCCCAGTCTATAGATTGCATTCATATATTTGCCACCCAAATGCATTATTTTACATTTTTCTACATTGAACCTCATCTGCCATGTAGTTGCCCACCCCATTAATTTGTTCAGATCTTTTTGCAAGGTTTCCACATCCTGCGGAGAAGTTATTGCCCTGCTTAGCTTAGTATCGTCTGCAAATACAGAGATTGAACTGTTTATCCCATCCTCCAGGTCATTTATGAACAAATTAAATAGGATTGGTCCCAGCACAGAACCCTGGGGAACCCCACTACCCACCCCTGACCATTCCGAGTACTCCCCATTTATCACCACCCTCTGAACTTGCCCTTGCAGCCAGTCTTCAATCCATGTACTCACCCTATGGTCCATGCCAACGGACCTTATTTTGTACAGTAAACGTTTATGGGGAACTGTGTCAAATGCTTTTACAAAATCCAGATACACCACGTCTACGGGCCTTCCTTTATCTAGATGGCAACTCACCTCCTCATAGAAAGAGTGAACTCATAGAGTCCAGTTGCTATTTATTGTATGTCTCAGAACAGGTGGAGAGTGAAATTGCATGGAGTTGGGGGGGGGGGGACTATTACGACTATTGTGTTAATCCTGATTTTTATTATATAGGGATGTGGTGTAGATTTTTTTTTCACCCACCATCTCTTTAAAAAAAAAAAGTGATGGTGGGTGATATAGTAACGTGGGTCATGCCCAAGCCAAAAATCAATGGAGGGTCAAGTTTTTCAAATTTGCAATGCCCATTTTCTGCTGTAATCGGCAAAGGGGTATAAAAAAATAGCGTGGAAGGTGACCTCTGCCCTAGGAAACATTTAGCAATTCCAAATAATGTTTTTAATCAATCAATTTTGCCAGAAGCAGTGATTTTATATTTTTTTTAATGCTTACTGTGAACCATAAAAAGGTCAAATTACTTTAAATAATATGTCTGGGGGTTTGGTGATCCTACCTGTGAAGGGTCAAATTTTTGTGATGTACAGAAAGTACTGCAGCAGCACTGATATTTACAAAGAAAAAGGGTTTTAAAATTGATACCATATAACCTTAAGTGCCGGTTCACACTGCTGCAGTGCGAATTTAGCACAATTTTGATCCGATTGCGTTGCGAATTTGCATTGCAAATTCTTTATGTGTTCTTGCAGTTCTACTGCAAATTTTGCAGTGTATAGAGCTGAATTCGCATCGCACACAGATCAAACTCGGACAGGACCCTTTTTTTACGCAGCTTAGATTCGTAACGCATTGATGTGAACGGCACTCATGGCAAACAATGTTATTAAAATGACTTGCACAATGAATGCAATAAAATAGGGCTCTTCACTGACGACATCATACTAACTATATCTAACCCAAATTCATCACTACCCGCTATTAAATCCCTTTTACATAAGTTTGGACAGGTTTCCTATTACAAGGTCAACACAAGCAAATGCTATGCACTGACCATCAATATCTCTGATGAAATAAAACCCGTTTTAAAGGAAATTTTTCCCTGTAGCTGGGACCCACCCTCCATTACATATCTTGGTGTGCAGCTGGCCTCTTCTTCTACCAAAATCTACTCATGCAACTTCCCTCCATTGTTGGTAAAAATGGAGGAAGATTTAAATCAAATTAGTAAATTACAACTCACACGGCTGGGGAGGATAGCTGCATACCAAAGTATTGCCCAAACTACTGTATATTTTCAGAACTTTGCCCATCCCTGTTCCCCAAAAATGCTTCTAAAAAAATTCATATGGGGGTGTAGAAAACCTAGAATTGCTCTAACACAACTTTACAATCCTAAACACCTTGGTGGCGTTGGCCTTCCCAACGCTCAAATATACTACAAGGTAGCAGTACTGGACCAGATGCGCTACTGGTTTTCCTGTGAAACGGACAACCGTTGGTGTGATATTGAGCGCACGGTTACACCTCCCAGCAATGGCCATAGCCGCTTGCCTTCATCATAAACCCATTATCCCTCCTTACCCAACCATACAAGCTACTATTGTTGCATGGTCCTCTTTGGTAAACTATCAATTTACCGATATCCTGACTCGCAAACTAGGAATACCACTAGCAATATATAAATATTTAATCCCTAACTTCTCAGCTCAAGCATGGAAGAAACAAGGTTTACACTTCATAGCCGCTGAACTGGATAAGCTGAGCGAAATTGACAGATATAGGCTATTCCAAGTAAACCAAAACTCAAGCTCCATCCCGACCCGACCAATAGAAATTCCACAGATTTTATGGGATTTCCTGATCAATAAATCCCCGGATCAATCGCAAATGCATATCCCTGTTTTATAAATTTGCCACCCCACTTATTTACAATCTAAACTACCCAATATGGTAAAGTGGGAACAGGACTTACAAAGAGAATACCCCTTGCACCAATGACACGCAGCTATAAAATACAATAGTAAATCCTCATCATGTGTAGACCATTGGGATAATGCACAAAAACTTTTACATAGATGGTACTTTACACCTTCTTGCCTGAATAAGATGAGACCTACCATATCAGCACTATGCTGGAGGGACTGTATGACTACAGGAGGTCTTCCCCATGTTTTCTGGAGTTGTAAGGTCATACAGCCTTTCTGGAAAGATGTTCAATCCCTCATAAGAAACATTACTAATATACACTTTGTCCTCAACTCTGCATTTACACTACTAAGCCTAGGTATCAAATCCTTTCCCCCTTTAGTGTGGAAAGTGGTCATTCATATACTGTTCGCAGCCCGCATTTCAATAGCAAACGAATGGCGATCACAATCACCCCCTAAAATAGAAGAGGTTATCTCTAGAGTAAATGCTCAATATACAATGGAAAAAATACTTGCCTACACAAAAAGAGGATCTCCGACTTTCCATAAACATTGGGAGATTTGGAGATCCTCTAAGTATGCCTCTACACATTTATGAGATGTGAAAAGGAAATATTGATACTCTGAAGCATATATGATGCCTATTGGTGGGGTGGAGTATTAGCGGAAGCTGTCATCCTCCAACTGTTGGATGTATTTCAGTGAGCCTCACATTGTGATGTGTTGGGTGTGCAGGAATCACTCTGTACTTATGAACAAGTTACATCTATGTTCTTAAACTCTAACAATGCGATGACAGAAATTACTACTCTTTTTATCTCTCCAAGGACCCTCAATAAGGTCCAAGGCGGACTACTTTATGACTACCCAGCAAAAAGCCTGTTCACAGTGTGAACCCAAATGGGTTGACAGGCTGTACCTTCTGTTGGGGTCAATAATTTACAGCCATATAGGTAGCTCGAGCACCCAAGTTACAATTACTGTTATTAATGTAGTAAGCACTGCATTTATTATTCACCTTGTATGACCTTAACAACATATATACTGCATGTCATGTAATGTACAATGTGAACATCAATAAAAATCTATTGTTTGAAAAAAAAAAAATGACTTGCGCATTTGAACGATTGCAACGCCTCAAATTTGCAATAGAATTCGCAGCAGTGTGAACCGGCCCTCAAAGAGAAGTCCAGCCTGAGCTCGTTCGGCTGGGATTCTCCTCTGGGTCACAGGAGTGCAACTCGTTTTGCACTCCTGTGACCCGTTTTTAGCAGAGTGCGGTCTGAAGACCGCTCCCTGCTGACGTCACCAAGATCAGTCCATGCACCGCATCATCCCGATTTTGGAAGTCTGGATCCACCAAATGCCTGGACTGATGGCAGTCTCAGGCTTTCAGCGAGCCAGTCCCCGCCCCTCCACAGCTCAGCGCTCCAATGAGCATGAAGGAGCAGAGCAGGAGAGATGCAGACTGACAGGCAGCAGTTTTCTGCTCGGGAAGGGGAGAGAACCGAGCCATCGGTGGTGTTCGGTGGCTCTGTTACATAGTAGGTGAGGTTGAAAAAAGACACAAGTCTATCAAGTCCAACCTATGTGTGTGATTATATGTCAGTATTACATTGTATATCCCTGTATGTTGTGGTCATTCAGGTGCTTATCTAATAGTTTTTTTAAACTATTGATGCTCCCCGCTGAGAACCACCACCTGTGGAAGGGAATTCCAAATCCTTGCCACTCTTACAGTAAAGAACCCTCTACGTAGTTTAAGGTTAAACCTCTTTCTTCTAATTTTAATGAGTGGCCACGTGTCTAATTAAACTCTCTTCCGTGAAAAAGTTTTATCCCTATTGTGGGGTCACCAGTACGGTATTTGTGAATTTAAATCATATCCATTCTCAAGCGTCTTTTCTCCAGAGAGAATAAGTTCAGTGCTCACAACCTTTCCTCATAACTAATATCCTCCAGACCCTTTATTAGTTTTGTTGCTCTTTGTACTCGTTCCATTTCCAGTACATCCTTCCTGAGGACTGGTGCACAGAACTGGACAGCATACTCCAGGTGCGGCCGGACCAGAGTCTTGTAGAGCGGGAGAATTATTGTTTTATCTCTGGAATTAATCCCCTTTTTAATGCATGCCAATATTCTGTTTGCTTTGTAAGCAGCAGCTTGGCATTGCATGCCATTGCTGAGCCTATCATCAACTAGGAACCCCAGTTCCTTTTCCATCCTAGATTCCCCCAGAGGTTCTCCCCCCAGTATATAGATTGCATTCATATTTTTGCCACCCAAATGCATTATTTTACATTTTTCTACATTGAACCTCATTTCAGTTGTCCACCCCCTTCATTTGTTCTCAGTGTAGAGGCAGTGGAGGACAGATGCAGCATCCACCTAGGTAAGTATAATATGCAAATAAAAAAATAACAAAACCTTTACTTCTCTTTTAAGGCTCACTGACACTGTTCACACTGTCTTCGGCCGTGTTTTGCAGCAGGGGTCTGGTGCATCCCTGTTCTCTGGTACAGGGACGATTAAGGCCTGAGTATCTGCCTGAATTTGGACCAGAAACAAAGCCAAAGACACACAGGACTCTTTTGCAATCCCCTCGGCAGCCTCCTTCAGAGATGTGTGAACCGGCGCCATATAGAGAGCCGGTCACACTCTCCTGTCAGGAGAATTGGATGCAGGGAAACCCTCATCCAATTTGCATCAGTGTGAACCCAGCCTATAAGCTGTCATAGCCAGCTACTTGGTTAAAAAAAAACACATAGGGTCTGCTTGAATATTGAGGACATTTGGAAGGGTCTGTGTGTTGTCAATGAACAATTTAAACAGCGTCATTTTTTCTTTTTTTTTTTCTGTACATTTCATTTTTGTCGTAACACATCCTATGATCTCCCTTATGTCCTTATCACAGTCCCCCATACAGTAGGAGTCCCCCTTACATCAGATTCCCCATCCAAGCCTCAGTCCCCATATATCAGAATCCCTCTCACTTCCCCCCTGACATTAGGTCAGAGCAGAGACAATCGGCAGCCTTTGCTCATCGGAATCCTCAATCTGTGTACAGGGATAGGACACTGACCCGAGCTGCAGGCCATATAAAATCTTGTAGTGGGATGGATGTGACCCGTGAGCTGTAGATTCGGAGACCCCTGCCCTACAGGTATGAGTTTCAATAGACTTTTTTTTTTTGTTCAAGTTACATACTTTAGACAGAACATGGCAGTGAAATTCGGCTTCTCACGAATCTTGTGCCCACCCATGAGACAGTTGACGGTGAAGACTCCTCCGATGATGATGTCTCCATCCTGAACATATTCATAATCCTCATACGCCGGTACAATCTGCAGGTCACAAGCTGGAGATGGATTGCAGATAATATCTATGCATAATATTAAACACAGAAAAAAAATAAGCCACATAGTTTTACATATTAAATAGATCTGAACAAATGCAGAGCAAGAAATCATGTACATGACACTGGATGGTGTGAGCTGCCGTGTCTGCTAGTGCAGCAGATCGGAGCCCTCTGTGCTCGGTTTATAAAGACGTGTACTGCAAAGATTTAGAACTTTGAGTTTATTTAGCTGTAGTAAAGCTTCTGTATTTTAGTTACCTGAAAAGATTTTGTACATTAAAGAATTTTTTATTATTATGTAAAGTGCTTTTTTTTCTTTATTTTCATTCTTCCATGCCAATTCCCTTTTCTTCTCCACCTGATGCTCTTAAAAGCTTAGTGTATTATGATAACAAAAAAGTGTATAATATTGGAATTATTTACAGCCTACATCCATCATGTAGGGGTCTCCAAACTATGGACCTTGGGTAGTTCCGGAACTACAATCCCCATCAAGTCATGTCTGTGAATGTCAACATCTTACAATGCCTCATGGGACATGTAGGTCCACAACAGCTGGAGGGCCGTAATTTGGAGAGCCCAAGATTGCTAAGGCCAGGCTCCCCCTAGTGACTGGGATACGTCAGAATTAAAACCCTCATCCATGCCTCAGAATCCTGCAAATGCTTTCCAGAAAGTTCAGATATAGGAGGATTTGTTACTCAGGTCATATCAATAGCTCACCATTATACAGTTCAGCAGCAGAAGAAGAGTTCTTTGACTCAAGAGGCCTTGTCATGTACCTGTTAGAAAAGCCTGATACGATGAAGAAGGCCTTTCTTACGCAGTGGGGGCTCGAGGTATATTTTTTTATGGGGGCAGCAAACAATGCACCCACAGCCATCCCCCCGGGCAGTCAGGTCACCTGCAACAACCCCTCAAGTCCCTCCCTCCCGGTCGGTCACCAGCCCTGCACTTACCACATTTAGGTCGCGGGCAACCTAACGAATTATAGTTTGCTAATGTCACACAACTGTGTGGGCTCAGGCGCAGTGCTCTGCGCCCCAAAACCACCCTTTTTTGAAGCCTATTAAAGTCTCTGGCTCTAATCACGTGCTTAAAAAAAAAAAACCCATAAGAATCCATGCGTCCAGTGCCATGCATGTAGATTAGGGGGCCAGATGCATAGATGGGGGTGGCGCCCCTGCGTCCTGCATTACGGGGCACCACTGATCTTACATCTCTGACTCGGGGCCCCTGATAGAGTAGACAGGTAGTACAGGAGCGCAGAGTGGCACAAGTGCCTGATGGTCTCGCTAGCCACAGGCCTGGACAGGATCTCCAGATCATTGTTTATATTCCACTTGCACACATTCCTGGGAACAGGGCTCATTGATAGTATGTGCTGCAATGACTACCACTGAAAACAACATAGATAAAATGCACATATTTGCCAGCACACCAAGGATCTTCAAATGTCGTCCAAAGGTTTTTATTGCAGAAAGATCACATCACAAGAGCAAATGATCTGGTCAAGCAGCGGATGGTCGTCAGCAAGCAGAGATGCCAGATAGCAGCCGATGCACAATAAACTGGAAAAGGCTGGCACTGAAAGCAGCAAGCAGGTGAACCTCAGGCAGGTAGCAGGCAGATGGAGAACAGGAACCAGTGGGTAACAGACAGATGCTCGCAGCTTGGAAATCCAGCAATGACTGAAGCATAGACAGGATCAGAAGTGCCGGGTCATACACAGGCAGACAGATCAGGTACAGATGTGGAAGCAGAAGCAATGTCACAATACAGGCCAGATCACTAACAAATCGACAGAGTAGCAGTAATAGGCAGTGGCAGAACCAAGGTGTCAGGGCTGGGCTTCTAGCAACTCTCTTCTCAGTGCCCAGACTGCTTAGCTGTAGGCTCCTTCTGGCTATTTATAGTGCCTTGCTCCTTCCTTTCATGCTTTCGCCTGGTCAACATATCCATTGTTCCTGTTATGACTTTGCCTGGCTGACGTTCCTTCTGGTTCCTGAACCTGATATTTGGCTTCTGACAATGCTGATTTCTGGTTTCCTGATTCCAGCTCGTCTGATGGACAAGGACAAGCAGGGGTTGATGCAGGTGGAGTTCAGGAGCAGTCAAGGCAGGCTGGGTCAATAACTGGCAACAGATGCAGAATAACAGGTTGCAGGTTAGCATGAGAACTATGCAGATAAGATTGCACTAATCCTGAGTACAGGACCAGTTTAAATAGTCCATTTGGCACCAACATCTGTTACGTGGTGTGTGTGCCCATGCAAATGCACCCTCACGTATATCTATTAGCATTCCTATGCACATTGATGCGCATATGTGAGCACGAGCTATATGCACATGAAGAGGCGTGAACAGGAATCTGCCTGGGAGAACCATCTTGCCCTTCCTGACAGGCCTCTCTCTCTCCTTTAGTTTCAAGCAATGCACAAGGGGTTGTCACTCCACTAGGTCAGGATGTTGCACCACCGGGCAGCCAGTTCATTTCAAGAAAACACAAGAGCTTTACTCCATCCCAGTACTCTCTCTTGTACAGATCAACTATTCTATCCCTGTAGAACCCATTAGCAGTCTCACTTATTCTTCATTCCAGTGCATTACAAACACAAAATGGTTAATCAGGTTCAGGATGCATTTCAACAGCTTTACTTCAACATAACTTGTCAGCAAACAATGTAGTTGGACAAGGGGGCATTTCAAACATGGTGGCTTAAGGTCTCAATAAAATAAACATCTTCCATAATTTCTACTGCTCGAAGTGCTACAGGTGCTAAATTAATGTCTGTCCTTTCTGTCCCCAAATAGACTCTCCACCAATAAGGGCAAAACCCTTTCCAGTATGGGTGTTCACAGAGTCTCAGTCTCTATGCTGCTATACTTTGGGGGGTTTGTCTGACATCACATTTTTCCTGTACCCTGCTCCCTGTTCCCACTAAACACTGGAAGAGGCAGCAACACCTTCCAGAGGCAACCATTCTCCCTCCCATACTTGGACATTCATAAGATAGACTCCTATGATGATCTCTGCACTGGCGATTATAAACTTTTACTGAAGAAACGTATATATCTATACTGTTAGAATTTGGTAAATACCCAATCTTATGGCTTGGGAGAGTGGCAGACATTAAAATGACATACCTTCCTAAACTGTTGTACTTTTTTTGGACCCTTTTTTTGTGATGGTTTGGTCCCTGCAACACCAAATCATATCTTTTGTATGGCATAACACCAGGCCTTCTACCCTAGTCAGAAGTACATACTCAGAAGTTCTCAGTCTTCCACACCTACAAAAATACTACCAGTTGTCACAATTAGCTGAAATTCCAAGACCAATCCAAAACCCACATTTGGATGACTCTGGAGTCCCAAGTTGTGGTGACCAAGGCCATGTTGGTAATCTGTTCTGGCTCCACCCATCAGACAGATACTTTATGTAACCCTATCATCAACTAATTTTAATCTCTTTTACACATTTAAATACTCTACTAACCTTATCTCTGTGCACAAACTCCTTATGGCTTTTACTTATAACCTCATGTTTCCTTTAGGGCTCTCCCCCCCGTTGGGGATTCCGAGAATGGACTGCTAAAAATCTTACTCAGGTAAGACATCTCATAACTGAAAAAGAGTGAAGCCCTTTTCACAACTGTAACAAGATAAAGATCTGCCTCACAGTGAGCTCTTTTCGATATTTCATATAAATCACTTCCTACAAACCAATGTCCATTATCCAGAAGGATCGAGCATGCTTATATCCTTTGAATTCAAATGTGCTTCAGACCCACATGCTCTCGTTCTGATCTCCTTTCTTTATTCTCAACTTTTAGTACCCTCTACTCAACAACTACTTTTGAAATCAACTAAATCTTGCTCCACCAACATTCTGGCAATGGAAACAAATTACACCTCAGCTTCCAAATTTCTTTTATCTCACTACCCCACCTTTTAACTAGCCTCGGCCCCTGAGAAAAATAGAGTGGTTCTCATTGCGTTTTGTTGCCACCTGATCTTAGATTGTGTCAAGAAAATCGCGGACCCAACCGGCAGATACCTACTCCTTCAGGGCACCCTTAATGGTCATGACGTTACTATAGTGACGTATTACGCTCCAAACCGTTTCCAACATAAGTTCTTCTCCCTCCTCCTTCAGGTTGTAGCTCGTCATAGTTCTGGAACCCTGCTCCTCATGGGAGACTCTAACATGGTCTTGGACTCATCAGTCAACAGGTGTTATGCCTCTAGATTGGCTCCCTCACATGATCGATCAGTGGAGGAACAAATGCGCACACTGTTGCACTCTCATGGACTTGTCGATGCCTGGCAGGAACACCATCCATGCGATAGCGACCTTGCTTATTATTTCAACCCACATAATAGCTTCTGTAGAATAAACCACATACTGGTCCCTCTCCGATTCCTCCCCTGTATTGAAAAAAACTTGATTCGTTCCTCACCCTGGTCCGATCATGACATGCTTTTTTTTTCCGCTTTACTTGCTCGCTCCCCTTGTCCCCCTCCCCATTGGGGACTTAAGGAATCCCTTCTTACATCTCAAGACTCTTGCCTTACTATAAATGCTCGCATTCAAACCATTTTTGTAGACTATGTTTCCTTGGTCTATTCTGCGATCTCCCTTTGGGAGGCCCACAAGGCCACTTTGCGAGGCCACCTCATCAAAATCGCAACAGCACGTAAACGCAAACGGGAGCAGAGGCTTTGAGACCTTAATACTCAATTGGGGGCAGCGGATGCAGCCTGGAAATCCTCTCCATCGATTGCAACGAGGAAGGCATGAGATGGCATTGTAGTGAAATTGGACCTGTTGGCCACTGATCACGTGGAAAAAGCCCTTTGAATGTGCAAGACAGAAATTCTACACTTGTGCAAACAAGCCAGAAGCGATGCTGGCTCAGAAACTTAACGCGTCTGGTCGAACTCAGAAAACTATCTGACTCCGATCAGCCGGTGGCAACCTCACCTCGGACCCAACTAAAATCACAGAGTCTTTTGCGGCCATCCTGTCCTCCCTTTATAGCAAACCCGCTCCCTTCCCTACTGACTTGGCAGATGCTTTTTTCCAAGATCTTAGGCTCCCCTCTTTGCTCACGACTGCCCGGGAGGCACTAAATGTTAACATTCCTGAACTGGAAGTATCCCTAGCTATCAAATCGACTCGTCCTGCAAAGGCCCCAGGCCCTGATGGTTTCTCCAGTCTTTATTACTGCAAATCTTCTCAACTGCTGGCACCTCACCTGACAGCCTATTTTAAAGCTAACGGGGCAAGATGCCTTCCTCCAATGCCCTCCGAGCTCAAACTTCTATGATCCTGAAATCTGAGGTGGAAGCACAAGATCCACAGGCCTTTTGGCTGATTTCCTTACTGAACGAGGACATGAAACTTCTGGGTAAGATCTTGAGTGCCCACTTCAATAAATATTTACGCCAACTGATCCCCAGAGACCAGGTAGGATTCGTTCCGGGTTGCCAGGCGGTCCACAATGTATGCAAAGTGATACATCTTATTTCCCTGCTGCATCAACGCATAATTCCAGGATTCTTGCTTTCACTTGATATCTACAAGGCATTTGGTACCCTGTCCTGGGGACTATCTATGATATGTGTTGCAACATTGGGGATTTGGAGATTCTTTCCTGACCTGGCTCTCAGTCCTGTACTCCTCCCCTACAGCATCAGTCTGCTATGAGGGCTTCTCCTCCTTTTCGTTTTCTATAGTTCAAGGAACCTGTCAGGGCTGCCCCCTCTCCCTGGCCATTGTTATCCTGGACCTGGAACCTCTGGCAGCGACCCTCTATGCTGACCCTAATATTACGGGGATTCCCTATGCCGATGAATCCTATAAAAATAACTCATTTCCGGATTATTATTATTATTAAACAGGATTTATATAGCACCAACAGTTTGCGCAGTGCTTTACAACATGAGGGCAGAAAGTACACTTACAATACAAATCAATACAGGAGGAATCAGAGGGCCCTGCTCATTAGAGTTTACAATCTAGAGGTGAGGGTCAAGTGGAAACAAAAGGTAATAACTGTGGGGGTGAGCTGATGGAGTAAATAAAAAAACAGTTGTTAGGTGTGGGTAGGGTAGACTTCTCTGAAGAGAAGGGTTTTCAGGGATTGTCTAAAAGCTAATAGAGTAGGAGATAAGTGGACAGATTGGGGTAAGGCATTCCATAGGATTAGAGAGGCTTTGGAAAAGTCCTGGAGGCGAGCATGGGAGGAGGTGATGAGGGTGCTAGAGAGCAGAAGGTCTTGAGAGGAATGAAGAGAACGAGTAGGTTGGTATTTAGAAACTAGGCTAGCGATATAGCTGGGGGCTAAATTGTGGATGTCTTTGTACGTAGTTAGTATTTTGAATTTAATTATTTGGCTGACCTGAAGCCAATGGAGGGATTGACAGAGAGGGGTAGCAGAGACAGAGCGATTGGTAAGGTGGATGAGTCTGGCAGCAGCATTCATGATGGATTGAAGAGGTGATAGACTATGTAGAGTTAAACCAATGAGAAGGGAGTTGAAGTAGTCGAGGCGAGAAATGATCAGCGAGTGAATTAAGAGCTTTGTTGTGTCATTGGTTAGAAAGGGGCGTATTTTGGAGATGTTGCGAAGGTTGAGGCGGCAGGAGTTGGACAGTGATTGGACGTGGTGCTTGAAGGAAAGTTCAGAGTCCAGGACTACACCTAGAACCTTGGCATGTGGGAATATCAAATATCAATTTTAACTGAGAGATCAGGGGAAGGGGCTTATGGGGGAGGAAAAATTATAAGTTCGGTTTTGGATAGATTGAGTTTGAGGAAGTGGTGTGACATCCAGACTGATATATCTGATAGTAAATTAGTGATACGTGAGGAGACAGAGGGAGTGAGCTGAGGGGTAAAGAAATAGATTTGGGTGTCGTCAGCATAGAGGTGGTATTGGAAGCGATGGTCTGCTATCAGCTGACCTAGGGAGGAGGTGTAGATTGAAAATAGGAGAGGTCCAAGAACAGAACCTTGGGGGACCCCAACTGAGAAAGGAAGAGGAGAAAAGGAAGTAGAGTTGTAGGAAACGCTAAATTTCCTTTGGATAAGTAGGAAGAGATCAGTCACAGAGACCAAAGTCGTGGAGTTTTTTGAGGAGGAGGGGGTGATCAAAGGCAGCAGAGAGGTCCAGGAGTAGGTGTACAGAATAATGTCGATTGGTTTTGGCCATTAGTAGATTGTTTGTTAGTTTTAGGAGAGCAGTTTCTGTGGAGTGTTGAGGACGAAATCCAGACTGAAGGAGATCAAGAAGGCTATGATCAGCGAGGTGGACGCTCAGTCGGTTGTAGACCAGACGTTCTAGGAGTTTGGATAAGAAGGGGAGCAAGAAGTTGGGGCGTAGGTTGTTAAGATTGGATGGGTCCAGTGAGGGCTTTTTAAGTATAAGTCTTACAAGGGCATGTTTTAGAGAGTTGGGGAAGATGCCAGAAGAGAGGGAGAGATTGAAGATGTGGGTTAGAGAGTGTAGCATAGAGCCAGAGGGTGAACGTAGCATTTGTGAGGGAACAGGATCCAGAGGGCAGGTGGTAAGGTGGACTTATGCTCTTGATGCTTTTAATGATGATGATAATGATTCTCTTCTGACCCTCTCTAATCCCATCACAGCACTCCCCAATTTGCACACACTGCTGTCCCGCTTTGGAGTCATCTCTGGCTTGTAGATTAACCCCCAGAAAACAACTGCCCTGAATGTCTGTCTCCTGAATTCCAAGGTCTCTCACCTCCAATTGTCCCATACCGCAGGGCTGGCCCTTCTCTAAAATACCTGGGAGTCTGCTTGACCCCTTCTTACGCTTCTCTCTTTGCTGCTAACTATTATCTCCACCTACGTACTATCACCACATTTTGGACTCCTGGCAATTCCCTTCACTGTCGTGGATCAGTCGCCGGTTCGAGTGCCTGCCTTCTTATGCTCACTTCAGAAAAAAATCTGAGCTTTCATCTGGGCCCACAAATGCCCCAGAGTGGCCCGCATTTCTCTCTTTAACCACAGACTAAGAGGTGGACTGGGTGTCCCCAACATCTCCAAGTACTACCTAGCTGCACAGCTCTCACAGCTTACAATGTTGCACGCTTCTTCGGACATTCCTTTATGGATACTTTTGGAAATCCCCAACTGCGCTCCTATCCCTGTCTCGACTCTTTTATGGCTCCCCTCAATTTTGTGCCCCCTCTTCTCCTAGCCCCCTCATGACCCATAGCTTGCGTCTCTGGGACTCGGTCCGCTATTCAGGAGATTTAATGTCCCCCTTCCTCCCACTCTTTCTTCTCCTGAATAACCCTCCTCTTCCCTCCGAGGCTAGACCGACCCCTGGCTTTTGCCTGCTGACCCGCTCACGGCTATTCACAGGTACGTCACTTTTTAGGATACGGCACCTTCCCATCTTGGGCTTCCTTCCGTGAGACCTACAGAATGGTTTCGTTATTTACAACTTTGACACTGGATTTCAACTCTCCATTGTAACTCCTCCTTCCCATTCCAGATGACGACTTTTGAACGCATCTGCCCTAATTCACGTGGAACCCGGGGCACTATCTCCTCTATGTATTCCTCTTTATCTCGGGGGGGATGTTCCAGCTCTCACCCGTACGTTTCCATATGGGAGTGAGACTTGACGACCTCAATAGAATTAGAGGATTGGAGCAAGGCCTGGTCATCCATCGCCAAATGTTCTTTTAATATGGTTACCATGGAAGCAACCTACAAGGTCCTCCTCCGCTGGTATTGGGTTCCGGCCCACATAGCTCATGCAAATCCATCGTACAATGATAGATGCCTCCAGGGATGTGGCCATTGCGGAGATGAGATACACATTTGGTGGTCCTGCCCACGACTGGTGGGATTCTGGTCTATGGCCTCCTGTCAACTCTCTTTCATGTACCTTTCCACAAAGATGCCCGGCATGCTTTACTCCATTGGGCACTCCTGGGCCTCTTCTCCTACCAACAAAAGCTGGCCACCTACCTCTTCATTGCTGCAAAACGTGCTATTGCTAGAGCCTGGCGGAAGCCCCTGGTTGGTATTACAGAAGTAAAGAGCATTTTGACCACCCTCATGTTACATTAAAAGAATATCAGGGACAATGTGCGGCCGCCCAGCGCCACATCTGCATTCTATATGCTTGCAGGTGTTGGCGCGAATGGTAATCCATGGTTGCTGGGGTGATTGAGGATCGCCGGTCTCTCCCTCCTCTTCCCCTCCCACCCATGGGCGGATGACGATGGACGTGACGTGCCCGGTTCCTCCCTCCCCTGGTTGCCTGGATACCTAGACGCGACTGCCCTGTCCCGGCCTGACGCTCCTCCGTCACCGGAGCGACGCCGTTAGTTGGGACATGCGCAATACGCGCCAGCGGCCGACCTGAATGACGTCACGTCGGCTACGCCGATTGGTGACTACAGGTGGGGCGGGTGTACAAGAGACGCCGCAACGGCGTCTCCTACGATATCATTTACACTAACCACGCGGTGGGATGGCGCATCTGCGCTCCACTACCCATTACCATATCTACATTCTCCATTATTAGGTAAGCTCATAACACTACCATCCTCTTTTCTTCCCTCTATCTCCCATCCATTCAGATGCTATTTTATTTTATCAATTGCTTCTACTTACCTTAACAGACTCAGCAAGATTGGGGATGTAAATCGCTGGGAACTACTATGTTCTTATATCTTTATGAACCATATAAACCAGTTCGCTATCTACATCTGCTTCCCCTCTATTCTACCTACTTGCTGGGAATCACCTCTATCTAACAGAGAAACCATTGAGGGTTGGCTACTGCTGCCCCCTGCTGCTTCTAAATATAGTTTTATACTAACTAGGGTAAGTCTCAATGTATTATACTGTATCCCAATTAAGATATTTATTTATGGATATGTGAAGTATACCACCACTATTGGATATGATTTATAATTATTAAATTCGCATATATACATATATACATTAATAACCATACACATACCGCACAGTTCATCTATCATTATTATTTTTTATTAACTACATTCTTTTTCTCCCTTTCCCCCCCTTCCTTATTCCCATCCTCTCCTCCCCCCCTCCCCCTCCTTCCCCCTCTTCCCCACCCCGTTTCATCTCTTTCTTTCCCTTCCTTGCTCTGTTCCCCCTCTGTTTTCCCCCCCCTTCTTCCCCTTCCCCCCCCCCCCCTTATCCTGTCTCCTTTCTCTCCTCTTAGCTCTCCTCCCCTCCTGGGTGTTTTTCTCACAATTTCTTCTCCTAATCTTCCCTTACCTACCTCTGTTCTCCAATTCCCCTTCCCTCTCCCCTCTCCTCCCTATTCATACTTCATTTTATCTTACTCTTATATTCCTTTTATCCTTTATTACCCTATTACACCATGTTACATCCGTCCCCACATTGCCCCTTCTCCACTTTGACGTGCTTACAGTGTGGTTGTCCTCCTGGTGTCTCTGTATATAACGGTCCCTATGTATTATCTGTTGACCCGTATGAAAGTATCTATACCAACTATATATATATATAAACAATTTGGAAAGGCTGTTAATAATATACTATCCATTACAGCTATCGTAGTGTTTGCTCCTGAAGAAGCGCTAGAGCGCGCAACATGTCGAGCCCATAATCTTTTGCAGAATCTTGGCCACCATCACCACATGGCGCTGATTCAACGATATGTACTGTAACTATTTAGATCAATAGGTTGTCTCCTTCTCTGATTGATCCAATAGCTTCGTTGTCTCTTGATTTATTTTGTATGGAGTGCATATTCTGTAAATGCTGTTTACTTTATAAGGTTTTATTTTGTCCTTGTCTTTCCCCGCTTTTAATACACAATTTGTGAAATGAAATAAAACTAGAATTTTTAATGATATAAGTATCTTTATTGTGCCTATAAAGTCTTGGTGCCTGCCCACACTCTTACGTCCTTTAAATTACATTAAAAGATGACCAGTGTACTTCATGACACCCATGCTAAGTTCCTTAAAAGTGTGGAATCCATGGTGGTCTTATGCTGTCCCTGCTCTGCCCCTAGCCAGCTTGGGTATTCCAGACCATTTCAATATACCACCCAACCCGAAGGCCCCGACCTACTTTCTTGTCTAAGTCTACACATCCTCCTTTCCCATTCTTACCTAGCCTGTCTCTCCTCCTCACTTCTGGCCTAATTCTACATCTTCTTTCTATCTTTCCTCCCTCTTACCTTCACTCTCCCCACTTCACCCTTCCCCACCCTATCCTCCATACCCCGCTCCCCACTACCTCCCCCCTTTTTGTTTTTTTGGGGAGGTTTGTTTGTTTTATTTTTTTGGTTTTTTTTACATTTTTTAGCTGGTGGAAGCATTTTAAAAACACATAAAAAAGCAAGAATTTCATGGTGATGTATAAATAATAATAATAATAATAATAATAATAATAATAATAATAATAATAATATTATTATTAATAATACAATTATTATTATGAAAATATTACATAGTTACATAGTAGGTGAGGTTGAAAAAATACACAAGTCCATCAA
The DNA here is from genome assembly GCA_037952925.1 of Lithobates clamitans. NCBI lineage: Eukaryota > Metazoa > Chordata > Amphibia > Anura > Ranidae > Lithobates > Lithobates clamitans. The sequence goes on along the minus strand of JBBGZY010001983.1, from coordinate 2,063,694 downwards.
GCCAAACCTATGTGTGTGCTTTTATGTCAGTATAATATAATATTTCAATAATATATTAAGAATAAACGTAATAACAGAACAGTATCATAAAATAGATGTCTGAGGTAATGTATATGTGTTGGAAAAAAAACATAAAAATAGGATTTCGGAGGATGTAGGGCTGACACTGAAGTGAGCACACAATATTGTGTAAAAATTATTTATTGAATACAATTTTTTAAAATTACATACAGAGATAATCATATCTCATAATATAACTGGTAGCATAACATGATTTATAAATATTGATATGTGTTCCACATGCTTGATGACAGTTCATATTAAGTAGAAATAACCAACACATTTCGCAAAGTAATACCTCCGCTTCTTCAGGGAATGTCACAATATATCTAATTGTCATTAAATTGAAAGAGATATCAATATTGTCACATTATGCTAGTTGATCAATACATCTAACAACATTTATTTACATAATATATAACAAATAATATTAAAAACGTGCTCACCAAATACATCTGTATACAGAAAGATGTGCTCCCACAGACTCAACATATACCAGACTGCCCTCCGATTAATGGTCCTTGGTGAAACTAGGACCCTGTCAGGCGAGCACTGGATCATGCAGTGATAGACATGGCGGAAAGGGAATCCAGTACAAAGTACTGTAAAGGAGAGAGAGTGTATGTATATTCTATGACTATTACAATTTAAAAAAAGTATATCCAGTTTCAGACACAAAGCGCCACATATGTATACTCACTATTACCCCTACAAAACATAACATGGGGGCAAAAAATAACTATATATCACATAGTGGACCCAAAGATTAGGTCATGCAGGATATATGTGACAAGCCCCTATGGAAGTGAGGGGAGGATAATTTATTAATTTCATAGCTGACAGGATCAACTGTATATACCTCCAGCTGATATACCAAGTGTGGTCCCCAATGCAAATCTCCAATGGATTTGACTCCTATAACAGCATCCAAAAGTTATCATCATAATTATCCGGGACTCATACTGATATCGACCACAACTGGTGCTACCAAAACCTCCCAGAATCCAAAAACGGGGTTCTACCATTCATGTCATGATGTAAACAAATAGTGCCTAACAACATCTCTCCACTGTTAGAGCCACAAATCACCATACACTAGCAGCTACTCCAAACACATCACCATCCTTACCTTGCAATAAAAGGTTGTTGATAAGCTTTTACAGCTTCAGCAGTGTCAATATGTATGCCGTCAGGAAAACAACCAGCTACTAAGTCCGCCACTATACTGTTAAAAATGGTCCCACCTGACGTGGCGAGGCCAGGCTCAACCCACAAACGTCATTTCTGGTGCGGGGGCCTGAGCAGGGCTCATGCACACGCACCCGGCAGACCCGGATTGATGGTAAATATCCGGGTCTGTGTGCTGTACACACAGCGCCCTCTTCCAACCAGAGGAGAACTCCATGGGAGAATGAAAGCACTAGGGATGCAAATGCATTCCCGTGCTTCCCCCGGGTATCTGCTTATGACTAGGACTAGAGCAGGCAATCCAGGTACACAAGAGCCAGGGAAGAGCACATCCGCACACTGGAGCCTATACAAACTTGAACTCAATTACATTACATGAATACATTTAGCATTTAATCTGTCTACATGTATTGCTGTTTAGCTATAACCACCTTATAAGATCTCTACAGAGATTGTCCATTCACAGGGGACATACCGATAAGGAAAAGAAGGCAAAAGAAAGAAAAATAAAAGGAAAAAGAAGACGAAAAGAAAAAAGAAAAATGAGAAAAGAGAAAAAGAAAGAAAAAGAAAGGGGAAGGGAGAGGGTAAAGAAAGGGCCAAAAAATTAAGTATGGCTTAAATGTCAGTGCTGTGTTCAGCCCTGGAGGGACGAGGTCGCTTTTTGATTGTATATCCATTTTGATTCCTGTTTCAGGATTTGTTTGTAAAAATTGCCTCCCCGTGAGTTCTGGAAAATAATAAATCAAAGGAGATCACTGATGGGTCAAAATGATGTTAAGTCCCACATATTTACATACAGGCGTGTATAGCAAACCCACCTCTTTATAATAAAGATGGTCCTGTATACGTCGACCAAAGGTATGCTTAGTCTTTCCTATATAAAATGCACCACAAGTGCAAAGTGCTATATATACCACACCCTTTGATTGACAATCAGCATAAGATTTCTATTTCAGAATGCCACCTCTCTGAAGTGGGAACATATGGCCCTTCCTCAACCAGGGACATTGGTCACATCCCCCACAATGATACGTGCCCACAGCTCCCACATCTCCTTCTTGAGAGTCAACAGATGAGAGTCAACAGATGCATAATGGCTATGGACCAGGCTATCTCTGACTGACTGGGCTTGTCTAAATACCACCTCAGGTCTGTCATTAACATATTTCGAAATAACACTATCCTCGGATAGGAAGTGCCAATTACGGGCTAAGATTGCCAAAATTGGTCCTGCTGTGTACTAAATTTGGTGATTACTTTTGTGGTATTTTCGACAGGTTGGACTTTCTTTTTAAAGTTGGTTCCTCTCTTTGGCGACTTGGTTTTCTGATATGCTCATTTTAGGACCTTTTTACTATATTCTCTATTCAATAGATGATGAAAAGGGGCCTCAGTCTCAAAGTCCTCCTCTCTGGCCCAGTTTCTCTGCAGCCTGAGGTATTGGCTAAACAGGATACTCCATACTAGTCAAGGGCATCCCCCCATGACGAAGTCGGATGTGACGAAGTGTGTAGGGGCATGGCTACATGGCGACTGTTGAAGCTGGGATGGTGTTCTGATGTCCAGCAAATGAAGCAGTGGTGAGATTGCAGCACAGAGCCACTCGGCATGTCTTGTACCATGTTACAAAACATCTGTTTTTAAATATATTTGATGTACGTGCAATATTTATTTTACATGAATCAATATCTTAAATGATTTTACACTACTGAAGGCTCCATTTCTCTTTCTATTTTCTACATGTGGAGTCAAATCCGGTTATGCGAATGGAGTGAGGCATTTTACAGCAGCTGTTCCATTTAATCTTTGAGTTTGTTTGCCAAACATGAGAGTGAATGGCAACATTATCTGGTGAGCTTGTTTCTTAAGGGGAGCTTCCTTTTTTGGTGTGGATTTATAAGACTTTTTTTTACAGTTTTTTATGTATATTTTTTCACTGTTTATTTATATACATATATACACATTTTTCATCATGAAGGATATTTTTTGTCTCTTTTGTCTTTTTTGGACACATTTAAGAGCACTACTCTGGATTATATTATATATTCACGGTTATATATTTATGTTTTTCACCTTTTGTTAAGAGCACCTTAAAGAGGAGTTTATGCAACCTTTTTGACTCTGGTAGGTTACAGTCTAGTAGAAAACATAGTTTTGAGGCTTCTGTTGGTCAAGAGAGGAGCGGTGGGAAGGCAGCCTCCTCAGGAATGCTTTTTAAAATTTTTTTAGTCCTCAGCACCCAGGGCTCTCAGCTTCCACATCCCATCAACAGTGTCTGCATCATATAATGGGAGATTATCTAGTGGCGAAAACAGACATGGAGAGCTTTCCAGTTGACGATCCACTGGGTTACTGGGTCATGACAATAGACCAGTGGCAAGAACTTGCCCAGTATGCAATTGAGCTGCTGGGCTGCCCTGCATCCAGCGTGCTTTCTGAATGGGCATGTAGTGCTGCCGCAGGTTTTGTGACAAATAAGAGAACGTGTCTGTTAACAGACTCCGTGGACCGGCTGACATTTATCAAAATGTATCAGTCCTGGATTAGCAGCAGCTATCAAGCCCCTGGTGCCGATGTCGTTGATTAAGTGCTTTCTGGATCTTGAATCTCTAAAAGACTGTCTAGGCTGCCTAGCTTTGTGAGTGTTGATTTAATCTGGAAGAATGTTTTTGGTGTAGGTTTCATGGGCACAATTAACACCCAAGGAGCAATTTTTTTACACCTGTTTGACAAGTGCATATCATTTAAATTTTTGACAGCAAGGCCAATTCTTGCTTTCAATAAGAGTACCTCTATACCCTGTTTCCCCGAAAATAAGACCTAGCGTGATTGTCGGTGATGGCTGCAATATAAGCCCTACCCCCCAAATCAGCCCTAGTTAAAGTCCTTGTAGGTCTTATTTTCAGGGTAGGGCTTATTTTCAGGGTAACAGTGTAGGGCTTATTTGGGAGGTAGGGCTTATATTGCAGACATTACCGACAATTACGCTAGGTTTTATTTTCGGGGAAACAGGGTAGGGTTAAAGTGTGAAGGCTCAATCAACACCCAAAGACCAATTTTTCCACATCTGTTACTTCTATCCAAAGTCTGTGGAAGAGACACCAGAATTTACCCCAAAAATCTCTAATCTAATCTAATCAGACTGACTCCCCAAGCTGTTTATAAAATAAAGAAAGCTTGAATGAAAATTACATTTTTTGGCCTTATAAATGCTAGACATGTACATGACTTTGTTTCGATTTGTTAATCTAGTTATTTAGTATTGTATTTTTTTTTTATTCATTCAATTCGTATTTGTATTCTTGATTTGTATTCGGGATTCTGTTAGAAGTTTTCTTTTATCTAATATCTAATATTTATCAATTAACAAATATTAACAAATTAATGAATGGATTGGGTCTTTTTAGAATAATTGACTTGTATATATTTATATTTTCTAGATATGGAAAAAGTCAAATTATTTAGACTCTTATACTTGTGAAGGTATACATATTGTTATAAGCTTCATAAGCATTTTTTTTGGAGAACTAGCATATGGTCGTAATTAGCTTCACCCTCCCCCCCCTTGGCAAATGAGATGAGAAGAAAGGTCTCATATTTCTTAAGATGTAATAGTTTATGTTTTAGTTAAGAGCATAAGTTCTTTATACTACAATGTTTCTTGATTAAGATATTAACATTGGGTTTTCAATGAATATAATATATGTACAGCATTTGATTTAGATGTTAAAGAAAACTTATATTGTTAAATGCTAAGTTAAATGCTTTCACACATTGTTCTTGAGATTATTTCTCCTTCCACTTGAAGTGAGGGAGGATAAGCAAGACAGGCATTGATTATGGAGTTAAGCTTCCAGGAGAAAAAGAAACAGCAAATGAACTTTCGGCATCATTGAATGAACTTGGAATCATAATATCATCAGAATTGGTGAGACGTTTGCGCATGTGCAAGAAAACCCTGTTTCTTGATTATGTAATTTTCAGCCAAGAGGGGAAACGCCTGTTACATGAAGGAAGTTCATCTTAAATTGGTAAGTAATGGATTCTATTGATGAATTATCTAGTGAGAGTAAATTAGAATTCAAAAATCTGTCACAATTTTTTAAAGATGATGAATTATGGTGTTATATTTTCAATGAACGCTTACAGGCGAATATTAAGATACAATAATCAATACTTTTAAGAGATTCAGCAAACAGGTTAGAAATGTCATAAAGTTAGTTAAAGTTTTTGACACAAGGATATTAGGAGTTCCTAAAAGGAATGTTGTTTGTAAAAAAGGAAAACAAAGACTCAGCATAATAACAGTGTATGTGCTAATTGTCCGATTTTGATTAAGCAAATAGATGCAAAGTGCAATTCAAATAAAAGATATTCAGTTGTCTGAATTACAGAATAATGTAAAAAAATGATTTGTGTAAATTCTAAAGCACAGTCAGGTAAGAGTTTTAGTGCAGGCACTAAACAGAAGTCTTTTGTACCAGATATGTGGTCTATAGAAAAAGATGACAGGATCATGAAGTTTTACTTAAAACAAAATTAATAAATAAAGATGAGGTACGCACACAGAGTTTAGACAGACAAAAAAAATGGCAATCAGAAAGTTGCCACGTGTATGGCCACACCCAGATATGGTGAGATACACGTCACAGGCAGAATCGAAGTTTCAGTGCAGAAAGGAAATGTTACGTGCTTCCATTGTAAGAATAGTGGACATGTACAGAAAGAATGTTTAAAATATAAATTAGATTCAAAAAGAAAAACTTTGGAATTAGAAAATGAGGACATTTCTGAGCAATTTATTCATCCTTGTCCAAACAATAGGTTGATTGATTTGCCCTATGCCTCAGAAGTCAAACAGATTAGTACACTGACTGGTAATGACAGTTCCATCAATATGACAAACAATGCTGTCAATGAGAGAGATGGATTACTTCCATTGCCAAAATCAAAGAAAAATAGAAGTGTTAACTTCTCCAACATTAAGTTATGTTGCTCCAATTGTCTTAGATGAAGGTGGAAGGCCATGGTAACATGGTTTATTAAATGGAAGGAAAACAAAACGGTTAATAGATTTAGGAGCTGAACTCAGTTTAACTAAACACAAATTACCTGTGAATATTAATTCTCCAAAATGTAATTTAATTGGTTTCAGTGGGAAAAAAAATACAGTTGCGATGTTTGTTTGTGATGTGACTTTTGAAATTCCAGGACTTTTGAAAAACAATATCGACATATGGTGTTGTCAAAATGTAGAGAATATTCTAGGCATGGATGTGATTAGTAAACTAAATTGGATTATTGATTTAAGTAATTCTACTATATGGAAAGATTCATCTAGGTCAGGGATATGCAATTAGCGGGCCTCCAGCTGTTGCAGAACTACAAGTCCCATGAGTCATAGCAAGACTCTGACAGCCACAAGCATAAAACCCAGAGGCAGAGGCATGATGGCACTTGTAGTTTTGCAACAGCTGGAGGTCCGCTAATTGCATATCCCTGATGTAGGCCCAAATCTATGTTAAAGTGGTTGTGAACCCTTTACAACCACTTTATGCTACAGGTAAGCCTATAATAAGGCTTACCTGTAGCTACCCAGGATATCTCCTAAACCTGCATGGTTTAGGAGATATCTCCCCTGCATGTGCTGATGTCATTGGCACATGCACACTAGAGCAAACTGAAGCAAAGGCACGCATGTGCTGTTGCTTCAGTCAGGGTGCCATTACCGGCGGCTCCCAAATGCATGCGTAGTAGTGACAGCATTGTGGCCCTGGCCAATCATGGTGCCAGAGCTGGGGTACCCAGAAGTAACCCCCGGGAGAGATGTCGTCTGGGTACGAGGACCGCTGCGGGGGCTTTGATGTGAGGTAAGTAATTCATAATGAGCTAGTATGCTATGCATACTAACTCATTATGCCTTTGTCTTGCAGGGTTTTTTTTATAGGGTTTACAACCACTTTAATAGATCCTTCCATGTAATGTAATGTTGGAAATATCTGTACAGCAGTCGCTGACATGTCTTCAGATTATAACTGGCCACATACAGGAACCAATCTCATATTGGAACAATTGGTTCGATCACATAAAAGTCTTTGGAGTCAGACCAAAATTGATACAGGTTTGTTTAAAGATATTGAAATCAAAATTGAAGGAAAAGATCCTAAGTCCCAAATTCAATATAAGTTGCCACAAGAATCAATAGGTCCAGTTTCTGACATTGTACAAACATTTTTACAAGGAATATTAAAAAAAAGTGGTAAATATTTGTATTTGGCCTATCAAGAATGCTGATGATTCGCATTCTTTATCAGTTGATTTAAGATCACTAAATAAATGCATTACAAATACCAAACCTATTATTTCTGATTTAAATTTAATGTCACACCTGGATGCCGAGGCTAAAGTATTTTCTGTACTGGAAATCGCCAACAGTCATTGTTCAGTACCAGTGACTAAAAGCTGTCAATATAAACTTGCCTTCAGCTTTAATAAAGAAACCTATGCATTCACTAGAATAATTCAAAGATTGGACATTAGGGATGGTATAGTTTATGAGCGTTTAGAGAAAGTATTGTCAAAATTCTTTAGACCAGAATGTATTTTCCAGCATGTTGACCAGTTTTTGTTGTCTACACAGAGTATAGAGGAACATATCACTCTTTTGTCTGAGTTATTTGCTCTGTTTCAAACAGTAGGACTGAAACTGAACACAGAGTCAAGTCAGTTCAGTTAATGAAAAGTCAGTTAGCATTCCTTCATATGCAAATTAGTGATTGACAGAGACAGTTATCACAGGAAAAAGTTAGAAACATTTCTGCTATTCCAATTCCAACATCTTACAAGGCATTATATCATTTTTTGAGCGAAGTAAATCGTTGCAAATAATTTTTACAGAAATGTGATTATAAAGTTAAACCATTATTTGATTTTTCGAGACAAGATCAATGGGGTCAAACCCAGACAGATGCCTTTAAAATGTTGAAAAGGGATCTGCAGAATGCTCCTTCATTGAATACAATTGAAATTGGAATGTGTATTCCAGTTGTATTGCATACTGAAGTATCTGAGAATTCGATTTCAGTAACTTTGTCTCAATTAAAGAAAGGTGATCAGAAAATAATAGGCTTTTTCTCCAGAGGTTTGACAAATATTGACACACATATTAAGCAATTGTTAAGTGTTTATTTTGCAGTCAAAGTAACAGAAAGGATTGTGAGATCTAGGAAGATCATATTACAGACACCTGGTCTATCACTAAAATTTCTTCTAGAGAGAATTAATTCGGGAGAAATATATGACAAATATTGCCCATTCTTTAAAACTTTACAATTTAAATCTATACAGGTAGATTTGGTAACAGAACATTATGTGTGTACAAATGTATCCACAAATAGTAAATGGCATTTTTAGAACAGGCATTGAGAGAGGCTTCAAGCCAGTATTTGTTAATAATATCAAGACAATGTTCAGCAGGTCTTCCTATGTGTTACCCAAAGAATGGTTATGTTATTCAGCAAAAATTCTACAGAAAATGCTGAATTGGAAGATGTCAAAAAATAACAGTACAGCACTCATGACTCTAAATCCTAAAGAGGAGAAGTGAATGAACACAGTTCACTTTAGGCTTCTGGGTTGATCTGAAACCTTTCATTGTTTGTGAAAACAAGGTTTCTAATCATAACAAAAAGGAGAAATTGTGTCCTGTTATATTTAAAATACAAAGAACAATAGTATAAGGAATATTGGCCAGTTTAAGAGAAATATAGCAAAGTAAGGTAATTAGAAATGTTATTATCATGTGTTTCATATCATAAAAATGAATAAGTAAATGAAGGTATATTTTAATCAATGAAATAGTAAATTCGAAATATTTATACCGCATTCTGTTTCAGGACGTGACTTAAAAGTCAACAAAAGAAGAGAAATTTCTAGACTTTCCAGATGAAAACAAACTCTTGAAGCTTTAGAATCTTAGTTCTGGGAGAAGATTTAACACAAGAGATTCATTTGTCATAATTATTGTTGTCTTTCTATGTTCAATAAAGTTTTTTCCAACTTTACAGAATGCAGAAAGAAGAAAAAGAAGAAGAAAAAAATCTTCAAGACCTCTAAGAAGAGAGAAAATTATAAAAAACAATTGACTTTTGATTTTTGACTACTGATGAAATAATTTATCCATCAGATATATTGCAGTTTATATATATATACACATTTTTATGTGACGTGATATGTTTATCATATCTAGATGAGACATTTTTTACACATCAATTTTTACAAACACATGTAGTGTACTTTCAGAGTTGAAAGGGTTAAACCTCTTTACAATAGAGTCACTTTAGTTAGGAAGAACATCCGGTGTTAATTAAGATAAAAGTACATTTTTATTAAAGTACATATAAACAAGTTAGGACTAACTTTACATTGTAATATGTATTTATTTCTAAAATCATCTCACATATATGAATGAATTGAAGTTAAGAAACCTATTTTAAGTTTAAATTTTGACAAGGTTATTTGAAAGTTTGTATGGATTATAGATTTATGCTAAACACAATTTGGAGGGAAAGTATGGAACATATATTTCTGAAGTGACATCCATATTTCGAAGTATTGTACACCAATGTTACATTTATGAATTTATGAATATTAAGGGGATTGATTATTTGGTAAAAGGGTGAAAATATTTTTGTGATATTTGAAGCCAAAGGTTTTCTAAGTTTACTTTTCCTTATATAGAATCAAAATTGAAAATATATTCAAATCAATTATCTTAAGATCTAAAAGCATGTATGGATACGAATGAGATATGGTTGTAAATGGATTTAGATAAGAGAATGATTAAGATTGTTTAATCAATCATTTTGAGAGGGAAGTGTTAGAAGTTTTCTTTTATCTAATATTTATCAATTATCACATATTAACAAATTAATGAATGTATTGGGTGTTTTTAGAATAATTGACTTGTATATATTTATATTTTCTAGATATGGAAAAAGTAAAATTATATAGACTCTTATACTTGTGAAGATATACATATTGCTATAAGCTTCATAAGCATTTCTTTGGAGAACTAACATATGGTCGTAATTAGATTCACCCTCCCCCTTGGCAAATGAGATAAGAAGAAAGGTCTCATATTTCTTAAGATGTAAAAGATTATGTTTTAGTTAAGAATATAAGTTCTTTATATTACAATATTTCTTGATTAGGATATTTTTTAAAATATATTTATATTGAAAGGAAAAATCATACAGATTATAACAGCAACAGTATTGTATTTTTACATATCGATGGTTGTGGCAAATGCAGTAACCAGAAAAATAGCAGAGAAAGTGTAGCATGTAACCTAGGGGATGCGCAGGTATGTCTCTATAATGGGATAACAACATGTAGGAGGTAACAACTCCAAAATAGTAACATACTTATACAAAAGGGGGATAACTGGATGATTCTGTAACGAAGGGTCCCTAGGGTTGCTGGGAGGAAACAAACGAAAAGTCCCAGAGAAGGGGGGGTATGGATGAGGGGGAAGTGGGGGGAGGAGGGAGGGTGAGCACCAAGTTCTTGTTATGGAGATGAAAAGGAGGTAGACATCAGCATTGTAACAGAGGTACAAGGGGTGGCGCTTTCCTTCAGTGTGTTGTTAGGAGGGATTGAGGTCGATGGTCGAGAGTTGTTCTTAACGGATGCTTTGTGGTCTGTTGAAAATTGGGTTCCATCGGTAGTGGGTCTTACAGAGGGAGAGAGTAGTATCACTGGAGGTGTTGGGAGAGGCCCATAATATGAGAATGAGAACTGTTCGAGGTTCGCCAGGTCCGCCGGAGTAAGCGTAGAGACCATATAGGCTTGCCAACTATGGTAGAAACATGTTTTGGCAGTATCATGTGAGAAGTTTGTGTTGAATCTGTCCTTGAAAAGTAGTAGCAGGAGGTCTCTTTTGACTTGTGAAATTTTTAGGGGAACATTGGATATCCAATTTTTCAAGATGGATCTCTTGGCAAGTAGGAGACAAATCAAAGACAAGTCTTTATAAGGAGGGGTAGCATTGGGGGACCAAGGCAGCAACAGAGGCTCCCAGTGGCCGAAGATGAGGAGCAAGGGGTCTTAAGGTAGTTTCAGCAGGGTCACTTCGAAGATGTAAGAAAGGACTTGATCCCAGAAAATGAATATGTAGGGGCACGACCAGAAGCGGTGTGTCAGGGAGGGCTCGGGGTGATGACAGAAAGGGCAGGTAGAGGTGGTATGCTCTTGTTTGGTGGAGAGGAAGGGTATGTGGGCCCGATGTACAATTTTTAGTTGGGTTTCCCTCCAAGTTTCATTGGGGATAAATTTATGAATGGCATTGAGACCCTGTAATGCCACGTACACACGAATGGAAATTCTGCCAGCAAAAGACCGATGAGAGTTTTTGGACGGAAAATGCGACGGTGTGTTTACTGGCCAAATTCCAACCAGCAAAAGATTGGGAGCATGTTCTCAATTTTTTCGGTCAGAAAAAGTTCCGATCGGCAATTCTGATTGTCTGTAGCAATTCTGACGTGCAAAATTCCTATGCATGCTCGGAAATGATTTGACGCATGCTCGGAAGCATGGAACTTAATTTTCTCGGCTCGTCGTAGTGTTGTACATCACCACGTTCTTGACAGTCGAAAGTTCAGCAAACTTTTGTGTGACCATGTGTATGCAAGCCAAGCTTGAGCTGAATTCCGTCGGAAAAAACATGCAAGATATTTCTGACGGAAAATCCGCTCATGTGTACGCGGCATAAGAGTTTTTCCACCAGCTCCGTGTCTGGAAAATCCTTGGCCCAGTTGGCCACTGATGAAGATGCTAGGGAAGGGGTGGTTTTCAGTAGAAGAAGTTGGTATATATCCGAAATTTTGTATGAACAATCTGATAGAAGGACTTTGGTGATAGATTGTTTGAACTTTTTTGTTACAGTCCCTGCATGCGTTTTTCAGAAAACTGACATAGTGGAAGGCGTGAGATTGCGGAAGTGATAACGTGTCAGCTATGGTTTGGAATTTAATAGGGTCACAGTCTCCAAGTCACATAATGATGAAAATTTTGTGAGGCCTTTCCGATGCCAGATGTCATAGGGTTAGTGTTCCAGACCCGGAAGGAAGCTCGGGTGTCCTTGAATTGGAAGGTGGCTGGATATGAAGGGTGAGAGGTTGAGGCTTTTTCTGACTTCTCTCCATGCAATGGCTATGTCTCGTAGTAGCAGATTATGTTGAAGCAACGGTGGGACGGATTTCCACTTACAGTGGAGGAGGGCAACTAAGGAGTCTGGGTGCACCATAGCAGTTTCTAAGGCATAATTGGAGTCGTGGGATGATAGGACTATCCAGTCCAGACCTGTCCTAAATAAGCAAGCTAAATTATAGGACCGGGAGACTGATACCCTCTTTGCATCTTTGAAGATATAGTTTTGTGAGGGCTATGCGTGGTCACTTCTTTTGCCAAAGAAATTTAGAGATGGCTTTATTGAGAATTTTTGTATGCCTCTGGTGTAGAAGTAGCGGGATGGTTTGGAGTGGGTAGGATAAACGGGCAAAGCTGACCATTTTTACCAGATGGAATCTTCACAGGAGCGAGAGGGGCAGGTCCATCCAGTTATCAAGTTCTTGGGATATTTTTGTGAGCAGAGGGGAATAGTTGAGATGGTAGAAAGAGGAAGGCAGCTTCCCTATTTTGATTCCTAAGTAGGTGATGTGGTCTTTTGCTACTGTGAAGATGGAATGGCGGCTCCAGGGAGGATTGGAAAGTGTTCCTATGGGGAGGATTTCACTTTTGTTATAATTTATGCGAAGGCCTGAACACAGTTTGAATTAATCGAATATGGATTTGATTGTGGACATTTCCGAGGATGAGTTCGCTGAGAATATAAGAACGTCGTCAGCGAAGAGGGAAGTATGTAGTTTGTGAATGCCGATGTTGATGCCATGCAGTGAGGCCGTTTGGAATAGATACCTAGACAGGGGTTCTAACGCGATGTTAAAGAGGAGCGGGGATAGGGGGCAACCCTGTCTCATGCCTTTATGTAGGCAGAATTCATCCGAAAGGAGGCCTGCTGCCACCAGCCTAGCCGCCAGAGCAGTGTACAATGTTTTTTATAAGGTGGGCAAAGGGTCTGGAGAAACCCATTTTGGACATGACTATGGAAAGCCATTTGAAACTAACATTATCGAAGGCTTTCTCTGCATCTAGGGTGATGATTGTGAGATCACCCCTCGGGTTGCTTTTGGGGTGTTCCAGGGCCAGCATCACTTTTCTGATGTTCAGGGTGGCAGTTCTGCCTTTTATGAATCCTGATTGGGCGGCGTTTACCAGGGAGGGGACGATGGAGGCTAATCTAGTGGCAACAATTTTTGAGAGAATCTTGACATCAAGGTTTAAAAGTGAGATAGATCTGTACGATCCTGGTTCTTGGGGGTCTTTGCTCTTTTTTGATAATAATTTAATGATGGCTTGGTTCACCGTAGGTATGAGCCACCGGACCATATGAGCTGATAGACCTTATGGAGGGTTGGTTCCAAGAGTGTTTTTAGGGATTTGTAAAATTTGCCCGTGAAGCCATCGGGGCCAGGGGCTTTAGAAGGAGCTTTGTTCTGGATGGCAGTTGATATCTCAGGGTGGGAAATGGGCATATTAAGGCCTTCAAATTGTGAGAGAGTGACTTTGGTGAGGGTAATTTTCTCGAGGAAGGAGAGTGCTGTTGGGTTATCTATAGGGTCAGCCGCATACAGGGAGGAGTAGTAGTGAAGCATAGCTGCATTAAAATCTTGCTGTGAGGTTTTAATATTGCCTCAGGGAGGTGATGTATGTCGGACATTGGGGGCCCTTACAAAGTCTGGATAAAGTTTTCCTGCCTTGTTGCTAAATTTATGGATAGTGGCGTCCATATATGCCTTTTCTGTTAGTTCAAGGGTGTCTACCCATGTGTCAAAGGCCTGCTTGGCTACTTGCCATGTCTTCCTATTGTTAGGGGAGTCAGCCATGTACAGGGAGCGTTGGGCTTGGTGTAATGGGGAGCTAGCCAATTTGTAATTTGTTAGTGCGTTTCTTTTGAAAGAGGCCGCATAGGAAATGATCCGACCTCTAAGGAAAACCTTACCGGCTTCCAAAAATAGGTGAGGGTTATCTAGATGTGGAGTGTTGGCCGAAGAGTATTCAGACCATGTTATTTCCATGTACTTTAGGAAGTCGGAATTATTATGGAGGTAGGAGGGGAAGCGCCACAGTTTGAGGTTTGGGTAAAGGTCAGGAAAGTCAAGCGTCGCCGAGACAGGAGTGTGGTCCGAGATAGCAATGTCATGAATGTCAGCATCAGAAATCTTTGGGACAACGGTAGTTGATTCTAGTGAAGACATTGTGGGGGTTAGAGTAAAAGGTGAACTCTCTATTAGCTGGGTGTTGGAGACGCCAAACGTCATGGAGCTTGTGGGAATCCATTGTGGAGGCGAGTAGGGTCCGATCTCTGGGGTCAGGTAGAGATCGGGGGCATCTGGGAGAGGATCTGTCATCTATTGGGTCAAGAGTAGTACTAAACTCCCCGCCGATGATATGTGGGAGGTGTGGTCGCAAAGGAGCCAGGTCGATAACTCACTAAAGAATTGTTTAGGGGGGTTATTGGAAGCTTATACGATCGAGATTATGAGGTCTTTAGCTCCTATCTGGACATGTGTCGATAGGTGTCGTCCTTGGGAATCCAACTTAACAGATATAAGTGTGCATGGAAAATTTTTATGTATGAGCAGTAGGACCCCTGCTTTGTGACCATTTGATTCGGAGCCGAGGACTGTGCCCACCCATAACTTTTTCATACGGGGGAAATCGGATGCGGAGAGGTGGGCTTCCTGTAGCAGGGCAATGTCGGTCTTAAGCCTTTTGAGGTGGCGGAGAATTTTTATTCTCTTGCTAGGGGAACGGAGCCCTTTTACATTCCAGGAGACTATTTTCATGTTGGGGGGCCATCAATAAGAACTGGGCTGGTGTTGTATGATTAGTTCGGAGTGTGATATGAAGATGAACTGTAGGTGCAGGTGAGGATAGAGAGTTGTCTACATTGTATAAAAGTGGTGCCTTAGTGTCAGGTGCTGCGGGTATACCATGGTGTGGAAGGAAGAAGATAAGGGGAGGGTACAGAGGGAGGGGGGTCATAGGTAAAAGCAAAATAGCTTATCGAATAACTGATCGAATAATCACTTTTTTCTGCATGGAGTTACTGTGTAGTCCAGCTCCCATGACAAGACCCGAATACTGCAGCATTGCAGAAAACCCACGTAATAAGAGGTGGTTGATACTGCCAATTCGGGTTGTGTATGGGGAGAAGAATAAGCTCTACGCAGGGAGGCCAGAAGAGGTACATTAGTGCTAGAAGCAAAAACAAAACAGGTATTAACACAAAAAAATATGAAGAACAAGAAAGGGCTGGCCTACCATGAAGTATAGGTCAGGTTGCTGAAAATGGAAGGAGGATCAAGTGATAAGTCTTGCAGTGTAGGTGGATCTGCAAGGCCGACCTAGGCGCATTTATAACCGAGGCAATGTTAGCAAAATAGGAGCTGGTTTAGCTGACCGTGGAGCGGCGTTGGTCCAGGCCTGAGGACCTGAATCTTTTTGAATAGTCTTTGCGTGGGCTCCTTTGGTCGAGACCTCAGCTGATTAGAGCTGTTCTGGATGAGGGAATGAGGTGTGGACCTGAGTGAAGAGATTGTAGGAGGGCCTCCGCTTCAGATGGGTCATGGAAGGAGAGCTGGTCCCCATTGGGTGCCTTCAGCCGAAGGGTAGCTGGAAAGGCCAGAGCGAATTTGATTTGTTGCTGGTGCAGCTCTGTGCATATTTGCTGAAAAGCCTTCCTTTTTTTGGATACCTTTATGGAGTAGTCCGCGAAGACCAGGGTCTTCATTCCGTCAATCTGGAAGGATCTGGATTTCCGGAATCTTTGCAGAATGAAGGATTTATCTGAATAGTTCAGATATTTGGCGATAATCGATTGGGGTGATTTGCGATCCGAGTTAAAGAGACCCATGCGGTGAGCCCTTTCCACGGTGCAGGGGCCCAGGAGGCCTAATGCTTCAGTTATGCTGTCAGGGACTTGCCAGCACAGAACGGGGGTCCATGCGTGCGTGCATGTGCACGCACGCCCCTGGCGAGATTGAACAATGGCGCTTGTGTACTTGTGTGAGCCAGCGTGCGCTTCAGGTGCACGTGCGTGCGTGGCGGGTGCGCGCGCATGCTCGCTAGCGCTGTTTAGCGCCAATGGACTTTTAAAAGAACTGCAGCTGCACTTGTGGAGCGCTGTTTGATCTGCAGCTCTGTGCCTTTTATAACCTGTGTTCTGTTTGCTGATCATCTGTACCGACCTGGCTCTGATTAACTTCCCTGCTATCTCCAACCGGCTTACCCAGCCTACCTCATCCAGCTCCAGTTGCCGCTGTTCCTGCATCCACCAGCTCATCAGGTCGCTGACCTGCTACTGTCTCCACTGTCTTCTGCAGTTCCAGCCACCCCTGGAGGACCATCACCCTGCTACTGTGCCAGCAGCTACAACTTCCACAGGCACTCCTACCCCACTGTCCACTGTCCCCATTCCAGTGGCTCCTGAACCAGAGTTATAAGAGAGGTCTCCTCCTACAAGTCAGGCTCTACTACAAGGTACCAAAAAGATACGCCTCGCGCAGAGGTCCGTGAGGGCTGATGGTTGTAGGGATTTTGGGATGCCAATGAATCGCAAATTGCTCCTTTTGGACCTATTTTCTAAATCGTCCAATTTTTCCAAAATAAATTTATTTGTTCTGTCTTGGGCCTGTTTCAAGGCTTGTGCCTGGTAGAGTTCCTCCTCTATGTTAAAGATGCAGTGTTCAGCGTCATTTAGCCTAGTAGCATGTTCCTCCAGCTGGGCCTTAACCTGCTGCATCCCAGCACTGACTGCCTTCTCCACAGAGGCAGCAATCATGGGGGAGAGGAGAGCTGCTACAGCCTGGGCAATTCTGTCAGTGCTGGGGTCCCCAGTGTGTGGTGGAGGGGGAGCAGGCTGTGAGGAGGAGGGGCAAATCGCCACTTACCTCCATGTCAGGCACTGCTTCTGAGGAGGGAACCGTGTAGGCCGGAGCCGGGGCCTCGAATTGCGGCTGTGCCGAGTGGGCCGTCGCGGCCACGTATGAGCGGGCGCCAGTCTTCTCCACAAACCAGTCCATGGTGTGACTGGAGCTGCTTGGAGGGAGGCTGCCGGTGTGAGGTCAGGCCTATTTCAAAGTCGAGCTGCGGGAGCTGATGAGGAGGGCAGCTACCCCATGCTGCTCCGGAACCGGAAGTTGATTAGGATATTAATAAGAACATTGGGTTTTCAATGAATATATATATATATATATATATATATATATATATATATATATATATATATATATATATATATATATATATATTCATATATATATTAGTATATATATAATATTTGATTTAGATGCTAAATAAAACTTATATCGTACAAGTTACATTTTCAGGAAGGTGGGGGCTGTTTTCATGGGTTTGATTTGTGGAGTAAAAGCTTTTGAACAAAAGGTTTTGGGAAGGAGACACACGGAAACATTGAAGGAAGCTGACACAGCCTCACGCACAAAGACACACGTATGATTCAAGCTTCATCTTAAAAATAATGACATTATTGATGCTATTTTTACATTTAACATTTTGATATTGTTCTTGTAATATTTTGCTATTTTATTATTAAATCAATAGTTTTTACACGAGAACTGAACAGACTTTCTTGAAACTTTTCTCACTAATATGAATTGTAGAATATCGATAATAATACCAAATATTTTAACAGATTCGTATTATGAATTTTTGGAATTTTCTTCAAATTTACTGTTTTTTTTCGATTCAAAGGGTACAAATCGATAATTTCAATCGGTGGAATCGAAAACTTTAGATTTTTTTTTATTCCAATGTAGCAAAGTGAACAAACAAAAGAAAAATCTTCATCATCATCAATCTACGGATTGCACCTAAATGAGGAGGGTGCAGATCTGCTGGGAATGAAGATGGCCAAAAAGTTAGAGGGGTTTGTAAACTAGGCGATGGGGGGGAGGGTCCAGAGACAGAGATAGCCAGAAGATATTCCAGAGGGTAGTATTGGGGGCATTAGTGGTAGGTTAACCAAAGCACAAAAACACAAGGTGAGTATAGTAGCAAGTCCTAGTTGCAATCTCAAAACACCCAATAAGAGGACAATATGCGACCGGTCTAAACTATGTGGCATGTTCACCAATGCCAGGAGCATGGCGGACAAGATGGGTGAACTAGAGATACTGTTGTACAAGGAGGATTTGGATTTTGCGGGGAATTTCAGAGACCTGGTTCAACAGCTCTCATGATTGGCTGGCAAACATTCAAGGGTATACCCTATACCGCAAGGATAGAGAGGGTAAAAAAGAGGGAGGGGTATGCCTATATATCAAGAATAATGTACAAGTGAATGTGAGAGATGACATCACTGAGGGAGCTAGAGAGGAGGTGGAATCCTTATGGGTAGAGCTCCAAAGGGATGAAGCTAAGGGAAAAATAATACTGGGAGTATGCTATAGGCCCCCTAACCTGAGGGAGGAAGTGGAGACAGATCTCCTATCACAAATTGGATTAGCAGCAAGGATGGGAAGTGTTATCATAATGGGGCATTTTAATTATCCAGACAGACTGGGCGGAGGGAACCGCACATTCATTTAAGGATCGCCAGTTCCTTAATGTCTTGCAGAACAATTTTATGGGTCAGATGGTAGACGCACCAACTAGAAATAAAACATTACTGGATCTACTGATTACCAACAATACAGACCTGATCACAGATGTGGAAATACGGGGCAATTTAGGTAACAGCGATCACAGGTCAATTAGTTTCAGTATAAATCACACAAATAGGAAACATAAAGGGAACACAAAGACACTGAATTTCAAAAGAGCCAACTTCCCTAAACTACAAACCTTGCTAAAAGGCATAAATTGGGATAAAATATTAGGAACAAAGAATACGGAGGAGAGATGGGTTTGCTTTAAGAGCATATTAAATAAGGGCATTAGCCAATGTATCCCATTGGGTAATAAATTTAAAAGAGCAAACAAAAATCCTGGATGGCTTAACTCCAAATAAACTCCATGTAAAAATGCATATAAAAGCAAAGGAGAAGGCCTTCAAAAAATACAAGGTTGAGGGATCATCCTCAGCATTCAGACTTTATAAAGAATGCAACAAGAATTGTAAGGGTGCAAGTAGAACGGCTAAGATAGAACATGAAAGACACATAAAAGTATGGAAACAGTAAAAAATGGAGGACAGACCATATTGGCCCCATAAAGAATGAGGAAGGACATATGGTTACAAAGGATGGGGAGATGGCGAGGGTATTGAATTTATTCTTCTCCTCAGTCTTCACAAGTGAATCGGGGGGCTTCAGTAACCAAAACTGCAGTGTTTATCCTCATGACACAACACAGGAAGCACCTCCATGGTTAACAGAGGACAGAATTAAAATTAGACTTGAGAAACTTAACATTAATAAATCACCGGGACCAAATGGCTTGCATCCGAGGGTACTTAGGGAACTCAGTCAAGTGATTGCCAGACCGTTGTTCCTAATTTTTACAGATAGTCTACTGACTGGAATGGTACCAGCTGATTGGAGAAAAGCCAATGTAGCACCAATATTTAAAAAGGGCCCAAAATACATCCCTGGGAATTACAGACCAGTTAGCCTAACATCAATAGTATGTAAACTCTTGGAGGGGATGATAAGGGACTATATACAAGATTTTATTAATAAGAACGGTATCATTAGCATTAATCAGCATGGATTCATGAAGAATCGTTCATGCCAAACCAATCTATTAACCTTCTATGAGGAGGTGAGTTGCCATCTAGATAAAGGAAGGCCCGTAGACGTGGTGTATCTGGATTTTGCAAAAGCATTTGACACAGTTCCCCATAAGCGTTTACTGTACAAAATAAGGTCCATTGGCATGGACCATAGGGTGAGTACATGGATTGAAAACTGTCTACAAAGGCGAGTTTAGAGGGTGGTGATAAATGGGGAGTACTCAGAATGGTCAGGGGTGGGTAGTGGGGTTCCCCAGGGTTCTGTGCTGGGACCAATCCTATTTAATTTGTTCATAAACGACCTGGAGGATGGGATAAACAGTTCAATCTCTGTATTTGCAGAGGATACTAAGCTAAGCAGGGCAATAACTTCTCCCAGGATGTGGAAACCTTGCAAAAAGACCTGAACAAATTAATGGGGTGGGCGACTACATGGCAAATGAGGTTCAATGTAGAAAAATGTAAAATAATGCATTTGGGTGGCAAAAATATGAATGCAATCTATACACTGGGAGGAGAACTTCTGGGGGAATCTAGGATGGAAAAGGACCTGGGGGTCCTAGTAGATGATAGGCTCAGCAATGGCATGCAATGCCAAGCTGCTGCTTACAAAGCAAACAGAATATTGGCATGCATTAAAAGGGGGATCAACGCCAGAGATAAAATGATAATTCTCCCACTCTACAAGGCTCTGGTCCAGCCGCACCTGGAGTTTGCTGTCCAGTTCTGGGCACCAGTCCTCAGGAAGGATATACTGGAAATGGAGCGAGTACAAAGAAGGGCAACAAAGCTAATAAAGGGTCTGGAGGATCTTGGTTATGAGGAAAGGTTGCAAGCACTGAACTTATTCTCTCTGGAGAAGAGACGCTTGAGAGGGGATATGATTTCAATTTACAAATACTGTACTGGTGACCTCACAATAGGGATAAAACTTTTTCGCAGAAGAGAGTTTAATAAGACTCGTGGCCACTCATTACAATTAGAAGAAAAGAGGTTTAACCTTAAACTACGTAGAGGGTTCTTTACTGTAAGAGCGGCAAGGATGTGGAATTCCCTTCCACAGATGGTGGTCTCAGCGGGGAGCATTTATAGCTTCAAGAAACTATCATATGATTCCAAAGACTCTTTAACCACTTCCCGCCCGGCCCGTAGCAGATGACGGCCGGGCGGTGGTTCAGTTTTCCTGACTGGGCGTCATATTATGTCCAGCAGGATAACATGCCGCCACGTGCCCGGGGGCGCGCATTGCATCGATCGGTGGATCGGTGTGCCAGTCTGACAAAGACGGAGGCTCTTTACCACGTAATCAGCCGTGTCCAATCACGGCTGATCACGATGTCAATAGGAAGAGCCGTTGATCGGTTCTTCGTCACTCGCGTCTGACAGACGCGAGTAGAGGAGAGCCGATCGGCGGCTCTCCTGGCACGGGGGGTCTGCGCTGATTGTTTATCAGTGCAGCCCCCCCTCAGATCACCACACTGGACCACCAGGGATCGCCACTAGGGCCACCAGGGAAGGGGCAACATGTGGATGGCCAGGAATGTACCCCATGGCCATCCACATGTGCCCAATCTGCCCAATCTGTGCCAATCAGTGCCCACAAATGGGCACTGATTGGCACCATTATATAGCACTGATGCCCAGCAATGCCACCCTTAGGGACATCAGTGCCATCAGTCAGTGTCATCAGTGCCACCCATCAGTGTCCATCAGTGCCACCTGTCAGTGCCCATCTGTGCCCATCAGTGCCCACCTATCAATGCCCATCAGTGCCCATCCGTGCCACCTATCAGTGTCACCAATAAGTACCCATCAGTGCCACCCATAAGTACCCATCAATGCCACCTACAAATGCCCATCAGTGCCGCCTATTAGTGCCCATCGGTGCCACCTATGATTGCCCATCGGTGCTGCATACCAGTGCCACCTATCAGTGCCCATCAGTGCCACCAATCGGTGCCCATCAGTGCCACCTATCAGTGCTCATCATCAGTGCCCATCAGTGCCACCTCATCAGTTACACCTCATTGGTGCCACCTCATCGGTGCCCATCAGTGCAGCTGTATCAGTGCCCGTCAGTGCAGCCATATCAGTGCCCGTCATTGAAGAAGAAAACATACTTATTTCCAAAAAATTTTAACAGAAACAAAGAAAAACTTGTTTTTTTTCAAAATTTTCGGTCTTTTTTTATTTGTTGCGCAGAAAATAAAAACCGCAGAGGTGACAAATACCACCAAAAGAAAGCTCTAGTTGTGTGAAGAAAATAATAAAAAATTTGTTTGGGTACTGTGTTGTATGGCCGCGCAATTGTCCTTCAAATTGTGACAGCGCTGAAAGCTGAAAATTGGTCTGGACGGGAAGGTGTCTAAGTGCCCTGTATTGAAGTGGTTAAATCACCCTTGGCTTAACTAAAACAGAATTTTTTTGAAATGGTACTCTAATAACACACACAGTCTTTGATTTCAGCAATATGTGTACAGTTAGAATTCAACTGAAGTTCAATGTAAAATTCAATTTGAATTTCAGCCTGAATTTTGTTTTGTTATTCGGTGCATTCAATAAAATTTGTTTTTTATTGTAATTCGGGTATTTGGTTATATCCGAATCTCCGAATAACGAAAATTCATCGGAATATTAATTTGAAACGAAACAAACCACACATGTCTAATAAATGCAATTATTGCTGCAGCAGCTTCTATACACAATACCGATGTACCACTTTAGAGGCAGACTAAGGGGTCCCACCAGGGACTATATTTAAAAGGATTTTTTCATTTTTATAGTTATTTCTCATTTTGATGGTTTTACTTTATGCATCGGTAAATCACTGCTCATTTATTAATGATGTTTTTTACAAACTTTATTTTCATTGATACATGTCCCCCAGAGCAGTACCCGGACCCCATAACCATTGTATGCCCAACTACTTGCATATAAGCTTTCAAAATGGGCACTTATTGATTTTCTCAGTTCGGGTCCCATAGACTTCAATGGGGTTTGTTATACGGCTCTGAACTTTAGCAATGTTTGAAAGTCCTGCCGCGAACCTGACAGGGGGCTGTTTGATCCATCTTTAAAAAATAAATTTTATGCTGTATTATTTCAGAGCTGCAATCATTTGTATCTTTCATATCTGTCTGGAGTTCAGACTTTAAGTTTTATGGCACCAGTACAGATGTGTGTGTGTTATGGGCGCGTTTGTGTTTCTTTGTTTTTTTTTATGCTTTTTTTATGATTTGGAAACATTTATATCTTGATGATTGGATTCTTTAATATATTTTAAATATTTGAAATTTGATTGACATAATGTACATTTGCTTATTTTTTTTAATGATGCTCTCTTACACTAGTGGGAATTAAATGAGTCATTTTACTTTTTACAACCTTTGCTAATTAAAAAATAATAATAATAAAAAAAAAAAATACATAACTGTCTAATTTTTTAAGTCTTTAAATAAAGAAAGTTTATATATTTATTTGACTGTGCAGATAGCCTTTTGTATTCAGCTCCGGCCTACAGAGAATTATAAAGCATTTTGTAAGAAATATACAGTATAAAAGACCATTATTGGAAATCAGTATGGCGAATATCTCCACAGCCACCGTGTATTTCCCTTTGGTGCTCAGATAGGCCGGGATCATGGCAATCCAGACACTGCAGAACACCAGCATGCTGAAGGTGATGTATTTGGCTTCGTTAAAAGTGTCCGGTAATGTCCTGGAAAAAAAAGCTATAATAAAGCTAACAGTAGCCAGGATCCCCATATAACCCAGGACAGAGTAGAACCCGATAACTGACCCTTCATTACACTGTATGATGATCTTCTCCTGGTAGGAGTGTGTGTCCAATTCCTGGAAGGGAGGAGATATGGACAACCAACTAACACAGATTATAACCTGAACGTTGAAACAAGCTAAGACTATACAGGTGGGCAGTTTTACTCCGATCCATTTCTTCCACATGCTGTTGGGTTTGGTGGCTTTGAAGGCAATGCAAACTATAATAGTCTTGGCCAATACAGAAGATACAGCTATTGTAAAGAGAATTCCAAAAGAAACTTGGCGTAGCAAGCAGGTTACATCCACAGGACGACCCAGGAAGAGGAACACACAGAGGAAACCCAACATGATGGAGACCAGGAGGACAAAGCTGAGGCTTTTGTTATTGGCTTTCACAACTGGTGTGTCCTGGTATAAAATAAAAATGATGAGAACTAAAAGAGTCTTCCCAAAACACAACAGCGAGACGACTATAAAAACTAGTGAGAGCGTTTCATCAGTGAAGGAAAGAAATTCTGATTGTTTGAATATACAGCGAGTTTTGTTCTCATTTGGCCATTCATGATCGGGACATCTCATGCAGTTTTCACTATCTGGAAAACAAAATAAAATCAATGAACACTGTGATCACTTACTTTGTCTTGGTTTACTTATATGGATTTAATCAGATATTAATATTTGTCAAATATCTAATAAACCAAGCCTTTCATTTCCAGGTTACAATCCTCTCTAAAGACAAAACATTAACCACTTGCTGATTGAAATACATATTAAAACAGCCTGTCAGCAAATGGTTATAACAAGATCATGGTACAGATTTTTTTTCAGATGGTGATCAGCTTTCTTTTAGAAGTGATCTGGATAGCTTCACGCTTGCCTGATCACTGTTATGGCACTGTACACCCCCCCTCCCCCCGTGGTGGTTCCCAGGTACTCCATTCTTTCAGGGAGCCTTGGACAGCAGTAAATGGTAGGGACAACACCCTACAGAGAAGGTGGGGGAAAGTCCTTCCCCAATGTCCTCTGTGATGAATGAACCCAGAAGTGATGGTTTTGTCAACTCCTGTTTCAGAGCTCTCACCCCCTGGCTATTACAGCCTGGAAAGCAGCTAACCAAGCACAATCTGTCTTCAGTTAGCTGCTTTGGAGGGCAAAGAGACACCTGGTATCTCCATAAAGAATACCTGTCATCTGTCCAAAGCTATTACAAATGGGCTTGTTAGGCCTGAAGAAGGAGCGCATGCTCCGTAAATGCGTTGTGTATTTGGTTCTTCTCAATCCGGAAGTGATGTCATCCCTCGGCTCCCTGTGTGTTCCAGATCCAGGAAGCATCGGCGATCACCGGAGCAGCCTGCTCTGAGTCATCAGCAAGCAGCTCCACAGATGCACTCCCTTCACGCACGCTCGGCAATTTGTGCCTAAATGCCTGTTATTTCCTTACTCTTGTGAGTACTTATATCCATTTGTGCATTAAATTTACTGTTATACTGCACTTAGAGTGGCGCCTGTGTGTTTTATTTCCAGAGGGGCCTCTGCTTTTAGAAGATATATATTGTTTCTGAGTCATTTTCTGGCAAAAAATTGTGATTTTATCATGCATGTGAAATTTTTTAAAAATTGCCCCGCACAGCAGGTGGTAAAAATAACATCTCCATTAATATTTGATAACTATTACCTGTAACATTGGACATTTCTCCATATGCACACATGGCACAACTATAACAACAAGATTGTATGGCGAAGCCGGGAACTTTCCGGTATCCTGGCAAACAACTTTCTGAGCACTGAGCTTTTGGAACCTAACAGAAAGCAACATGTTGTATTATATATGGAAGTTCGTTAAATGAAACTATAAAGCCAAGAAACTTCTTCTATGGTGGATATGTTTTAAGTGATGCGCCCTCACCCCTATCCTACTGTTTCAGATAACTCTTTTTCTATAACAGTGGACTTCAACAACTCTTTTTTCTAAAATCCTCTGGAAATCTCTTTTTTCTTTGGTTACAGTAGCTCAGCAAAATTTTTTCCTGGTTAGTAGATGACTTAAAATTATTATCTGGAATATTCACATAACAAGGGATATTTTTTTAGTGGGATTTTAACAGTGCCGAAAATAGAACACAAAAAAATATATACTTTATAGTAAAATATGTTTTCACATTTTTTTAGAACATCTTTAAAAAATGTTAAAATCCAACAACTTGTCTTTTATATGGTCATAATTGGTGTATTCACAAATATTGGTGGTGTGGCATCTGTCCCTGACATGTTTTGCCACTTGGTGCTTCTTCAGGGGACTTGGAAATCACTGTTAATACAGTTGCTATATCAAAAAACAGAACAATCAATTTGAAATTACACATAATAGACAATAAATTACACATAATAGGGTAATTCCATTATTATGTGTAATTTATTATTGATTGTTCTGTTTTCAAATCCCCTGGTTTCAAAGTCCCCTGAAGAAGCCATAAGTGGAGAAACATGTCAGGAAGAGATAACACGCCACCAATATTTGTAAATACACCAATTATGACCATGTAAAAGACAAGTTGTTAGATTTTAATATGTTGAAGATACATTTTTAATGATGTTCTAATAAAATGTGTTTGTTTTTTTACCATAAAGTATATTTTTGTTATGTAAATATCCTTTCAAGGTTGTGGTGCCTGTAAACCATGTCATTGAACCACACCACTTTGTATTATCTGGAATACTTGACTTCAATTAACCATGTTATGTCAAAACTCTGGGATACCCATCAAGAAGCTCTTGATCCTCATGATTATTATGCACAATTTATTTTTCTTGATAACATGGCAATTACTATGAAAGGGGGATTTTAAAAATTCCTGTGACATCCTTAATGCCGCCCAAACACAAGCTGTGGCCAGACGCATACATCCGGCATGGCTTTGTGCACCAACCATTGGTGTTTTCCATCAGACCTTGTATTACTTCCTTCTCTTACGTGATGTATTAGACCTAAAATCGTGTTTTGTTTTTCCACAATCCTGAATGATTTCAGCATAATCTACCCCATAGAAGGAACGAAATTGCCTTTCCCGCAATGGGGTGAGAGGATGGATAAGGCCTGATGTATTTCACACTCAAAACCTGCTGATATTGGCTCCATAGCCCATTGCATTCCCTGTTCCGGAGACACAACAGGTGCGTGATAATTACAGCAACGAGGAGGAGGAGGAAAGCCCGGAGCCAGAAACGTCACGATCCCGGAGAAGAAGATTTAAGGCCTCAAATATGGCCTTTGTAGAGATGGTGGAGATGGTGGACATATTGAAGAGGGCTGACTATGATGGGAAGTATGGACCTTACACCAACCCAAATGTCAGAAAGGCCAAGTTCATGGCGAAAGTTGTGAAGAGTCTGCACAAGAATTTTGGGGTACGGCGATCCAAGGATCAACTGAGGAAACGGTGGTCGGACCTCAAATTAAGGGAGCACGCTCAGTTTAGAAGGATCAGGAGAGTGCTGCAAAAAAGTAAGTAGTTGTCCTGTGTTCCTATTCTTTATTTTTATTATGTTTGTGCTGCTCCATGTGCTTTTCTTTACTGTTGTACAGTTTAAAATGGCAACTTTCAAGTCCATGGACACATTATTCGTTCGTAGGAAACATTGTTCGTTCGGCCACTAAAACACGTGTTTTGTCCAGATGCAGTTCAATACATTTTTTCTGGCCTACTTCTCTTAAAATAAGTTTGTTGTCTAGATGAGTTTGTAACTAGAATGACATGCAAAAAAAGATTCTGTGTAAGGAGAGGACAATCAGCAGCTGTTTACACATCTGGACGCTGGAGCACTAGTGTGGGAAACAAGAACACCCTTTTTATTAGGGGGCCCACACAGGTGCTCCAGTGAATAATATAGGGGTGTCACCATCTGTGAAGCTTGTACAAAACAGGTAAGTATTTAAGCTTGACAAAGGACAAAAATATTTCTTCATCTTGGAACTCTGCCAAAACATGCAGTTGTACCCCACTTCCAAGCAATGTTTCATATTCCTATTTCTGCCATCAAATATCTGTGCTAAGTATACCTATTTTTTTTCACGTGGGAGAGAAAAGATTCAGAGGACACCACTCATCAGAGGAGACTATGGACCCCCCACCTTAGGAAGAAGGAGAAATCCCCCAAACGCAACCAGAGTAGGAGGAGGGAGACGTTATAGAACTTGTCACCACAACAGGTGAGTGTCTGTGACCACAGCTTCAGGTAATAGATGGATGCCTGCATATTTATAATACATGGTGTGTTTTTGTAGTTTTTGTTTTAGGTGATCATGATGTTGTGGAAGAGGAATGTAATTTCACAAGTGAAAGTGCCCAGATCCTCATCTGGGAGATAATGGGGTGTAATAGGGATTTAGAAACATAAAGCAAAACATCAATGATGTTCAAAACAAAATGAAGAACATCATTGATGTTTTAGGGAGAATATCAAACACCCAGAAATCCCTAACTTATTGAAGGTTTATTGTTGTTTTTATGACAAATTTTTGACATATTATAGAAAAGCCAAATTTTGAAGATGTGCACAGTGTGTCAACATGTGCTATCTGCCATCACGGGAGATCAATGTACGTGTTTTGTGGGTGCAACCCCTTCCTCAATAATACAGTAGCTGAGAGGAAGGGGTTGCACCCACAAAACACGTCCATTGATCCCCCATGATGGCAGCTAGCACATGTTGACATTGGGCAATTAGTGTGCATCTTCAAAATTTGGCTTTTCCAGGGGTGACATCACCCCATCTGCTGAACACAATATCAAACACAGTTTCTAAATACTCATGTCTGATGTTGCCTTCACTTTCTATAAAAGTTGAACTTTGCAAGTTCCAGATTTGTGTATTTTTTATGGTTTAAAACATGCCTGTTTTACCTTAAAAGGCAATTACTACTTATTATTAATGTGACCTAAAAAATTGTTATACAACAAACATGTTGGTTTGTTCAAAAACCCTTTTAGAAATGCACATGTGATTGTGCTTTGATTAAAAGATTGATAATTAACAATGTGTGGCTTCTTCTTTGAATGCTCAAAAGCAGTTTTTGGAGTAAAGTTGTTGTTTTCAGTGACAATGGGGGTTATTTACTAAAGGTAACTCCACTTTGCACAACAAGTGCAGTTTCAGTGCAGTCTCAAGTGCACTTGTAGTGCAAAGTGTATTTTCCTTTAGTAAATAACACCCAACAGTGCTTTCTAATTTTACACAATCACACCATTTTCAGGACTCCCCAAATTTCGGTCATGGTCAGCTAAAAGAAAGCCAAGCAGTAAATCTAAGCAAATATTTTTTCAGTTTAAAATATATTTTTATTCAAAAAATGTCTCAGACATTGTCTGGCATATCGATGGCCCCCCTACCCGCAAAGTATTCCATGTATCTTATACGGAACTCGCGGGCACTCTGGGGGGGCAAGCCAGGATGGCCAGCTTCAAGCGCTGTCAGGGTTGGTTCATTAATATTAATTCCGGCCTCAGGCACAACTGAGCCAGCATAGTTCCGAAGAAATTTCTCCTTAAAAAGGTTGTGGAGAACGCAGCAAGCCAGGATGATGTGATTAAGTTTATATTCCGCCATGTGTATCGGTGTAAGAAATAGGCGGAACCGGCTGGCCATTATTGGAAACGTGTTCTCCACCACTCTTCTGGCTCTGGCCAGCCGGTAATGAAAAACCCTCTGGTCCGGGGTGAGGGTCCTCATAGGGAATGGCCGCATAAGATGGTCCCCCAGCGCAAACGCTTCATCCGCAACGAAGACGAATGGGAGTCTTTCCGCATTGTCTTCTGGAGGTGGTAAGCCCAAGCTGCCATTCTGGAGA
Source organism: Lithobates clamitans (assembly GCA_037952925.1). Classification (NCBI taxonomy): domain Eukaryota; kingdom Metazoa; phylum Chordata; class Amphibia; order Anura; family Ranidae; genus Lithobates; species Lithobates clamitans. The sequence continues at coordinate 2,033,941 of JBBGZY010001983.1, read as the reverse complement.
CACCTGTAGAACTCCGTGTGGGCAATGACTCCACATCTGACATCCGGTCATTCTTACCAACGTCCACATACAGGAACTCGTAAGTAGCTGACACCACCGCCAACATCACAATACTATTGAACCCCTTGTAGTTGTAATAGTATGACCCCGAGTTGGGGGGTGGGACGATGTGGACGTGTTTCCCATCAATTGCCCCAATGCAGTTGGGAAAGTCCCATGGCTTGGCAAAGTGGGAGGCCACAGTCTGCCATTCCTGTGGGTTGGAAAGAAACTGTGGAGTCAAACAAGAAGAAAAAAAATCATTTTGCACATAAACATTGAAAGCAGATTAGACACAAACATTCTTCGCCAACATCAGTATAACATTTATTTTAGGGAGTATTTAAAGACAAAGGTATAAGGTCCACCTATCAGATTCCTCCCCCCTCTCATGGGCCATTTTAAAAATTTTAGTGGGGGGGGATGTTTTGGACAGGTAGCCCTCTCCACTTCATTGAGAGATGAATGCCTAAATATTGTGTATTACTTTGGCCAGCCCCTCCTTACTTACACTATTGGCAGCCCATTGGACAGGTAAGAAGTGTCATAATACAAAGATATACACTGTACACATTTTAGCACATTTTTACATTCTGCTATTACCTATCAAGGTAATAATAGGATACAAAAACTTTAAACAGTACCATTTGAAAGTTTTCAGGCAGCCCCTTGTATTACATGCTTTGGGGAATTCATACAGAAATCTGACCACAAAAGAGGTAGGTATAGTGTGTATGGGTTTGGCAAAGTCAGCAGATAGAGGATTGGTATCAGCTGACTTAGCAGTTGGGGGGGAGGGAGGGTTCCAAATGATTTTGGGACCCAAAAACCTCTGGCACTCTGCCTGAATTTAAAGCACAAATAACATTTTTACATATTTTAGGGGTTGTTTAGGGTAAAGCACTACTATGGAGCTGATAAAATACATCGTTAAGTGACTAGACGAGGTGCATATAGGCCCAGGAGAGCATGCTGGGGAGGTTAGTGAAGGCAAATATGCATGAAGGACAAAAAAAAAGAATTAAAACCCCAGCATGCATCAGGACAAAGGGGACATTCACAGCATATTACAATCATGGTAATTAGGGAATGAGGAAAGAAATACAATATATTATCAACCATTAAATACAATAAAATGTGATGTTAAAGCATAAAAATCTTACCTTAATATAGTCCTTCTGCAGGATCTGGATGATGGCAGAACAGGTCTCTGGGATAATGATCCCCAGAGCCTGGGGGGAGATGCTTGTGGAGAACTTGAGGTCCTACAGACTTCTCCCCGTCACCAAGTACCACAACGTGGCGACTAGCCTCTGCTCCGGAGTGATGGCTTGCCTCATGCCGGTATCCTGCCTGCTGATATAAGGGGTCAGCAAAGCCAGCAAACGGTGAAAAACGGGGCCGTCATCCGGACAAAAGTTCCTGAAATCTTCAGGATTATTCTCACTGATTTCATGGAGCAAAGGCATGTGACAGAATTGGTCACGCTGGAGCAACCAATTCTTGGTCCATGAACTCCTCCTCGCCCTGTTTATGGACTGGGCTTGTGTCAAAGTAAGAACCCCTACACCAAGCCCCAGCACAGCATGAACTCTATGATGAGTACGTACACGCAACATGGCTAGAAAATGGTCGGCTGGTCAGAACGAAGTAACAGAACACACTGAAGAACAGCAAGGCCTGTGAAGAGCGACCTGAAAATCAGTAAAGAATGGACAAGAACACAATGATAAATCAATGGGAACTCACTGCACGCACTGAAGAACAGATACAAACCCACAAGCACAAACTGAACACCAGAAATACGATTTGAAAACCACGAGTCTAAAAAAGCGCGAATCATCTCTCAAACTTTTACTAACACGAGATTAGCAAAAGAAGCCCAAAGGATGATGCGCTTGGTATTGAACTGCCCTTTTATAGTCTCGTTGTATGTGGTGTACGTAACCACGTTCTGGACGTTCGGAAATTCCGACAACTTTGTGACCGTGTGTATGCAAGACAAGTTTGAGCAAACATCCGTTGGAAAAAATCCATGGATTTTTTTGTCGGAATGTCCGATCAATGTCCGACCGTGTGTACAGGGCATAACACATGAATATGCTTTTATCTAAACCATTCCATTGTAGCTCTGGCTGTATGTTTAGGGTCGTTGTCCTGCTTGAAGGTGAACCTCCGCCCCAGTCTCTTGCAGACCCTAAGAGGTTTTCTTCTAAGATTGTCCTGTATTTGGCTCCATCCATCTTCCCATCGTCCCTGTCCTTGCTGAAAATAAGCATCCCCACAACATGATGCTGCCACCACCATGTTTCACGTTGCTGGATGGTGTGTTCAAGTTGATGTGCAGTGTTAGTTTTCCTCCACACATAGGGGTTGATTTACTAAAGGCAAATAGATTGTGCACTTTGCAAAGTGTATATCAACCGCATAGCGTTTTGCTTTTAGGCCAAAAAATTCAATTTTGATCTCATCTGACCAGAGCACCTTCTTCCACATGTTTGCTGTGTCCCTCACTTGGCTTTTCGCAAACTGAAGACGGGACTTCTTATGGCTTTCTTTCACCAATGGCTTTCTTCTTGCCACTATTCCATAAAGGCCAGATTTGTGGAGTGCACAACTGAGGCTGGGTTCCCACTGGTATGACACGACAGTCATAATACTTTGGATCCGACTTTGCCCCACGACTTGAAGTCCGACATGCACCTGACTTCAATGAACAGGAATCGGACTTCGTTCTCCGACAATACCAGGCACTGTGTCTGGTATTAATCTTTAGGGGGAACTCCTTGTAAAATGTTAAAAAAACGGCATGGGTTCCCCCTTCAAGAGCATACCACACCCTTTGGTCTGGTATGAATTTTAAGGGGAACCCCCAAGCCGAAAAAACGGCATGGGGGTCCCCCCAAAATCCATACCAGACCCTTATCCGAGCACGCAGCCCATGCGACGAGCGAGTGCCCCCCTCCTGAACCATAGCAGGCCGCATGCCCTCAACATGGGGGCCCCCCACCCCAAAGCACCCACCCCCCCATGTTGATGAGGACAAGAGCCTCTTCCTGACAACCCTGGCTGTTGGGTCTGCAAGCGGTGGGCTTATCAGAATCTGGAAGCCCCTTTAATAAGGGGCCCCCCAGATCCCGGCCCCCCACCCCATGTGAATGAGTGTGGAGTACATTGTACCCCTACTCATTCACCTGAAAAAAGTGTCAAAAATAAAACACACTACACAGGTTTTTAAAGTAATTTATTAAGCAGCTCCGGGGGTCTCTTCTGACTTCTTCTCCCCTCTCCGGCTCTTCTCCACTCTCTCCGGTTCTTCTCCCTCTGTCCTCTGTCTTCTGCCAGGACACCTCTGCTATCTTCTGCTCTTATGACGTCACCACCCATCATGCCCTGGGGGGTGATGTCATAAGAGGCAGGCCTCCAGATGACGTCACACAGTGACCCTGTCCTATGCTAATATAAGTAGTGGCACACGGGGCATTAGAGTGGGAGAGAGCGTCGGGTCAACATTGGACAAAGAACAGAGGGAGAAGACAATGGAAAAGACCAGGCAAGAGCGAGCAAAAGAGTGGGCAAAAGAGCAGAAGATAGCTAAGGAGTCCCTTTAGAAGACAGTGGACAGAGGGAGAAGAACCAGAGAGAGTGGAGAAGAGCCAGAGAGGGGAGAAGAACCGAAGAGGGCTAGAAGACATCAGCGGAGGAGGCAGAAGAGCCAGAGAAGGGAGAAGAGGTCGGAAGAGACCCCCGGAGCTGCTTAATAAATTACTTTAAAAACCTGTATAGTGTTTTATTTTTGACACAATGTACCCCATACTCATTCACAAAGGGTGGAGGGCTGGGATCTGGGGGGCACCAGATTCCGATAAGCCTCCCACCCTCAGACCCCGACAACCAATGGCCAGGGTTGTCGGGAAGAGGCCCTTGTCCTTATCAACATGGGGGGTGGGTGCTTTGGGGTGGGGGGCGCAGAGCCCCCCTGCCCCAAAGCACCCACCCCCCATGTTGAAGGCATGCGGCCTGGTACGGTTCAGGAGGGGGAGGGCTGCTCGCTCGTCCCCACCTCCTTTCCTGACCTACCGGGCTGAATGCTCGGATAAGGGTCTGGTATGGATTTTGGAGGTCCACACGCATTTATTTTGGAGTAGGGGTTTCCCCTTAAAATCCATACCACACCGAAGGGCCTGGTATGCTCTTGGAAGGGGAACCCATGTCGCTTTTTTTTTTAAATGTAGCGTGGAGTTCCCCTTTAAGAACATCAGAGCACAACTCCCATGCCAAAGTCGGATCAGGCAAGATGGCGATCCGACTTTGATCCGACTTCAGTGATATTCAATGGGCTGAAGTAGGATCAAAGTTGGACCAAAGTAGTGCAGGGTGCATTTTCAAAGTTGGACAACTTGTGTCGGACCAGGAACATAATATAGGGTCTGGTGTCACCCCAACATCACCTCCATCCCTAATATATATATATATATATATATATATATATATATATACATGGCGTTCGCCCTGGGACTTTAAATGAGGTGAATAAGGTAAGCCAAAAAACATATCATGATAGCAAAAAAGTAGATTTATTACAGTTTGTTGCACATGTAAGACACAACAGCAATAAATACAGGCCGATAAAATATGCATACAATGTGAACTTGGGTCAGTCCACATACATGGTAAACAGTATATAGCAATTACAAACATCAGAGAAATGTGCAAGCATCGGTAGTAGTACCCGACAACGTTTCGCGAGACCGTGCTCGCTCTTCAGGGGTAAATGCTTTGCGATATCTATAATACAAGTAGTAAATCAAATGAATGTATGTAGCAAAAAATTGGCAGGGAGGTGAGTCATCATCGAGGTCAAACTGTAGGACCTCATACTCACCAATGGGTTGGGACCGGTCATCATTCGCTGATTCCACCGGCAGCGGCAGCAACAAACATCCAGTAAGGGAGCTGAGGAGGCGGAGCAAAAGGTGACCCCTTTGGGTGAACAACTGGAGCACTGACATGGCATTGATAGGTGTAAAAAACAAGAAAAAATACTGCGTTACTACTAAATCGATAAACCCCCCAAAAAGCAGCAGTTAAACAGTGAGATGTGCACCAAGATAACAAAAGAAAAAGAAATAACTGCGCTAAAATATATATGAATAAGATATGTGAAATATTCTTATATCGATGTCCCAAAAACCTCTGTTAGAAAATTCATGTATATATGTGAAACATTGCGATAATCAGAAAAATATATATAAGTCCATACATATAACTGTGAATCAAAAGGTGATGTCCATATGTGGTAGATGGAAATCTTTATATATGATAATTGACCAGAATCAGTCCCAGAGAGAAGCCCATGAATGGACACAACCAGACTTGGTGGTAAAGATGAAAGAGACACCACACTCAGTGATCCGCCACCACACAAATATTGCGCTTACCACAAGGCAAGCAAAAACCAGCCTATGTTCTGTCCTGGTATGGGAAAATCCAGCTGGTGTGACTTGACTGCATACAGCGTGGCTAAGAAGATGTAGCAAGGACCCCAAACTCTCGTCTCACAGGCATGTGAATGAAAAGAAACTGACAATAGTGTAATACTGGCAGGACAGTTTAATAAAAAAAGGTAGAAAACTTACATAAGTAAACAGCAAATAGCCGGCCGGCATAGCGAGCACCCGTCCACACTAGGATGGCGATGACGTCAGAGCGTCAACCTCCCGACGTACGTTTCACCACAAATGGCGTCGTCTGGGGATAGGTGTAAGTACGAATGTCCCTAGAGGTCTCCCCTTGTCCATGATCATGAACTGCAAAAGTAGTAAAAGAGTATATATGTATATATATATATATATATATATATATATATATATATATATATATATGTATATCAGAAAAATCCTGCGAATACCGGTGAGCTGCAGTGTTTGATATGCATTTTGCAAAAATAGTAAAGGAGTATGTATATATGTAATGTGTATATATATATATATATATATATATATATATATATATATATATATAGCAATAACTCTCGGTGGAGCTGCTGGTTTATTATTGGGCCTGTCCTCTGTTCTTTTCACCCCTCTTAAGTTGTTCAATCCCCTTGACACAGCTGTAGTGCAGTGTTGTAATGATATTAGTACCAACTTTAACCCACAATATACACTTATATTTATATTTACCTCTACCTGGGTGCTTGTAGCTCCACCTGCAGGAGAAATAACAACACTGCACACAAACTTCTGTAATAACCAAAATAACTTCTTTTTTGGGTAAATGATATATTTTATATAAAGAGTTATTACAGTGACTACACTATCACACCAACATAGTGTAACAGTATAGTAAATAGTTATGACAATCTTGGTAACATACACAAATATATCTAAATATATATTTATACCAGGAAGCTCCCCCTGCTCTAAACTGTAAAGTCACTACCCTTTGTAACTAGATGCAGGGCCCTGCAATAAAAGAGATAGTCTTGACGTCTTCAATCTTCGCTAGCTATGAAATGATAATTGTAATCCACAGAGAGTTCTTCTGAGGTGTTGTGCAGTGTAAGGTAATACACAAAGGCAATTGTAATCCAGCAAACTGATTAATTGTTCTTATACGAAGAAGACAGACATCTAGTGTCAGCTCTTGAATATTGTAGTCTAAGCAAATGTAATATTCTCCAACTCAACTTGTTCCGTGGGACTATCTGTCCCAGCAACGATCTGTAAAAGCTCTAAGTGTGTGTGTAACAATAAACAAACTTCCGGGTGTTAACCCTCTCACCACACGGGATCCAGCAGATGGATGTCTCCATTTCAGCAGTTCTCAGTCTGTATGGAGCCACCACCACGCCATCACACTGTTCCGTTTACTAACGACCAGGAGTCCTCGGTTACCTCCCCCACGGGTCTCCGGAACAATCACTCCTGCTGCTTCAGCACACTGTGATGTGATGGCAGGATCCTTGCTGCTGCTCCGCTCCTTCACAAGGTAGGCCGCAACCCTGCAGGACACACACACCCACAGAGTCCTGCTGGCAGGCAACGCGTCCCAGGAACAAGAGACCTAAGATGGCTGCTCCCAAACCTTTTATACGCTCCCACAATGCAGTTCAGTTCTTCTCTTGTCCAGGAGCATTGTGGGTAGGTCATAGTTAATGTTCAGTAGTAAACAATCAATCACTTCCATGTCACTTCTCTTAATCATGAAACATAAAAGTGTTGTTTTTAGTTGTCCACTAGATGGCACTAGATCAACTTATACCTTTATAACACACTTATGACTAAAAACAGAAGTTGTCAGCGCTATATATATATATATATATATATATATATATATATATATATCAGAAGGACCCTGCAAATACAGGTGAGCTTCTTGCAGTATTTGGTATACATATAGATGTAAAGGGACCAGCATGGGGTAAGTGCTGGTGTATGCTGGGGGACTTAAAGGGCAATACATTAATACAATAAAAAGTATAAAAAAGTGTTGGGCCAGTGATGTTCAAAGTGCACAGTGAATGGGAAAGGGTGGGGGTTGAAGGAAAAAACAAACAAATGTGCTAAAATGTCAACTAGGCTAAAAAGCAACATAAATTACCTGAGTGTAATGTGAAACCTTCCCCTCCTGGAAGTGCACGTGTGTGTGCAGACTCATGATGTGAGTGAAAAAGACTGCCATGTCAGGCTCCAATTATACACCCAAGGTGGGGAGGGGCCAAATGCTCCGCCCCCAACGTCATGTACGAACAAAGAGGCGTCTGAGCGCTGGAAGCACTCATCACCATTGGGGCCGCAAATATGCGGTGTCCCCCATTGTTCGGGGTGTTCCACACAGCCCAAACGTAATGGTGCCAGGAGTGGCGCCATCCGATGGATGTAGAAAACATGACGTCGATATATGGGTGCCCCCCCCCGGAAACGTCAAAGGGTCGAGAGGGGAGAGCAGGAGGTCTAGGAAGACTCCCTTTGACACATATCGTAGCTCCCAAGCAGGACGGCAGGAACTGCCGGGAGCAGCAACAGGGAACAGGGCCATTCCAAAAACAGCCTGCCTATCTATACCCGGCCAATTGTGAATATGTACCGATATATAAAAGATTGATGGCTAGTAGTGGCAACAGACCATTTTGTGGGCTAAATGGGTGTCTTTCACCCGAGTTACATAGGAACATAATATAAGGTCTGGTGTCACCCCAACATCACCTCCATCCCTAATACAATACATATATACATGGGGTTCGCAATGGGGCTTTAAATGATGTAAATAAGGTAAGCCAAAAAACATATCATGATAGTAAAAAAGTATATTTATTACAGTTTGTTGCGCATGTAAGACACAACAGCAATAAATACAGGCCGATAAAATATGCATACAATGTGAATATGGGTCAGTCCACATACATGGTAAACAGTATATACCAAATTCTGGAAAAGTTGATTGAAGTCGACTGAGATATATCTAGGTCCAGCCCCTGAAGCATGTGTAGGAGCTTCTTGTTCTTTTCTAGTGGCCCTTTGGGTTTCACATAGAGTTTTCTCCTCTACAGGAATTTCCAAGTGGAAGTCACCATTGTCCTTTTTGGGATGGAGGGGTCCCATGTATCTCACCATGAGTGCCCCCCTTATTGGCATTACCCAAAGGGCTGGTGACATTAATAATCATTGCCTCTATTCCCCCGGTATCTCATTCTTGCTCCTCTTATGGTCCCCACATTTTTACTTTTATGATTACATGAATACATATCCTTAACCTGGATGCTTATATATGATCCATTGAATATAATACCATCATCACGCAAAGAGTCAAAGTAAAAATTTAGGAAAGGCTCATTTTTGTTTCAGCATTACTTGATTTCATGAGTTGGGTGTTGAGGAACTCAAGTGACCTGCACAGAACTCTGATCCTAATATTATTTATCAGTTCATCACATGGTTTCCAGAAAGCCCACAAGAGACACAAGGTGAGAGATATGAAAATGTAATGTCTACCCTAGAAAGAAATGTGGGAGAAAAGACTCTTATGCCGCGTACACACGGGCGGACTTTTTGACCGGACTGGTCCGACGGACTTTCAACTGACTTTTGACGGACTTCCAATGGACTTTTTAACGAACGGACTTGCCTACACACGATCACACCAAAGTCCGGCGGATTCGTACATGATGACGTACACCAGAATAAAATAAGGAAGTTGATAGCCAGTAGCCAGTAGCTGCCCTAGCGTCGGTTTTAGTCCATCGGACTAGCATACAGACGAGTGGATTTCTGGGTCCGGCGGAGTTACGACGTAGAGATTTGAAGCATGTTCCAAATCTAAAGTCCGTCAGACTTTCGACAGAAAAAGTCCGCTGAAGGTTTGATGAAGCCCACACACGATCGGATTGTCCGCCGGACTCGGTCTGTCGGACCAGTCCGGTCGAAAAGTCCGCTCATGTGTACACTGCATTATATAATTCTTGCTTTATCTTAGGGCAAGATGAGTCCTCGCCATGAGGGCAAAAGTTCTGATAGTTGATAGTTTTGATTACGACATATGAATGACCTACATTTTTAGGACTATTTTCCGATAGGACCTTACCGAATCTCTTACAGCCTTACCTGATTTTTTTTATTTTTCCATTGAATTAATGTAGAATTAAATGCAAGTTTCTGATAATGTAACCCATCACTAAGGAACAGCCAAACATCTCTTGTAAACAAACTCCCATTAACAAAAACATGGTTCCGAATAGCAAACAGCGGGTTAAATTCTTCATTTCCCTTTCTTGTTCTCACATTTGCATGTAACATTTTTTTCAAGTGGCAGTTGAACTGCAAAGTAAAAACATCACTTATTACATTACAAATCACTGTTACTGAATTACTACATTAGGTAGATGTAAACCCAGTAACTAAAATATGTTCACACGTTAATAGCATTTCAAAAGTCAATTTCAATATTTTTTTTAATTGAATTTCAAACAAGGATAAACACTGCATAGCAACATAATTACAGTGCAAAACACATAGCTAAAATGATAGGTGTACAGTGTTATACTATACAAAGAACAAAGTATGGACACTGCAGAAAATTAAACAGAGTGAGAAGCAGTGGTGGCCCGGCCATTAGGGATGCACTGGCGCCACCCCCTATCCATGTGTCCGGCCCCCTAATCTACATGCGGGCCGCAGGACTTCAATGTTTTTTTTTTTTGAAGCACGCGATTAGAGGCATAGACTGAGACTTCAAAAGAGACTTAAAAAAGGGGTGGGCTAGGGGGCACACAATGGCCAATGTATATTTGCTATTGTAACACTCATTCTCCTCCCGATCCAGATCAGATCGGATTGGCCGCAAGGAGGAAGAGGGAGGAGACACAAGGAAGCAGATGGAGAGAACTGCCCGGAGAGAAGCCGCATAAGAGATGGGGAAAGTGCAGGACCCCAACTACTGACTGACTGACCCGGGGGGTGTGCCGCCCGTGACCCCTATGACCCGGCCAGCTGACCAACTGGCCGTTTGAATAGCGGGGTTGGGTTCTGGGTGCTGTCCGTGATCCGACCGATGGGGGGGTTGTGTGGTGGGTGTCATCCATGACCCAACCGACCAGGGGGTGTTGGGGGTTTTGACTGCGGGGGGATCGTTTGCCGCCCCCCAAAAAAAAGAAAACACCAGCCACCACTGGTGAGGGTGGGAGGATCGTTTGCCCCCCCCGGAAAAAAAAATAAAAAACATCAGCCGCCAGTGGTGAGAAGGTTGTCTATTGACCCAAATGCTCCATGATTGGAAGAATTCTGAGAATATAAGGTCATAAAATGCTAAAAGATGCTTAAAAGTATAGTTGGAGTTGACCAGATTTACTACCTCTGAGACGTTGGGAGATAAGTTTGGTTTCCAAAGTCTAAGGATAGTCAACCTTGCTGCCGCCACAACATGGGTGACAACTGGCTTATAGGCAGGAGGGTAGATGTCAATACCAATATTAAGTACATAAAATCACACACATAGTTTGGACTTGTGTCTTTCTTTCAACCTCGGCTACTATGTAACTATGTAAGTAAGTCAAGGGCAGGCTGAGGTTTGGTTAGTATGCTAGTGCAAGTGGCTAACAGTTGGAACACCTGTGATCAAAAGCTGGTAAGGCTAGGACAGCCCCATAGGACATGTATAAGGTAGCCTACTTGCCCACATTCTTTTCAACAAAGTTGGGAAGTTGAAGAGGAAAAGTTGGCAGTGGCGGCTGGTGGTATATTTTCTGGAGAGGGGCAGCAATCCGTCTGCCGCCACCTCCCCCCCACCGATTGGTCTGGTCTCCTGCACCCCCCTAGTCGTTCGGTCAGCAGCTAACCCCATCTATGGCGTAGGCTTCCTCCGGGCAGCAGCTGCACACTGCGTCCTCCTTCCTCTGGTTCATGGTGGCGCGGCTTCCTCTGTATGACGTCTCCTTCTCTTAGGCCAACAGGATTGCTTCTCCTTTCGGTCAATCAGCAAACGGGTTTCAACAACCGCTTCCTTATTGGTCGGGAGGAAAATCAGTGTGACCATAGCGAAAAATGTATTCGCTATTGTCACACAACTGGGTGGGCATGGGGCGCAGTGCTCCGTGCCTTAAGCCCACCCTTTTGTGAAGCCTATCAGAGCCTCTGGCTCTAATCACGTGCTTAAAAAAAAGAAAAAAACCCCCATTGGAATAAATGCGTCTGGCGCCCGGCATGTAGATTAAGGGACTGGACGCCTGAATAGGGGGTAGCGCCCCTGCACCCCTAATGGAGCAGCTGCCACTGCAAGTTGGCTAGCCTGAATGGCGTGTAGTACCCCCTGTTGGTAATTTTGATTGACATCTCATGGTGGCTAGCATAGTGGGAGACTTTGGTTATAGAGCTGAAGGCAGCACACCACTGTACGGGAGAGAAGGAGGTGCCAAGGTTAGATTCCCACTTTAGCAGGGAGCTAGATTTATTAAAAATGCATGTATCCTGTAAAACATAATAGAAAAGCGAAATCCCTTTAGGTTTTCTTAGAGGGTGGGTAAAAATGTCCCAGGTATCGGGGGGGGGGGACATAGAGAGCGTAGAGATGGCATTTTTGGCTATAAAGTGCACCACTGGGTTTTTTCTTTTTTTGGTAAGTAGAAAAAATAAAGTAATTTTTTGTTTTGTGTTTTTTCTTTGTGTATTATGTTCACTGAGGAGGCTTCACTGATGGGCCCTGATGAGGAGGCACTGGTGAGGAGGCACTAATATACAGCACTGGTGGGCACTGATGAGGTGGCACTGATGGGCACTGATAAAGTGGCACTGATGAGACGGTACTAAAGGGTACTGTTCAAGAGGCACTAGCATGCAACACTGATGGGCACTGATGAGGCAGCGCTGATGGGCAGCACTGATAAGCACTGATAGGTGGCACTGATACAGTAGGTGGCCGTAATATGTGGCACTTATGGCCACTGATAGGCAGCATGGATAGGCAGCACTGATTGGTGGCACTGATGGGTGACACTGAAGGGCACTGATGAGATGGCACTGAAGGGCACTGATGAGGAGGCACTAATATGCAGTACTGATGGGCACCGATGGGCACTGATGAGGCGGCACTGATGAGACGGCACTGAAAGGCACTGATGAGGAGGCACTGACATGCAGCACTGATGGGCATTGATGAGGCAGCACTGATGGGCAGCACTGATAAGCATTGATAGGCACTGATAGGTGGCACGTATACAGTAGGTGACATTGATAGGTGGCACTTATGGGCACAGATAGGCGGCATGGATAGGAGGCACTGAGAGGCACTAATGGGCGACACTGATGGGCACTGATGGTTTACACTGAAAGGCAGCAATGACTGGTATCACTGATGGGCACTAATTGGCCTCACTGCTGGGCACTGACTGGCATAACTGGTGGGCACTGACTCGCATCACTGCTGGGCACTGTTGGGGCTGCACTGATTATCAGTGCCCTGATTATCTGCACAGATCTCTACAGTGGGAGATTCAAGCTTAGTGTGAGGAGAGGAAAGCCGATAATCGGCATTTCCTTGTTTACATGTGATCAGCTGTGGTTGGACACAGCTGATCACAAGGGTAAAGAGCCTCATCATTGGCTCTTTACAAAGATTGGTGATAAGGTTTGCCACCCTTTCTTCAAGCCAAACCTGAACACTTTAGCGGCACAATTTATTTTTTAGTTGAGTATACACTATAGAATTGTAAAAGACCTAGGACACCTTTGAGTGCCTCAAGGAGAGTAAAATTCAATGCGCTAGGTGTGCTACATGGAACAGTGAGTGTTTGCCAAATTGCATTGGGAGGGGCTGAAAGAGAGATTGTTAAATTAAAAAAATTAAAAAAAAAAAAAAAAAAAAGCATACCCATAAACATGGTTAAATTAATAAAACAAATGTCACTGTAAAAATATGAATTAGCCTACCTTAAAAGGGGACAGTGTCAGTCAGTAGGGCAGTGGATGGTGTCAGTCAGTAGGGCAGTAGATGTTGTCAGTAGGGCAGAGGATGGTGTGAGTAGGGCAGTGGATGATGTCAGTAGAGCAGTGGACGGTGTCAGTAGGGCAGTGGATGATGTCAGTAGAGCAGTGGACGGTGTCAGTAGGGCAGTGGATGGTGTCAGCAGGGCAGAGGATGGTGTCAGTTGGGCAGAGGATGGTGTCAGTAGGGCAGTGGATGATGTCAGTAGAGCAGTGCATGATGTCAGTAGGGCAGAGGATGGTGTCAGTAGGGCAGACGGTGTGGTCAGAAGGGCAGTGGATGATGTCAGTAGAGCAGTGGACGATGTCATTAGAGCAGAGGACGGTGTCAGTAGGGCAGCGGATGGTGTCAGTATTGCAGAGGACAGTGTCAGTAGAGCAGAGGATGGTGTCAGTAGGGCAGTGGACGGTGTCAGTAGAGCAGTGGACAGTGTCAGTAGGGCAGAGGACAGTGTCAGTATGGCAGTGGACGGTGTCAGTAGAGCAGTGGATGGTGTCAGTATTGCAGAGGACAGTGTCAGTAGAGCAGAGGATGGTGTCAGTAGGGCAGTGGACGTGTCAGTAGAGCAGTGGATGGTGTCAGTAGGGCAGTGGATGATGTCAGTAGGGCAGTGGACGGTGTCCGTAGAGCAGTGGATGGTCTCAGTAGAACAGTGGATGGTCTCAGTAGGGCAGAGGATGGTGTCAGTAGGGCAGTGGATGATGTCAGTAGAGCAGTGGACGGTGTCAGTAGGGCAGTGGACGGTGTCAGTAGGGCAGTGGACGATGTCAGTAGAGCAGTGGACGGTGTCAGTAGGGCAGTGGATGATGTTAGTAGAGCAGTGGACGGTGTCAGTAGGGCAGTGGATGATGTCAGTAGGGCATTGGACGGTGTCCGTAGAGCAGTGGATGGTGTCAGTAGAGCAGTGGATGGTCTCAGTAGGGAAGAGGATGGTGTCAGTAGAGCAGTGGACGGTGTCAGTAGAGCAGTGGACGGTGTCGGTAGGGTAGTGGACCGTGTTGGTAGGGCAGTGGATGGTGTCAGTAGGACAGTGAACGGTGTAAATAGGGCCATAGATGGTGTCAGTAGAGCAGTGGACGGTGTCAGTAGAGCAGAAATTGGTGTCAGTAGGGCAAAGGACGGTGTCAGTAGGGCAGAGGATGGTGTCAGAAGGGCAGAGGATGGTTTTATACCTGAAGGTTTCCACGTGTACTGTCACTTTAAGGCTGGCTCCACCCAGGAGTGATGACAAAGGTCAAGGGGCAAAGTAGCCATCTTAGAGCACATGTAAGAAAGTATAATAAGATATACCTGTCCTGAGATGCATGTTGAAGTGTACAGTGAGTACTGAAATAAACATCAGTTGTTCCAGACCAGAGTCTTGTGTCTCACAACTCAGAGAATATAACAGTGGTGATGAGTAGGGATGAGCTTCGTGTTCGAGTCGAACCCATGTTCGACTCGAACATCGGCTGTTCGACCGTCCGTCGAATTGCGAACGATATGGGCCGTTCGCGCCAAATTCGTGTGGCGCGTCACGGCCCATAATTCACTGCGGCATCGCAGTGCATTGCTGGCTGATGATTGGCCAAGCATGCACTATGACCCGCATGCTTGGCCAATCACAGCGCCGTCAGTAGAGAGAGCTGTAATTGGCCAAAGCCAGGGTGGCTTTGGCCAATTATGGCTCAGGGGATTTAGTACACACCCCACACTATATAAGGCCGCCTGCACGGCGGCCCTGTGTAGTGTGTGTTCCGGTGTGCTGAGAGATAGAGAGAGAGAGAGACAGTGTCATTTGATTTGAGTTAGATAGATTAGGCAGAACAGTCAGTCAGTTAGCTGCACTTACAGTGTATTGTGTATATATATGCATCCCAGGTGTTGCATATATATATATACACTGTATTCAGTTTAGCTAGATCCGTTCCTCTTATCTTCTATCTAGACTATTTACATTTAGTGCAGTTCGTCCTGCTCACAGTGTTCAGCTAGATCCGTTCCTGTTATCTTCTAGACTATTTACATTTAGTGCAGTGCGTCCTGCTCACAGTGTTCAGCTAGATCCGTTCCTGTTATTTACATTTAGTGCAGTGCGTCCTGCTCACAGTGTTCAGCTAGATCCGTTCCTGCTATTTACATTTAGTGTAGTGCGTCCAGCTCACAGTGTCCAGCTAGATCCGTTCCTGCTATTTACATTTAGTGCAGTGCGTCCTGCTCACAGTGTTCAGCTAGATCCGTTCCTGCTATTTACATTTAGTGCAGTGCGTCCAGCTCACAGTGTTCAGCTAGATCCGTTCCTGCTATTTACATTTAGTGCAGTGCGTCCTGCTCACAGTGTTCAGCTAGATCCGTTCCTGTTATCTTCTAGACTATTTACATTTAGTGCAGTGCGTCCTGCTCACAGTGTTCAGCTAGATCCGTTCCTGCTATTTACATTTAGTGCAGTGCGTCCTGCTCACAGTGTTCAGCTAGATCCGTTCCTGCTATTTACATTTAGTGCAGTGCGTCCTGCTCACAGTGTTCAGCTAGATCCGTTCCTGTTATCTTCTAGACTATTTACATTTAGTGCAGTGCGTCCTGCTCACAGTGTTCAGCTAGATCCGTTCCTGTTATCTTCTAGACTATTTACATTTAGTACAGTGCGTCCTGCTCACAGTGTTCAGCTAGATCCGTTCCTGCTATTTACATTTAGTGCAGTGCGTCCTGCTCACAGTGTTCAGCTAGATCCGTTCCTGCTATTTACAATTAGTGCAGTGCGTCCTGCTCACAGTGTTCAGCTAGATCCGTTCCTGCTATTTACATTTAGTGCAGTGCGTCCTGCTCACAGTGTTCAGCTAGATCCGTTCCTGTTATCTTCCTACTGACAGGCAGGCTTGTCTGGTTACAGTATATAAAGCTACCTGAAGAAAATTACAGGTGTTCTATTTGATCCTATTAGTACCACGGTCAGGCAGCTAGACTATTTACATTTAGTACAGTGCGTCCTGCTCACAGTGTTCAGCTAGATCCGTTCTTGTTATCTTCCTGACAGGCAGGCTTGTCTGGTTACAGTATATAAAGCTACCTGAAGAAAATTACAGGTGTTCTATCCCAGCTTAGTGCAGCTACAGGCCATTAGTATGTCTGGAAGGCCAAGAAGGAGAGGCAGACAGTCACAAGCCAATAAGAGAGGGCAAGCAGGCTCTGTGTCTAGTGCTGGTCGTGGAGACGGTGCATCCTCATCAGCACGTGGCCATGGGACACGCTTGGCCTTTTTTTCGGCAGCTGGCCGTGTTGAGCCGCAACATGCGGAAGACTTGGTCGAGTGGATGACCAAGCCGTCCTCATCCTCCTCATCCTCTCTCACCCATGCCCAGGATGCTTTGTCTGGCAAAGCAGCGGCCTCTTCCCTCAGCTCAATGTCATCAGTGACTCCTTCCCTAGCTCCACCATGTCCTCATGAGGATTCCCTCGAACTGTTTGACCACAGTGTTGGGTACATGCTCCAGGAGGATGCCCAGCGTTTGGAAGGCTCTGATGATGATACTGAGCTCGATGAAGGCAGTAACATGAGCACGGACAGAGGGGGTGCCCAAGAAGGACAGCAATCTGGCAGTCATGCTCCCCCTGCTGCAGCATACTGCCGGGTTTGCTCCAGTGATGAGGAGGGAGGGGATGATGAGGTCACTGACTCAACGTGGGTGCCTGATAGGAGAGAGGAGGAGGAGGAGGAGGAGGCGGCACATCACCAACAAGGCAGGATGCCCTCCAGGGGCCAGCCTAAGGGCAGCACATTGACTGCATCACACCCCAAAGCTCCAAATGTTCAGGGCGCTGCAGTCTCTGCGCGTTATTCAAAAAGTTCTTTGGTGTGGGCCTTTTTTGAGACGAGTGCATCAGATCGCACCGTTGCTATTTGCAACATATGTCTCAAGCGTATCTCGCGTGGCCAAAACATCTCCCGCTTGGGTACCACATGCTTGACCAGACATATGTTGACCTGCCATGCAGTTCGTTGGCAAGCGTATCTAAAAGACCCACACCAAAGAACAAAGAGGATCTCTCCTTGCTCCTCATCAGCTGAGATTTCCAACCCCACTAGACCTTCAGTCCTCTCTGAGACCTGCACTGTGAGGAATGAAGGTGTAGAATTAGGTGTGTCACAGCCAAGTACTTGTGGGCAATCTGCTTTTGGTACACCGACGTCAGATTGTACCAGGCAAATTTCCCTGCCCCAGCTGCTGCACCGCCGAAAGAAGTTTGCTCCCAGCCATCCACATGCCCAGCGGTTGAATGCTAGCTTGGCAAAATTGCTAGCACTTCAACTGCTGCCTTTTCAGTTGGTAGACTCTGCCCCCTTCCGTGAGTTTGTGGAATGTGCGGTTCCTCAGTGGCAGGTACCCAAACGCCACTTTTTCTCATGGAAGGCGATTCCGGCTCTCTACCGGCATGTGGAAGGCAATGTCCATGCCTCGCTGGACAGGGCGGTCAGCGGTAAGGTGCATATTACCGCTGACTCATGGTCCAGCAGGCATGGACAGGGACGTTACCTAAGTTTCACGGCGCATTGGGTGACTCTGCTGGCAGCTAGGAAGGATGCAGGAGTGTTGGAGGTTGTTCCGCCACCACGCCTCCAAAATGCTGATTGTGACACACCTCTCTCCTCCACCCCCTCCTCTTCTTCTTCCTCCATGGCCTCTCCCTCGGAACCACCGGTGCTCCGTAGGCGTTCAAGGGGGTACGCAAGTACGCAGGCCAAAAGATGCCATGCGGTGCTTGAGCTGGTGTGCTTGGGGGACAGGAGCCACACTGGGGCAGAGGTTCTGTCAGCTCTGCAGGGGCAGGTTCAGAGGTGGTTGACGCCACGCCAACTTAAGGCAGGAATGGTGGTTTGCGACAATGGCACCAACCTCCTCTCTGCCCTCCGACAGGGACAAATGACCCATGTGCCCTGTTTGGCTCACGTCCTTAACTTGGTGGTGCAGCGGTTCTTGGGCAGGTACCCGGGCTTACAGGATGTCCTGAGGCAGGCCAGGAAAGTCTGTGTGCATTTCCGCCGGTCATATAATGCCAGTGCTCGGCTGATGGACCTCCAAAAGGAGTTTAACCTGCCCAAGAACCGCCTAATCTGTGACATGCCCACCAGGTGGAACTCAACGTTGGCCATGCTGCAGCGGCTGCACACGCAGCAGAGGGCCATCAATGAGTACCTGTGCGACTATGGCACCAGGACAGGGTCAGGGGAGCTTGGTTTTTTTTCCCCACGCCAGTGGGCCATGATCAGGGATGCATGCACTGTCCTGTCACCATTCGAGGAGGCCACGAGGATGGTGAGCACTGACAGTGCATGCATCAGTGACACTGTCCCCCTTGTCCACCTGTTGGAGCACACGCTGCGTGGAATAATGGACAGGGCACTTGAGGCAGAACAGAGGCAGGAAGAGGAGGACTTCCTTAGCTCTCAAGGCCCCCTTTATCCAGACAGTGTTCCTGCGTGCCCGCCGATCACACAGGAAGAGGACGAGGAGGAGGAGGAGGAGGAGGAGGAGGAGGAGGAAGATTGTGTCAGTATGGAGGTGGAGCCTGGCACTCAGCATCAGCAGCAGTCTTTAAGGGATCAGTCCCAAGGAACACATGGACTTGTACGTGGCTGGGAGGAGGTGGCTGCGGACGTTGTTGTCCTTAGTGACCCAGAGGACTCCGGACCGAATGCCTCAGCAAACCTACGCTGCATGGCCTCCCTGATCCTGCAAAGCCTGCGAAAGGATCCTCGTATTCGTGGTATCAAGGAGAAGGACCAATACTGGCTGGCAACCCTCCTTGATCCACGTTACAAGGGTAAGGTTGCGGACCTTATCTTGCCATCGCAGAGGGAGCAGAGGATGAAACATCTTCGGGAGGCCTTGCAGAAAGGTCTGTGCAATGCGTTCCCAGAGACTGGGAGGTAACAAACTCCTGTTTCTGGACAACGTGTTGCTGAGGCTTCGGTCAGTCAAAGAAGGAGCGGTGGAGAAGGTGGCCGTCTGACCGATGCGTTCAGACAATTTTTTGGTCCGCAGCCCCAAGGTATGATCGGTTCCAGCAACCATCGCCAGCGTCTGTTTTACATGGTGCAGGAATACCTAGGGGCAAGATCAGACTTGGACACCTTTCCCACCGAAAATCCTCTGGGTTACTGGGTCTTGAGGATGGATCACTGGCCAGAGCTTGCACAGTATGCAATTGAGCTACTGGCCTGTCCTGCATCCAGCGTTCTTTCGGAACGCACATTCAGTGCTGCTGGAGGCGTGGTAACCGATCACAGGGTGCGTCTGTCCACCGACTCGGTCGATCGGCTGACCTTCATAAAAATGAATCAGTCTTGGATCACCACCAGCTACCAAGCACCTGATGCTGATGTAACCGAATAATTTTTTTTGAAATCTCAGATCCCTTCAAAGACTGCCTATGCTGATGCTGAGTGACTATCCCTGAGTAATTATCCTCTTCCTCCTCAATCATCACGCTGATAGCTTGTAAGAACATTTTTGGTTCTGGGCGCCACCACCAGTGCCTAAGGCACAATTTTTCAGCCCCTGTTTAACAGGGGCGTGTAATTACAATTTTTGATGTAATACTTTGCAACAGGGCTCGTTCCTGCATTCCAACTAGAGTGTCTGTGAGGGGTTGCAGTGTTGTGGCACCAGCACCAGTGCCTAAGGCCCAATTTTTCTGCCCCTGTCTAACAGGGGCGTGTAATTACAATTTTTGATGCAATATTTTGCAGCAGGGCTCGTTCCTGCGTTCCAACTAGAGTGTCTGTGAGGGGTTGCAGTGTTGTGGCACCAGCACCAGTGCCTAAGGCCCAATTTTTCTGCCCCTGTCTAACAGGGGCGTGTAATTACAATTTTTGAAGCAATACTTTGCAGCAGGGCTCGTTCCTGCGTTCCAACTAGAGTGTCTGTGAGGGGTTGCAGTGTTGTGGCACCAGCACCAGTGCCTAAGGCCCAATTTTTCTGCCCCTATCTAACAGGGGCGTGTAATTACAATTTTTGAAGCAATACTTTGCAGCAGGTCTCGTTCCTGCGTTCCAACTAGAGTGTCTGTGAGGGGTTGCAGTGTTGTGGCACCAGCACCAGTGCCTAAGGCCCAATTTTTCTGCCCCTGTCTAACAGGGGCGTGTAATTACAATTTTTGAAGCAATACTTTGCAGCAGGGCTCGTTCCTGCGTTCCAACTAGAGTGTCTGTGAGGGGTTGCAGTGTTGTGGCACCAGCACCAGTGCCTAAGGCCTAATTTTTCAGCTCCTGTTCAACAGGGGTATGTAATTACAATTCTTGATCTAATATTTCAGAGCAGGGCCCTGTGAGGGCTTACAGTGTTGTGGCCACAGCAACACCTAAGGCCCAAATTTCTGCTGAGTATATAGGGCAGGACCCTACTTTCAAACATCTAACTTACAAACGACTCCTACTTGCAAACGGAAGGAGACAACAGGAAGTGAGATGAAATCTACCCCTAGGAAGGGAAATTCTCTCCTGTAAGAGTTAATATGGGAAAACAATTTCTCCTTTCCACTGATGCTTTCCAATCCTTGTTCCACAAAAAAACCCACATTTTCAAAAAACATTTTTCATTGGGACAAAAAAGTGAGGTGAAATCTTCTGAAGAGGAGGAAAGACAGCAAAACAAATGTCACAGGGGTGATAACCCTTCCCTATGTTTTCCAAAAAGCTTAGAAAAGATTTTTTGGCTGGAGCTAAACACGTTAAAAATGTTCAAAATTACAAAGAGATTCTACTTAACAACAAACCTACAGTCCCTGTCTTGTTTGCACCGCCTATATACTGCTGTTCAGAGTATATAGGGCCTGGTGGCCCCACACCTTTCCTTATTTTAATTTGGATGCGGGGTTCCCCTTAATATCCATACAAGACCCAAAGGGCCTGGTAATGGACTGGGGGGTACCCATGCCGTTTGTCTCACTGATTTTCATCCATATTGCCATGACCCGACATGACATTAAACCCGCAAGCAGTTTTAAATGAGATTTTTTCCTTTAAAAATGACATTTGGTGCAGGGACTGTTCTAAACATGGGAAACACGCGTCACTTTACAGGCATACTATAGACACCCCCCAGGTACGATATTTAAAGGAATATTTCACTTTTTTTTTTTACTTTAAGCATCATTAAAATCACTGCTCCCGAAAAAACGTCCGTCCCCTGGGGTAGGACCCGGGTCCCCAAACCATTTTTAGGACAATACCATGCAAATTAGCCTTTAAAATGAGCACTTTTGATTTCGAACGTTCGAGTCCCATAGACGTCAATGGGGTTCTAATGTTCGTGCGAACTTTCGGTCCGTTCGCGGGTTCTGGTGCGAACCGAACCGGGGGGTGTTCGGCTCCCTAGTGATGAGAATAGGATTTACAAAGTATCTATCAGTCAGAGAGAGAGAGAGAGAGAGAGAGAGAGACAAAGGCAGTGTGAAATGTCACCTGGATAAAAGCACTCACAGAGACCAGCAGGAAAATATCATTGATCGGGACATTAAGTGAATCTGATGTAGAGCAGACATCCTGGAGTTCCTGGGTTGAGAGACTGGAACAGTATTTCAGTGCAAATGCCATCCCAGACAACAGGCAAGTTGCAGTATTTCTGACAGTGGTTGGTGCTAAGACAATAGGTAGGAGCCGAACACCCCCCGGTTCGGTTTGCATCCAGAACATGCAAATGGACCGAAAGTTTGCACGAACATTCGAACATCGTTAAAGTCTATGGGACTCGAACGTGATAAATCAAAAATGCAAATTTTAAAGGCTAATATGCAAGTTATTGTCCTAAAAAGGGTTTGGGGACCCGGGTCCTGCCTCAGGGGACATGTATCAATGCAAAAGAAAGTTTTAAAAATGGCCATTTTTCCGGGAGCAGTGATTTTAATAATGCTTAAAGTGAAAAAATAAAAGTGAAATATTCCTTTAAATATCATACCTGGGGGGTGTCAATAGTATGCCTGTAAAGTGGTGCATGTTTCCCGTGTTTAGAACAGTCCCTGCACAAAATGACATTTCTAAAGGAATAAAAGTCATTCAAAACTGCTTGTGGCTGTAATGTAATGTCGGGTCCTGGCAATATGGAGGAAAATTATTGAGAAAAATGGCATGGGTAACCCCCAGCCCATTACCAGGCCCTTTGGGTCTTGTATGTATATTAAGGGGAACCCCGCACCCCTATATACTCTGAACAGCAGTATACGGTCCAAACAAGACAGGGACTGTAGGTTTGTTCTTAGGTTAAAACTGTTTGTAATTTGGAACAGGTACATTTTTTAAGTGTTGCTCCAGCCAAAAAATCTATTTTTAAGCTTTTTGGATAACATAGGGAAGGCTTATCATCACCCTTGTAACATTTGTTTTGCTGTCTGTGCCCCTGTTCAGAAGATTTCACCTCACTTTCTGTCCCAATGACAATTGGATTTTGAAAATTTGGGGTTATTAGGGAAACAAGGATTGGTGATAAAGCATCAGTGTAGACACCTTTTTCCCATATTAACTCTTACAGGAGATAATTTCCCTTCCTAGGAGTAGATTTCCTCTCACTTCCTGTTGTCTCCCTCCGTTTGTAAGTAGGATTTGTTTGTAAATCAGGTGTTTGAAAGTAGGGGACCGCCTGTATATACTATGCGGCCTGCCCTATATACTCTGCAGAAATTTGGGCCTTAGGTGTTGGTGTTACCAGAACAATGTAAGCCCTCACAGTAACTCTTGGTGGGTGCTGGCACAGGCCCTGCTGTGAAATATTATATCAAGAATTGTAATTACATGCCCCTGTTAAACAGGGGCAGAAAAATTGGGCCTTAGGCAACGGTCGTGGTGGCACATCACTGAAAAGCCTCAAAGATACTCTTGTTGAGTGCAGGAACAAGCCCTGCTGCGAAATATTACAGCAAAAATTGTAATTACACGCCCCTGTCAAACAGGGGCTGAAAAATTGGGCCTTAGGCATTGGTGCTGGTGCCACAACACTACAACCCCTCACAGATACTCTAGTTGAGCGCAGGAACGCGCCCTGCTGTGATATATTACAGCAATAATTGTAATGACATGCCCCCATTAAACAGGGGCAGAAAAATTGGGCCTTAGGCGCTGGTGCCACAACATTACAAACCCTCACAGATACTCTTGTTGAGCGCAGGAATGAGCCCTGCTGCGAAATATTACAGCAAAAATTGTAATTACACTCCCCTGTTAAACAAGGGCAGTAAAATTGGGCCTTAGGCACTGGTGCTGGTGCCACAACATTACAACCCCTCACAGATACTCTAGTTGAGCGCAGGAATGAGCCCTGCTGTGAAATATTACAATAAAAATTGTAATTACATGCCACTTTTAAACAGGGGCAGAAAAAATAGGCTTTAGGCACTGGTGCTGGTGCCACAACACTGCAACCCCTCACAGATACTCTAGATGAGCGCAGGAACATGCCCCGCTGCAAAATATTACAGCAAAAATTGTAATTAAGCACCGCTGTTATACAGAGGCAGAAAAATTGGACCTTAGGCGGTGGTGGTGGTGCCACAACACTGCAACCCCTCACAGATACTCTAGTTGAGCACAGGAACGAGCCCTGCTGCAAAAAACTACAGCAAAAATTGTAAATAAATGCCCCTGTTAAACAGGGGCAGCAAAATTGGGCTTTAGGCACTGGTGGTGGTGCCCATAACCAAAAATGTAGAAGCTATCAACGTGAACATTGAGGAGGAATAGGATAGTCACTCAGCATCAGCATAGGCAGTCTTTAAGGGATCTCACATTCATAAAAAAATCAATCGGTTACATCAGCATCAGGTGCTTGGTAGCTGGTGATCCAAGACTGATTCATTTTTATGAATGTGAGCCGATCAACAGAGTCTGTAGACAGGCGCACTCTGTGATTAGTTACAAAGCCTCCAGCTGCACTGAATGTGCGTTCAGAAAGAATGCTGGATGCAGGACAGGCCAGTAGCTCAATTGCATACTGTGCAAGCTCTGACCAGTGATCCATCCTCAAGTAACCTAGTGGATTTTTGGTTGGAAAGGTCTCCAAGTCTGATCTTGCCCCAAGGTATTCCTGCACCATGTACATCAGACGCTGGCGATGGTTGCTGGAACCGATCAGACCTTGGGGCTGCGGACTAAAAAATTGTCTGAACGCATCGGTCAGACAGCCACCTTCTCCACTGCTCCATCTGTGACTGACCGAAGCCTCAGCAACACGTTGTCCAGGAGGACCAGGAAATTGTAACCTCCCGGGCTCTGGAAACGCATTGCACAAACCTTTCTGCAAGGCCTTCCGAAGATATTTCATCCTCTGCTCCCTCTGCGAAGGCTGGATAAGTTCCGCAACCTTACCCTTGTAACGTGGATCAAGAAGGGTTGCCAGCCAGTACTGATCCCTCTCCTTGATACTACAAATCCGAGGGTCCTTTCGCAGGCTTTGCAGGATCAGGGAGGCCATGCAGCGTAGGTTTGTTGAGGCATTCGGTCCGGAGTCCTCTGGGTCACTAAGGACGGCATGATCCGCAGCCACCTCCTCCCAGCCATGTACAAGTCCATGGGTTTCTGGGGACTGAAAACGATTCCTTGAAGACTGCTGCTGATGCTGAGTGCCAGTCTCCAGCTCCATGATGACACAATCCTCCTCCTCTTCCTGTGTGATAGGCGGGCCTGCAGGAATACTGTCTTAATAAAGGGGGTCTTGAGAGGTAAGGAAGTCCTCCTCTTCCTCCCTCTGTTCTGCCTCAAGTGCCCTGTCCATTATTCCATGCAGTGTGTGCTCCAACAGGAAGACAAGAGGGACAGTGTCACTGATGCATGCACTGTCACTGCTCACCATCCTCGTGGCCTCCTCAAATGGTGACAGGACAGTGCATAAATCCTTGATCATTAGCCACTGGCGTGGTGAAAAAAAGCCAAAATCCCCTGACCCTGTCCTGGTGCCATACTCGCACAGGTACTCATCGATGGCCCCCTGTTGCATGTGCAGCCGCTGCAGCATTACCAACGTTGAGTTCCACCTAGTGGCCATGTCACAGATGAGGCGGTTCTTGGGCAGGTTAAACTCCTTTTGGAGGTCCATCAGCCGAGCACTGGCATTATATGACCGGCGGAAATGCCCACAGTCTTTTCTGGCCTGCCTCAGGAGATCCTGTAAGCCCGGGTACCTGCACAAGAACCGCTGCACCACCAAATTAAACCGGGAACATGAGTGAAGTGTCCCTGTCAGAGGGCAGAGAGGAGGTTAGTGCCATTGTCGCAAGCCACCATTCCTGGCTGAAGCTGGCGTGGCGTCAACCACCTCTGAGCCTGCCCCTGCAGAGCTGCCAGAATCTCTGCCCCAGTGTGGCTCCTGTCCCCTAAGCAGACAAACTCAAGCACCGCATGGCATCTTTTTGCCTGAGTGCTTGCGTAGCCCCAAGAACGCCTACGGAGCACCGCTGGTTCAGAGTACAAATATGTACAGGAAGAGGCCATAGAGGAAGAAGAAGAGGAGGGGGTAGAGGAGAGAGGTGTGGCAGAATCACCACTACCAGCATTTTGGAGGCATGGTGGCGGAACAAGCTCCAACATTACTGCACCCTGTCCTGCATCCTTCCCAGCTGCCAGCAGGGTTACCCAGTGCACCGTCAAGGAAAGATAATGTCCCTGTCCAAGACATTGCCTTCCACTTGCCTGTAGAGAGCCGGAATGGCCTTCCGAGAAAAAAAATTGGTTTTGGGAACCTGCCAGTGAGGTACCGCACATTCCACAAATTCTCAAAAGGGGGCAGAGTCTACCAGCTGAAAAGGCAGCAGTTGGAGGTTGGAGTGCTAGCAATTTAGCCAAGCTAGCATTCAGCCGTTGAGCATGTGGATGGCTGGGACCAAATTTCTTTCACCGGTTTAGCAATTGGGGTAGGGAAATTTGCCTGCTATAATCAGATTTAGGTGTACCGCTAGCAGATTGCCCGCAAGTGCTTGGGACACCTAATTCTATACCTTCATTCCTCTCAGTGCAGGTCTCTGAGAGGATTGAAGGTATAGTGGGGTTGGAGATCCCAGCTGATGAGGAGCAAGGAGAGGTCCGCCTTGTTCTTTGGTGTGGGTCTTTTAAGTACTGTTGCCAATGGATTGCATGGGAGCTCGACATATGTCTGGTCAAGCATATGGTGCCCAAGCGGCTGCTGTTTTGACCACGCTTGATAAGCTTCAGACATATGATGCAAACAGCAACGATGCGATCTGCTGCACACGTCTCAAAAAAGGCCCACACCAAAGAAATTTTGAAAAAATGCGCAGAGTCAGCAGCGCCCTGCACATGCAGAGCTCTGCGGTGCGATGCAGTCGGTTGGCTATCCTTAAGCTGGCCCCTGGAGGGCATCCTGCCTTGTTGAAGATGTGCCTCCTCCTCCTCCTCTCTTCTATCAGGTATCCACGTAGAGTCAGTGACCTCACCATCCCCTCCCTCCTCACCACTGGAGCAAACCTGGCAGTATGGGAACATGACTGCCAGTTTCTTGTCCTTCTTGGGCACGCCCTCTCTCTGGGCTCACGTTACTTCCTTCATCCTCAACCTGGGTACCATCATCGGAGCCTTGAAAATGCTGCGCATCCTCCCGCAGCATGTAACCGACACAGTTCGGGGGACTCCTCAGGACATGATTATGGGGCTAGGGAAGGAGTGACTGATGCCATTGAGCCGATGGAATAGGCAGCTTTGGCAGCTGCATTGGCAGCCAAACTTGTCTTAGCCTGGGTGACAGAGGATGAGGAGGATGAGGATGGCTTTGTCATCCACTCTACCAACTCTTCTGCATGTTGTGGCTCAACACGGCCAGCTGCCAAAAATAAGGACAAACGTTCCCCACGGCCACGTGCTGAGGATGCACCGTGTCCACGATCAGCACTGTTGGCTGTAGACACAGAGCCTCCTTGCCCTCTTTTAGTGGCCTGTGAGCATTTGCCTTTCCTTGGTGGCCTTCCAGACATGCTGTATAATTGGATTAGCAAAACACCGCCTGGAGTTTACTAGAAAAATTACACCAGGAATGGCCTGCAGTCAGGTATAGGCTCGGCTAGACTAGAATGCATTGGATATATATGTAGGAGACTGTATATATATTTTATGCACTGCAGATCACTGAATCACTTGCCTGGCCTGCCTGCCTGAAAGTGTTGTTGAAAACGTACACCAAGAATGGCCTGTAGTCAGGTATAGGCTTGGCTAGACTAGAATGCAGTGGATATATATATATGTAGGAGACAGTATATATATTTTATGCACTGCATATCACTGAATCACCTGCCTGCCTGCTTGAAAGTGTATTTGAAAACGTACACCAGGAACTACCTGCAGTCAGATATAGGCTTGGCTAGACTAGAATGCAGTGGATATATATATGTTGGAGACTGTATACATATTTTATGCACTGCAGATCACCGAATCACCTGGCTGCCTGCCTGAAAGTGTATTTGAAAACGTACACCAGGAACTACCTGCAGTCAGATATATGCTTGGCTAGACTAGAATGCAGTGGATATATATATATATATGTTGGAGACTGTATATATATTTAATGCACTGGAGATCACTGAATCACTTGCCTGCCTGAAAGTGTATTTAAAAATGTACACCAGCAATGGCCTGCAGTCAGATATAGGCTTGGCTAGACTAGAATGCAGTGGACATATAGGTAGGAGACAGTATATATATTTTATGCACTGCTGATTACTGAATCACCTGCCTACCTGCCTGCCTGAAAGTGTATTTGAAAACCTACACCAGCAATGGCCTGTAGTCAGGTATAGGCTTGGCTAGACTAGAATGCAGTGAATATATATGTAGGAGACTGTATATATAAATTTTATGCACTGCAGATCACTGAATTACCTGCCTGCCTGCCTGAAAGTGTATTTGAAAACGTACACCAAGAAGGGCATGTAGTCAGGAATAGGTTTGACTAGACTAGAATGCAGTGGATATATATGTAGGAGACTGTATATATATTTTATGCACTGCAGATCACTGAATCACCTGCCTGCCTGAAAGTGTATTTAAAAATGTACACCAGGAATAGCCTGTAGTCAGGTATAGGCTTGGCTAAACTAGAATGCAGTCGATATATATATATGTTGGAGACTGTATATATATTTAATGCACTGCAGATCACTGAATCACTTGTCTGCCTGAAAGTGTATTTAAAAACGTACACCAGCAATGGCCTGCAGTCATATAGGCTTGGCTAGACTAGAATGCAGTGGATATATATGTAGGAGACTGTATATATATTTTATGCACTGAAGATCACTGAATCACCTGCCTGCCTGCCTGAAAGTGTATTTGAAAACGTACACTAGGAATGGCCTGTAGTCAGGTATAGGCTTGGCTAGACTATAATGCAGTGGATATATATGTAGGAGACAGTATATATATTTTATGCACTGCAGATCACTGAATCACCTGCCTGCCTGAAAGTGTATTTGAAAAGGTACACCAGGAATGGCCTGTAGTCAGGTATAGACTTGGCTAGACTAGAATGCAGTGGATATATATATATATATATATATATATATATATATATATATATATATATATGTATGAGACTGTATATATATTTTATGCACTGCAGATCACTGAATCACCTGCCTTCCTGCCTGAAAGTGTATTTGAAACCGTACACCAGGAACTATCCGCAGTCAGATATAGGCTTGGCTAGACTAGAATTCAGTGGATATATATATGTAGGAGACTGTATATATATTTTATGCACTTAAGATCACTGAATTACCTGCCTGCCTGAAAGTGTATTTGAAAACATACACCAGGAACTATCCGCAGTCAGATATAGGCTTGGCTAGACTAGAATGCAGTGGATATATATATGTTGGAGACTGTATATATATTTAATGCACTGCAGATCACTGAATCACTTGTCTGCCTGAAAGTGTATTTAAAAACGTATACCAGCAATGGCCTGCAGTCACATATAGGCTTGACTAGACTAGAATGCGGTGGATATATATGTAGGAGACAGTATATATATTTTATGCACTGCAGATCACTGAATAGCCTGCCTGGCCTGCCTGCCTGAAAGTGTATTTGAATACGTACACCAGGAATGGCCTGCAGTGAGATCTAGCTACACAGGATACAGTGGATATATATATATATATATATATATATATATATATATATATATATATATATATATATATATATATGTATATATATAATACAAAGCCAGGATGTATATATATATATATATATATATATATATATATATATATATATATACTAAATTCACTGCAGCTAACTGAATCAACTGCCTGCCTGAAGTAGATTAGAAACAGTACAGCAGGAATGGTCTGCAGTGAGATCTAGCTAACTGAATAAACTGCCTGCTCAAAGTAAGTGAAAATACACTCTCTCTCTATCTCTCTCTCCACCAGCAACACACTACACAAGGCCGACGTGCAGGCGGCCTTATATAGTGTGGGGCGTGGACTTAACCCCCTGAGCCATAATTGGCCAAAGGCACCCTGCCTTTCGCCAATTATGGCTCTCTTTGCTTATGGCGCTGTTATTGGCCAAAGCATGTGGGTCATAGTGCATGCTTGGCCAATCATCAGCCAGCAATGCACTGTGATGACGCAGTGCATTATGGGGAGTGACGCGCTGCTCGAACTTGGCGCGAACGTCCCATATTGTTCGATCGAACAGCCGATGTTTGAGTCAAACTCATCTTCGACTCGAACTCGAATCTCATCCCTATAAGACATATGACACTCTTAGGGATCTCCTTTCCCCTGTAAAACCAGCAACTAAGACATTGGCAGAGCTCCTGACACTGTTAGAGGATCACTTCCAGCCTAAACCACTAGAGATTGCAGAAAGATTTCGGTTCTATCAGTGGCAGCAGCAGCCAGGTAAAGAAATTAAAGCTTATGTGCTCACCCTTCGTAGACTAGCCTCTACCTGTTTTTTGGGTAGTACCTAGGTATGAGCCGCACACCCCCCGGTTCGGTTCGCACCAGAACCTGCGAACAGACCGAAAATTCGCACGATCGTTAGAACCCCATTGACGTCTATGGGACTCGAACGTTCGAAATCAAAAGTGCTCATTTTAAAGGCTAATTTGCATGGTATTGTCCTAAAAAGGGTTTGGGGACCCGGGTCCTGCCCCAGGGGACATGTATCAATGCAAAAAAAACTTTTAAAAATGGCCGTTTTTTCGAGAACAGTGATTTTAATGATGCTTAAAGTAAAAAAAAAAAAGTGAAATATTCCTTTAAATATCGTACCTGGGGTGTGTCTATGGTATGCCTGTAAAGTGGCGCTAGTTTCCTGTATTTAGAAGAGTCCCTGCACAAAATGTCATTTTTAAAGGAAAAAATCTCATTTAAAACTGCTTGCGGGTTTAATGTAATGTCGGGTCCTGGCAATATGGATGAAAATCAGTGAGACAAACGGCATGGGTACCCACCAGTCCATTACCAGACCCTTTGGGTCTTGTATGGATATTAAGGGGAACCCCGCACCCAAATTAAAATAAGGAAAGGTGTGGGGCCACCAGGCCCTATATACTCTGAACAGCAGTATACAGTAAACAAGACAGGGACTGTAGGTTTGTTGTTAAATAGAATCTGTTTGTAATTTTGAACGGGTACATTTTTAACGTGTTTAGCTCCAGCCAAAAAATCTATTTTACGCTTTTTGGAAAACATAGGGAAGGGTTATCACCCCTGTGACATTTGTTTTGCTGTCTGTCCTCCTCTTCAGAAGATTTCACCTCACTTTTTGTCCCAATGACAAATGTTTTTTGAAAATTTGGGTTTTTTTGTGGAACAAGGATTGGAAAGCATCAGTGGAAAGGAGAAATGTTTTTCCCATATTAACTCTTACAGGAGAGAATTTCCCTTCCTAGGGGTAGATTTCATCTCACTTCCTGTTGTCTCCTTCCGTTTGCAAGTAGAAGTCGTTTGTAAGTTAGATGTTTGAAAGTAGGGGCCTGCCCTATATACTCAGCAGAAATTTGGGCCTTAGGTGTTGTTGTGGCCACAACACTGTAAGCCCTCACAGGGCCCTGCTGTGAAATTTTAGATCAAGAATTGTAATTACATGCCCCTGTTGAACAAGGGCAGAAAAATTGGGCCTTTGGTGGTGGTGGTGCTGGTGCCACAACACTGTAAGTCCTCACTCGCTCTTGGTGGGTGCAGAAATGGGCCCTGCTGTGAAATATTAGATCAAGAATAGGGATGAGCTTCGAGTTCGAGTCGAACTCATGTTCGACTCGAACATTGGCTGTTCGCAAGTTCGCCGAACAGCGAACAATTTGGGGTGTTCGCGGCAAATTCGAATGCCGCAGAACACCCTTTAAAAGTCTATGGGAGAAATCAAAAGTGCTAACTTTAAAGGCTTATATGCAAATTATTGTCATAAAAAGTGTTTGGGGACCCGGGTCCTGCCCCAGGGGACATGGATCAATCCAAAAAAAAACGACCGTTTTTTCAGGAGTAGTGATTTTAATAATGCTTAAAGTCAAACAATAAAAGTGTAAAATCCCTTTAAATTTCGTACCTGGGGGGTGTCTATAGTATGCCTGTAAAGGGGCGCATGTTTCCCGTGTTTAGAACAGTCTGACAGCAAAATGACATTTCGAAGGAAAAATTCCATTTAAAACTACCCGCGGCTATTGCATTACCGACAATACACATAGAAGTTCATTGATAAAAACGGCATGGGAATTCAACACAGGGAAACCCCGAACCAAAATTTAAAAAAAAATGACGTGGGAGTCCCCCTAAATTCCATACGAGGCCCTTCAGGTCTTCTATGGATATTAAGGGGAACCCCGGCCAAAAATTTTTTAAAAAATGACGTGGGGTTCCCCCTAAATTCCATACCAGACCCTTCAGGTCTGGTATGGATTTTAAGGGGAACCCCGCGCCAAAAAAAAAAAACGGTGTGGGGTCCCCCCAAAAATCCATACCAGACCATTATCCGAGCACGCAACCTGGCAGGCCACAGGAAAAGAGGGGGGGACGAGAGTGCGGCCTCCCCTCCTGAACCGTAGCAGGCCACATGCCCTCAACATTGGGAGGGTGCTTTTGGGTAGCCCCCCAAAACACCTTGTCCCCATGTTGACGAGGACAAGGGCCTCATCCCCACAACCCTGGCCAGTGGTTCTGGGGGTCTGTGTGAAATGGTAAGGGGGTACTTACTCCTACCATTTCACTAAAAAACTGTCAAAAATGTTAAAAATGACAAGAGACAGTTTTTGACAATTCCTTTATTTAAATGCTTCTTCTTTTTTCTATCTTCCTTCATCTTCTTCTTCTGGTTCTTCTGGCTCTTCTGGTTCTTCCTCCGGCGTTCTCATCCAGCATCTCCTCTGTGGCGTCTTCTTTCTTCTTCTCCTCAGGCCACTCCGCACCCATGGCATGGGGGGAGGCTCCCGCTCTTCTCTTCATCTTCTTCTTCATCCTCTTCTCTTCTTCCTTCTTCTCTTCTTCTCTTCTTCATTTTCTTCTCTGGGCCGCACCGCATCCATGCTGGCATGGAGGGAGGCTCCTGCTGTGTGACGGCGTCTCCTCGTCTGATGGTTCATAAATAACGGGGGGCGGGGCCACCCGGTGACCCCGCCCCCTCTGACGCACGGGACATGACGGAACTTCTCTGTGGCATTCCCCGTGATGTCACAGGGAAATCCCGTCAAGTCACCGTGCGTCAGAGGGGGGCGGGGTCACCGGGTGGCCCCGCCCCCCATTATTTAAGAACCGTCAGACGAGGAGACTCCGTCACACAGCGGGAGCCTCCCTCCATGCCAGCATGGGTGCGGAGCGGCCCGGAGAAGAAAATGAAGAAGAGAAGAAGGAAGAAGAGAAGAGGATGAAGATGAAGAGAAGAGCGGGAGCCTCCCCCCATGCCCGATAGAAGACGCCGTGGAGGAGATGCTGGACGAGAACGCCGGAGGAAGAACCAGAAGAGCCAGAGAAACCAGAAGAAGAAGAAGATAAAGGAAGATAGAAGAAATAAGAAGCATTTAAATAAAGGAATTGTCAAAAACTGTCTCTTGTCATTTTTAACATTTTTGACAGTTTTTTAGTGAAATGATGGGGGTAAGTACCCCCTTACCATTTCACACAGGGGGGGCGGGATCTGGGGGTCCCCTTGTTAAAGGGGGCTTCCAGATTCTGATAAGCCCCCCCGCCCGCAGACCCCCACAACCACCGGCCAGGGTTGTGGGGATGAGGCCCTTGTCCTTATCAACATGGGTAAAAGGTGTTTTGGGGGGCTACCCCAAAGCACCCTCCCAATGTTGAGGGCATGTAGCCTGGTACAGTTCAGGAGGGGGGGGCGCACTCTCGTCCCCCTCTTTTCCTGCGGCCTACCAGATTGTGTGCTCGGATAAGGGTCTGGTATTAATTTTTGGGGGGACCCCACGTCATTTTTTTTTAAATTTTGGCCGGGGTTCCCCTTAATATCCATACCAGACCTAAAGGGCCTGGTATGGAATTTAGGGGGACTCCCACGTCATTTTTTTTTTAAATTTTCATTCGGGGTTTCCCTGTGTTGAATTCCCATGCAGTTTTTATCAATGAACTTCTATGTGTATTGTCGGCAATGCAATAGCCGCGGGTAGTTTTAAATGGAATTTTTCCTTCGAAATGTCATTTTGCTGTCAGACTGTTCTAAACATGGGAAACATGCGCCCCTTTACAGGCATACTATAGACACCCCCCAGGTACAAAATTTAAAGGGATATTACACTTTTATTGTTTGACTTTAAGCATTATTAAAATCACTGCTTGTCAGGGAAGACCAGCCAGTACTCAAGATGGCCGAAGGAGAGGTCGACCTGTGACCTCAGCCTGTCAGGGAAGACTAGCCAGTACTCAAGATGGCCGACGGAGAAGTCGACCTGTGACCTCAGCCCCTGTCAGAACACCTTCGGTTCACCTGTGTGCACATTACCAAGGGGCTATTTAAACCCGGTCTGTGCTTGCATCCAGTGCTGTCCGTTCTACAGCGTTCCCGTGTGTTCCTGCCTGTTTTACCCATGATACCTGCACCTGTTTACCGACCCGGCTTGCCTCTGACTCCGCTACCTGCTGCCTGCATCTGACCCGGCTTGTTCTGACTCCGCATCTGCCTGCTCCTTCTACTACCACGCTGCCAGCCCGTTGCCAACCCTGCCTGCATCCAGACTACGCACCTGCCTCCGCTTCTGTTCCTGACTTTCCTGCCAGTGTTTGACCCGGCTTGCCCGGCCTGCATCTTCCGCTCATTGGAGAACCCTGCTCCAGCACCGTGCCACCTGCCGCTGTTGGGCATTTGACACAAACTGGAACGACGCCGCCCTACGATACCAATTTAGTATGGGCCTCTCCGAACCACTCAAAGATGAGTTGGCGCGGGTAGGGGAAACTCTGATTGATCTATCCATCCAGATCGATCGCCGGCTGAGAGAACGAAGACTAGATAGAGCGTCCACTCCATCCCGTCCAGTGTGGATGTTACCTCGGGTACCCAGCTCGTCCTATCCCGCTCCACCTGCTCCAGCCACTCCAGCTCCTGACGCCCCGGAACCTATGCAACTCGGCCTGCTGCGGCCCTCTCTTACTGTTGAAGAACGACAACGCCGCCGCCAAAAGAACTTATGCTTATACTACGGGGGATCCGGACATTACGTGAGGTCCTGCCCAGTGAAACCTCGTAAGTCTCTCTTCACTACTTCTGCCTCGCTAACCCCAAGCTCGCTTAGCAACTCCGCTCACTTTACTATTCCCATTTCTCTACAGCTGCCAGGAAGGACTCTTCAGACTACCGCCATAATTGATTCCGGAGCCTGCAGCTGCTTTGTGGACTTGTCCTTCGCTGCTCCCGAACATCATATCCCCCTGCAGCCTAAAGCACAGAAGCTCTCGGTTCACTTGGCCGATGGTTCCACCATTAAGTCCGGAGCAGTCACTCACGAAACCATTCCTCTGCTGACCATCATGTCCCAGGACCACCGAGAACTGCTACGACTAGACGCCATCACTTCCCCTCTGTTCCCAGTTATCCTCGGTATACCTTGGTTGAAGGCCCACGATCCCCATATCGACTGGTCTAAAGGAAGCATTAACTTTGTCTCCTCTTACTGCACCCAGCACTGCCTACAGACCTCCTGTGATGTTCCCGCTCTGCTGTGTCTAGATACAGACTCTGAAACCAGTCAGCTTGTGCCTCCAGCCTACCACAGCTTCCTAGACGTGTTTAGTAAGAAGGGGGCAGAGATCCTCCCACCTCATCGGCCCTATGACTGCCCTGTAGAGCTACTCCCCGGAGCCGAAGTTCCCTTTGGGACGATTTTCCCTCTGTCTGAAAGCGAGCTGGTGGCACTGAAGGACTATATCAATGACAATCTCAGGAAAGGCTTCATCCGCCCTTCCACGTCTCCAGCTGGGGCGGGGATTTTCTTCGTCCAGAAGAAGGATCAGTCGTTAAGGCCCTGTGTGGACTACCGTGAACTTAACAAGGTGACGGTGAAGAACCGTTACCCACTTCCATTAGTTCCTGAACTTTTTCAAAGACTTGGTTCCGCTACCATATTTACAAAATTGGATCTTCGGGGCGCCTATAATTTAGTGCGCATTCGGGAGGGAGACGAGTGGAAGACTGCTTTCCGCACACAATTTGGGCATTACGAGTATCTCGTGATGCCCTTCGGGCTCTGCAACTCTCCGGCTACCTTCCAGCATTTCATTAATGATGTTCTCAGAGACTTCCTGGACTTATTTGTCATTGTATACCTTGATGATATGCTATTTTTTTCTTCCTCCCTAGAACACCACCGCAGACACGTGAGAAGTGTATTAACCCGCCTTCGACAACACGGATTATATGCCAAACCCGAGAAGTGCGAGTTTGAACGCCAGAGTATCCAATTTCTGGGGCTAATTATTTCCACCGAAGGTATCCGGATGGATCCCCAGAAGATAACGGCTATCCTGGACTGGCCTACTCCATGTGACAAGAAAGGTATTCAACGTTTCATAGGCTTTGCAAACTTTTATCAAAAATTTATTTGGGGGTTCTCAGCAATCATTGCCCCCATTACACAGCTTACCAAACAGGGGTCCCGATTCCGCTGGTCTCCAGAGGCTCAGTCGGCCTTTGAAACGCTGAAGAGGTTTTTCACATCCGCACCCGTCTTGAAGCACCCAGACTCGGCCTTACCGTATGTCTTAGAAGTGGACGCCTCTGAAACTGCGGTGGGAGCTATCTTGTCCCAAAGACAGGGCCCCAAGACCCTGTTGCACCCAGTTGCGTTCTTCTTGCGTAAACTGTCTAGCACGGAGAAGAATTACGACGTTGGGGATCGCGAACTTTTAGCAATTAAGGCAGCATTAGAAGAATGGAGATACCTTCTCGAGGGAGCAGCACTTCCAATCTTAATCTATACAGATCACAAGAATCTCGAATATCTAAGAACAGCAAAGAGATTGAGACCTCGCCAGGCGGGCACTTTTCTTTTCGAGATTTACCTTCCATCTGACATACAGACCTGGATCCAAGAACATAAAGCCAGATGCGCTATCACGCATGTTCAGCAAATCCCAAGACATCTCTCCCCCGGATACGATCCTGTCCTCTGGAAATTTCCTTCTCCTACAAGGGGACTTAATGACGCAGATTAAACAAGTCTCTGTGAGGAGTTCTACACCATCTGGGATCACTTTACGGACACAGGAAGGGCTACTCTGGTATAATGATAAGGTCTTCGTGCCAGAGAATCTCCGAACTACCACGTTGAGCATGTGCCACGACCACGTGCTGGCAGGACACTTTGGGGTCAGCAAGACTGCTGAATTGGTGCAGCGAACCTTCTGGTGGCCGGGGGTGGCAAGAGACTGTAGGAGATATGTGGAATCGTGCACCACCTGCATCCGTAATAAGAACAGCAAATCCAGGGCCTGGGGTCTGTTGAAGCCATTACCTGTCCCGAACAGACCATGGAGAATGATTTCAATTGACTTCAGTGTGGAACTGCCCCCATCCGAGGGATACAGTACTATCTTTGTAATCGTTGATTGATTGTCCAAGATGGCCCACTTCATTCCTATGAAGGGCACCCCTTCTGCACAAGAGACGGCACGGATCTTCATCAGAGAGGTTATAAGACTCCATGGGGTTCCGGCTAACATCGTCTCAGACAGAGGGGTCCAGTTCACCTCCAGATTCTGGAGATCCTTGTGTGAATCCTTGGGTATTGAACTTTCATTCTCTTCAGCCTATCATCCGCAGACTAATGGTCAGACAGAAAGGACCAACCAGACACTGGAACAATATCTGCGTTGCTTCTCCTCCTTTTCACAAGACGATTGGGTGTCCTTACTTCCCTTAGCCGAGTTTGCCTACAATAATTCTTCTCATTCAGCCACGAAACAATCTCCCTTCTTCGCAAACTATGGTTTTCACCCGTCCTTTCGTTTAATAACATTCCTGAATGCCCGGTACCCGCTGTACTTGAAACATTGGATTTCTTTAGATCCAACAACAAACTGCTACAAGAGACAATGGCCAAGACTCAAGCTTATAACAAACAGATCTTCGATAAGAAGAGAAGAGGGGACCTGATCCTGTACCCGGGGGACCAAGTCTGGTTAGCCACAACATATCTGAGACTAACCTGTCCTTCAAGGAAATTAGGCCCTAGATTCGTGGGACCGTTTCCTGTAAAGAGACGAATTAACGATGTTGCCTATGAGCTGGAGTTACCGGAGACCTTCAGGATCCACCCGGTGTTTCATATAACCTTACTGAAGCCCACCATCCCCAACTCTTTTCCGGATCGGAATACAGAGCCACCCGAACCTGTGGTGGTAGATGGCGAAGAGGAATTTGAAATAGAGGCGATTTTAGATTGCAGGAGAAGGAGAGGTCAAGTTCAATATCTTATTAAGTGGAGGGGTTACGGTCCTGAAGACAATTCGTGGGAACCTGAAACCAACATTCATGCCCAAGAACTGATCCGAACCTTTAAGAGGACCTATCCTGACAAAGTAGCCAGATTGGGCATCCGGAGGCTGCCCGTTAGGGGGGGACACCTTCGGTTCACCTGTGTGCACATTACCAAGGGGCTATTTAAACCTGGTATGTGCTTGCATCCAGTGCTGTCCATTCTACAGCGTTCCCGTGTGTTCCTGCCTGTTTTACCCGTGATACCTGCACCTGTTTACCGACCCGGCTTGCCTCTGACTCCGCTACCTGCTGCCTTCATCTGACCCGGCTTGTTCTGACTCCTCATCTGCCTGCTCCTTCTACTACCACGCTGCCAGCCCGTTGCCGACCCTGCCTGCATCCAGACTACGCACCTGCCTCCGCTTCTGTTCCTGACTTTCCTGCCAGTGTTTGACCCGGCTTGCCCGACCTGCATCTTCCGCTCATTGGAGAACCCTGCTCCAGCACCGTGCCACCTGCCGCTGTTCCACATTACAGTGAAGACGAACTGTTTGGCACTTGTGCGACTCTGCACTTCTGCTCCTCCTGTCTACTCTATCAGGGGGCCAGAATCAGAGGAGCAAGAGAGGCTGTTCCCTGCACATCAGGCTCTACCGTCAGGTATGTGACACTGCTCCTGAAAAAACGGCCGTTTTACTTTTTTTTGCATTGATCAATGTCCCCTGGGGCAGGACCCGGGTCCCTAAACACTTTTTATGACAATAACTTGCATATAAGCCTTTAAAATGAGCACTTTTGATTATTCATGTTCGTGTCCCATAGACTTTAACAGTGTTCGCGTGTTCGAGCGAACTTTTTTCCTGTTCGCATGTTCTGGTGTGAACCGAACAGGGGGGTGTTTGGCTCATCCCTAATCAAGAATTGTAATTACATGCCCCTGTTGAACAAGGGCAGAAAAATTGGGCCTTTGGTGGTGGTGGTGGTTCTGGTGCCACAACACTGTAAGTCCTCACTCGCTCTTGGTGGGTGCAGAAATGGGCCCTGCTGTGAAATATTAGATCAAGAATTGTAATTACATGCCCCTGTTGGACAGGGGCTGAAAAATTAGGCCTTAGGCACTGGTGTCACAACACTGCAACCCCTCACAGATACTCTAGTTGGAACGCAGAAATGAGCCCTGCTGCAAAGTATTGCATCAAAAATTGTAATTACACGCCCCTGTTAAACAAGGGCTGAAAAATTGGGCCTTAGGCACTGGTGCTGGTGCCACAACACTGCAACCCCTCACAGATACTCTAGTTGTAACGCAGAAACGAGCCCTTCTGCAAAGTATTGCATCAAAAATTGTAATTACACGTCCCTGTTAAACAGGGGCTGAAAAATTGGGCCTTAGGCACTGGTGGTGGCGCCCAGAACCAAAAATGTTCTTACAAGCTGATCAGCGTGATCATTGAGGAGGAAGAGGATAATTACTCAGGGATAGTCACTCAGCATCAGCATAGGCAGTCTTTGAAGGGATCTGAGATTTCAAAAAAAATTATTCGGTTACATCAGCATCAGGTGCTTGGTGGTGATCCAAGACTGATTCATTTTTATGAAGGTCAGTCAATCGACCGAGTCGGTGGACAGACGCACCCTGTGATCGGTTACAAAGCCTCCAGCAGCACTGAATGTGCATTCTGAAAGAACACTGGATGCAGGACAGGCCAGTAGCTCAATTGCATACTGTGCAAGCTCTGGCCAGTGATCCATCCTCAAGACCCAGTAACCCAGAGGATTTTCGGTGGGAAAGGTGTCCAAGTCAGATCTTGCCCCTAGTTATTCCTACACCATGTAAAACAGACGCTGGCGATGGTTGCTGGAACCGATCATACCTTGGGGCTGCGGACCAAAAAATTGTCTGAACGCATCGGTCAGACGGCCACCCTCTCCACCGCTCCTTCTTTGACTGACCGAAGCCTCAGCAACACGGTGTCCAGAAACAGGAGTTTGTAACCTCCCAGTCTCTGGGAACGCATTGCACAGACCTTTCTGCCAAGGCCTCCCGAAGATATTTCATCCTCTGCTCCCTCTGCAATGGCAAGATAAGGTCCGCAACCTTACGCTTGTAACGTGGATCAAGGAGGGTTGCCAGCCAGTATTGGTCCTTCTCCTTGATACCACGAATACGAGGATCCTTACGCAGGCTTTGCAGGATCAGGGAGGCCATGCAGCGTAGGTTTGCTGAGGCATTTGGTCCGGAGTCCTCTGGGTCACTAAGGATGACATGGTCTGCATCCACCTCCTCCCAGCCATGTACAAGTCCAGGTGTTTCTTCGGACTGATCCCTTAAAGACTGCCGCTGATGCTGAGTGCCAGGATCCACCTCCATACTGACACAATCTTCCTTCTCCTCCTCCTCCTCCTCTTCCTGTGTGATCGGCGGGCACACAGGAACACTGTCTGGATAAAGGGGGCCTTGAGAGCTAAGGAAGTCCTCCTCTTCCTGCCTCTGTTCTGCCTCAAGTGCCCTGTCCATTATTCCACGCAGCATGTGCTCCAACAGGTGGACAAGGGGGACAGTGTCACTGATGCATGCACTGTCAGTGCTCACCATCCTCGTGGCCTCCTCAAATGGTGACAGGACAATGCATGCATTCCTGATCCCTGATCATGGCCCACTGGCGAGGGAAAAAAAAACAAGCTCCCCTGACCCTGTCCTGGTGCCATAGTCGCACAGGTACTCATTGATGGCCCTCTGCTGTGTACAGCCGCTGCAGCATGGCCAACGTTGAGTTCCACCTGGTGGGCATGTCACAAATAAGGCGGTTCTTGGGCAGGTTAAACTCCTTTTGGAGGTCCGCCAGCCGAGCACTGACATTATATGACTGGCAGAAATGCACACAGACTTTCCTGGCCTGCCTCAGGACATCCTGTAAGCCCGGGTACCTGCCCAAGAACCGCTGTACCACCAAGTTAAGGACGTGAGCCAAACAGGGCACATGGGTCATTTGTCCCTGTCGGAGGGCAGAGAGGAGGTTGGTGCCATTGTCGCAAACCACCATTCCTGCCTTAAGTTGGCGTGGCGTCAACCACCTCTGAACCTGCCCCTGCAGAGCTGACAGAACCTCTGCCCCAGTGTGGCTCCTGTCCCCCAAGCACACCAGCTCAAGCACCGCATGGCATCTTTTGGCCTGCGTACTTGTGTAGCCCCTTGAACGGCTACGGAGCACCGCTGGTTCCGAGGACAAAGCACAGGAAGAGGCCATGGAGGAAGAAGAAGAGGAGGGGGTGGAGGAGAGAGGTGTGTCACAATCATTAGCATTTTGGAGGCGTGGTGGTGGAACAACCTCCAACACTACTGCACCTTGTCCTGCATCCTTCCCAGCTGCCAGCAGAGTCACCCAATGCGCCGTGAAACTTAGGTAACGTCCCTGTCCATGTCTGCTGGACCATGAGTCAGCGGTAATATGCACCTTACCGCTGACCGCCCTGTCTAGCGAGGCATGGACATTGCCTTCCACATGCCGGTAGAGAGCCAGAATCGCCTTCCGTGAGAAAAAGTGGCGTTTGGGTACCTGCCACTGAGGAACCGCACATTCCACAAACTCACGGAAGGGGGCAGAGTCTACCAACTGAAAAGGCAGCAGTTGAAGTGCTAGCAATTTTGCCAAGCTAGCATTCAACCGCTGGGCATGTGGATGGCTGGGAGCAAACTTCTTTTGGTGGTGCAGCAGCTGGGGCAGGGAAATTTGCCTGGTACAATCTGACGTCGGTGTACCAAAAGCAGATTGCCCACAAGTACTTGGCTGTGACACACCTAATTCTACACCTTCATTCCTCTCAGTGCAGGTCTCAGAGAGGACTAAAGGTATAGTGGGATTGGAGATCTCAGCTGATGAGGAGCAAGGAGAAGTCCTCTTTGTTCTTTGGTGTGGGTCTTTTAAATACGCTTGCCAACGAACTGCATGGCAGGTCAACATATGTCTGGTCAAGCATGTGGTACCCAAGCGGGAGATGTTTTGGCCACACGAGATACGCTTGAGACATATGTTGCAAATAGCAACGGTGCGATCTGATGCACTCGTCTCAAAAAAGGCCCACACCAAAGAACTTTTTGAATAACGCGCAGAGACTGCAGCGCCCTGAACATTTGGAGCTTTGGGGTGTGATGCAGTCAATGTGCTGCCCTTAGGCTGGCCCCTGGAGGGCATCCTGCCTTGTTGGTGATGTGCCGCCTCCTCCTCCTCCTCTCTCCTATCAGGCACCCACGTTGAGTCAGTGACCTCATCATCCCCTCCCTCCTCATTACTGGAGCAAACCTGGCAGTATGCTGCAGCAGGGGGAGCATGACTGCCAGATTGCTGTGCTTCTTGGGCACCCCCTCTGTCCGTGCTCATGTTACTGCCTTCATCGAGCTCAGTATCATCATCAGAGCCTTCCAAACGCTGGGCATCCTCCTGGAGCATGTACCCAACACTGTGGTCAAACAGTTCGAGGGACTCCCCAGGAGGACATGGTGGGGCTAGGGAAGGAGTCACTGATGACATTGAGCCGAGGGAAGAGGCCGC
Organism: Lithobates clamitans; assembly: GCA_037952925.1. Lineage (NCBI taxonomy): Eukaryota > Metazoa > Chordata > Amphibia > Anura > Ranidae > Lithobates > Lithobates clamitans. Next base: position 1,990,972 of record JBBGZY010001983.1, on the reverse strand, counting down.
TGCTTTGCCAGACAAAGTACCCTGGGCATGGGTGAGAGAGGATGAGGAGGATGAGGACGGCTTGGTCATCCACTCGACCAAGTCTTCCGCATGTTGCGGCTCAACATGGTCAGCTGCCGAAAAAAAGGCCAAAGCGTGTCCCACGGCCACGTGCTGATGAGGATGCACCGTCTCCACGACCAGCACTAGACACAGAGCCTGCTTGCCCTCTCTTATTGGCTTGTGACTGTCTGCCTCTCCTTCTTGGCCTTCCAGACATACTAATGGCCTGTAGCTGCACTAAGCTGGGATATGTATATATATATATATATATATATATATATATATATATATATATATATACTGATACTGCAGCTAGCAAAATCAACTGCCTGCCTGTAGTATGAGAACACCACCAACCTTCTACAGGTAGCTTTAGCTGAACACTGTGCAGAGCTCGCAAAAAACTAACTTGTAGCATTTTTAGGTGCCTGCGGTAGTGATAGGATCAGGAAAACACCACCAACCTTCTACAGGTAGCTTTAGCTAAACACTGTGCAGAGCTCGCAAAAAATAACTTGTAGGTTTAGCTGAACACTGTGAGGAGGACGCACCACACTAACTTGTAGTTTTAGCTGAACACTGTGAGCAGGACGCACTGCACTAACTTGTAGCTTTAGATGAACACTGTGCAGAGGTCTCACTACACTAACTTGTAGGTTTAGCTGAACACTGTGAGGTGGACGCACCACACTAACTTGTAGTTTTAGCTGAACACTGTGAGCAGGACGCACAGCACTAACTTGTAGTTTTAGCTGAACACTGTGAGCAGGAAGCACCACACTAACTTGTAGCTTTAGATGAACACTGTGCAGAGGTCTCACTACACTAACTTGTAGCTTTAGCTGAACACTGTGAGCAGGACGCAGCCCACTACCTTGTAGTTTTGGCTGAACACTGTGAGCAGGATGCACCGCACTAACTTGTAATCTTAGCTGAACACTGTGAGCAGGACGCACTGCACTAACTTGTAGCTTTAGATGAACACTGTGCAGAGGTCTCACTACACTAACTTGTAGTTTTAGCTGAGCACTGTGAGCAGGACGCACCGCACTAACTTGTAGTTTTAGCTGAACACTGTGAGCAGGATGCACTGCACTAACTTGTAGTTTTAGCTGAACACTGTGAGCAGGACGCACCCCACTAACTTTTAGTTTTAGCTGAACACTGAGCAGGACGCACCGCACTAACTTGTAGTTCTAGCTGAACACTGTGAGCAGGACGCACTGCACTAACTTGAAGCTTTAGATGAACACTGTGCAGAGGTCTTACTACACTAACTTGTAGTTTTAGCTGAACATTGTGAGCAGGATGCACCGCACTAACTTGTAGTTTTAGCTGAACACCTTGAGCAGGACGCACCCCACTAACTTGTAATTTTAGCTGAACACTGTGAGCAGGACGCACCGCACTAACTTGTAGTTTTAGCTGAACACTGTGAGCAGGACGCACCCCACTAACTTGTAGTTTTAGCTAAGCACTGTAAGCAGGACGCACCCCACTAACTTGTAGTTTTAGCTGAACACTGTGAGCAGGACGCACTGCACTAACTTGTAGCTTTAGATGAACACTGTGCAGAGGTCTCACTACACTAACTTGTAGTTTTAGCTGAACACTGAGCAGGACGCACCCCACTAACTTGTAGTTTTAGCTGAACACTGTGTGCAGGATGCACCACACTAACTTGCAGTTTTAGCTGAACATTGTGAGCAGGACGCACTGCACTAACTTGTAGCTTTGGATGAACACTGTTGTCACGTACCTTGTGGACGAGTCTGACTTGCAGGGGATGGCCTCTCTTGTGGATCCGACTCGAGGGCCCTGGTAGGGTATACAGGAAGCACAAGAGTCAGGAGTGGCACGAGTGCCTGGCAGGATCAACAGCAGGAGGTAGGTCTGGAACTCTGGAAACACTGTGCAGTGGAGATTAAGCTGAGCTGGTAGGTAGACTGGAACACTGATGCAGCAGACTGGAACTGGATAGCAGGCTGGAACACACAGGACAGCAGACTGGAACACTGGTGCAGCAGACTGGAACCACACAGCAGACTGGAACTGGATAGCAGGCTGGAACACACAGGACAGCAGACTGGAACACTGGTGCAGCAGACTGGAACCACACAGCAGACTGGAACTGGATAGCAGACTGGAACACACAGGACAGCAGACAGGAACACTGGTGCAGCAGACTGGAAGGTCAGACAAGCCGGAACGATAGCCAAGCGGACTGTAGATGAGCCGAAGGGGATGTAGAGGGCCGGATGAAACCCTTTTCTAGGTTCTCGTCGATGTATGCTTTTAGTGCTCCTTGCTCCAGCTCGGTCAAAGGAAATATCCTGCCAAAGGGAACTTCGGCTCCGGGAAGGAGCTCGATGGGGCAATCGTAAGCCCGATGAGGAGGAAGGGTTTCAGCCCCTTTTTTACTAAAGACATCTAAAAAGTCATGATAGACCTTGGGGACCACCTGGAATAACTCAGAATCAGTGTTGAGACATAACAGAGCAGGGGATTCACCAGAGTCCTTCAAAGTGCAGAACTGTTGACAATACTGAGAGGAAACTGTAATTTCTCCTGTGACCCAGTTGATAGTAGGGTTATGGGCTTGTAGCCACGGCATGCCAAGAATAATAGGAAATAAAGGACAAGTGATGATGTCCAGGCGAAGCAGTTCTTGGTGCAAGTTGAAGATGGTGACTGGAAGGGGAGCGGATTCTTGTATAACCGGCCCAGATTTTATTCCAGACCCATCGGCCAGATGAATAGAGAGTCCATGGGCCTTATAACGCAGTGGGATCTGGTGTTTAGCTGCAAAGGATGAGTCCAAGAAGCAGCTGCAAGCCCCGGAGTCAATGATAGCGGGAACCTGTAAAGTCTTTCCTGGGAGCTGCAGAGATATAGAAAGTCAAATGAGCGGAAGTCTTAGGCCAAGCAGTCACATCACCAGAGGAGACAGACAGGCACTTACGGAGTTTGTTAGGATAGTTCCTGACATAGTGTCCAGGTCCCCCGCAGTACAGGCACAGGTTGTTAGTCCGGCGATGTTGGCGTTCCTCCGTCGTGAGAGATGGGCGGAGGACTCCAAGTTGCATGGGCTCAGAGGTATCAGGTGTAACAGCAGGACTAGAGGTGGGTGCAGGATGGGTATAGCTGGGGACCCTAGGCAACATCCAGGTTGGGTGAGTAGTCCTAGCACCTCTTTCTGCTCTTCGCTCCCTCAACCGTCGGTCGATCTGTATGGCAAGATTATTCAAGGCATCCAGAGTCAGAGGAATTCCCACTCGGGCCAGTACATCTTTTAAAGGGTCGGAAAGTCCCATACGGAACTGGTAGCGGAGGGCAGCATCATTCCAGTCTGTGTCTGCACTCGGAATTCCACAACATAGTCCTCTACTGCCCTACGCCCTTGTTGAAGGGTGTGCAGGGCGGCTTCTGCGGTTGCATAAAGCTGTGAGTCCTCATATAGCTGGGCCATTGCATCAAAGAAAGTGGTTAAATTGGTCAACACCCCGGCTTTCAGTTCCAAAAGATGGTGAGCCCATGTTTGGGGGTCACCCAGGAGTAGTGAGATCACAAAACCTACTTTGGTGGCTTCAAGCGAGAAGGTGCGAGGTTGAAGGGCGAAGTACAGTTTGCATGCATTCTGGAATGCCTTGAATTTACTTCGTTCTCCAGAAAACTTTTCAGGAGTGGGAAACCTTGGTTCAGGGGGCAGCATTACTACTGTATGGGAAGTAGTACTGCTAGCAGAGGTAGATGGCAGAGAAGATCCCTGGGTCTCAGTGGGACCAGACAGTACTTGGACCCGTTCTTCCAGACGTGTATATCCTTCCTGGAGACTCTTAACAGCCTGTGTAAGGCCGGCCAGGTGCATACAAAGTTCTTCCATAGGAGAGGCTCCCTGCTCGGGCTCGGTCATGGCTGTCTGCTACTGTCACGTACCTTGTGGACGAGCCCGACTTGCAGGGGATGGCCTCTCTTGCGGCTCCGACTCGAGGGCCCTGGTAGGGTATACAGGAAGCACAAGAGTCAGGAGTGGCATGAGTGCCTGGCAGGATCAACAGCAGGAGGTAGGTCTGGAACTCTGGAAACACTGTGCAGTGGAGATTAAGCTGAGCTGGTAGGTAGACTGGAACAGTGATGCAGCAGACTGGAACTGGATAGCAGGCTGGAACACACAGGACAGCAGACTGGAACACTGGTGCAGCAGACTGGAACCACACAGCAGACTGGAACTGGATAGCAGGCTGGAACACACAGGACAGCAGACAGGAACACTGGTGCAGCAGACTGGAAGGTCAGACAAGCTGGAACGATAGCCAAGCGGACTGTAGATGAGCCGAAGGGTCAGGCAGAAGAGTGGTCAGACAAGCCGGGGTCGGATGCAGGCAGAAAGCAGGGATAGTCGGAGACAAGCCGGGATCAGATGCAGGCAGACAGCTAGGATAATCAGGAACAAGCCGGGTCTAGTACAGGAAACAGATTCTCAGGAAGTGCACACGTAACGCTGTAGAGCAGACAGCAAGATTCTCATGTGACAGATCAGTTTAAACAGCCCACCTGGTGCGCGCGCATGCGTGCGACTGCCCGCACAGGGCGTCTGATACTGACAGGACTTTCCTGACAACTGTGCAGAGGTCTCACTACACTAACTTGTAGTTTTAGCTGAACACTGTGAGCAGGACGCACCGCACTAACTTGTAGTTTTAGCTGAACACTGTGAGCAGGACGCACTGCACTAACTTGTAGCTTTAGATGAACACTGTGCAGAGGTCTCACTACACTAACTTGTAGTTTTAGCTGAACACTGTGAGCAGGACACACTGCACTAACTGTAGTTTTAGCTGAACACTGTGAGCAGGACGCACCGCACTAACTTATAGTTTTAGCTGAACACTGGTGAGCAGGACGCACCGCACTAACTTGTAGTTTTAGCTGAACACTGTGAGCAGGACGCACCGCACTAACTTGTAGTTTTAGCTGAACACTGTGAGCAGGACGCACCCCACTAACTTGTAGTTTTAGCTGAACACTGTGAGCAGGACGCACTGCACTAACTGTAAATTGTCTAGCTGCCTGACTGTGGTACTAATAGGATCAAAAGAACACCAGCAATTTTCTTCAGGTAGCTGTAAATACTGTAACAAGACAAGCCTGCCTGTCAGTAAGAAGATAACAGGAATGGATCTAGCTAAACTGAATACAGTGAATATATATATATATATATGCAACACCTGGGATGCATATATATACACAATACACTGTAAGTGCAGCTAACTCACTGATTGTCCTGCTTAATCTAGCTAACTCAAATGAAATGACACTGTCTCTCTATCTATCTCTCTTTCAACGCCGGAACACACACTACACAGGGCCGCCGTGCATGCGGCCTTACATAGTGTGGGGCGTGTTCTAAACCCCCTGAGCCATAATTGACCAAAGCCACCCTGGCTTTGGCCAATTACAGCTCTCTCTACTGACGGTGCTGTGATTGGCCAAGCATGCGGGTCATAGTGCATGCTTGGCCAATCATCAGCCAGCAATGCACTGCGATGCCGCAGTGAATTATGGGCCGTGACACGCCACACGAATTTGGCGCAAACGGCCCATATCGTTTGCAATTCAGCGAACGGGCGAACAGACGATGTTCGAGTCGAACATGGGTTCGACTCGAACACGAAGCTCATCCCTAGTAGTACCTACCTACTGCACTGAGAGATAAGTTTGTCATGGGACTTAATTGTGAGTCTAGCCAAAAGAGACTGTTAACAGATAAAGCCTTTACCCTTACAAAGGCAATTGAGATAGCTTCAGTGATGGAGATGGCTGTGAAAGATACAGAGGAATTGAACCCCCAGGGCAGAAGGGAAGAGGTGAAACAGGAAGTTTTCAGAACAGTAGTCAAACCATCTGCCGCAAGCTGGAAATGCAAACCCCCACCAAGCCGGGAGTCAGCTTGCTACCATTGTGGGAATACAGACCATGACCACAAAGTCTGCTGGTTTAGGGGTCAGACCTGTTATAATTGCAGTAAGACAGGCTATCTTAAACGAGTGTGCCATGGCAAGAAGGTGCAAGATAAACAACCTCTGAACCCCAAGACAAAGATATATATGGTAGGAATATATACATCACCATCTGAGTTAGAGGATGAGGAAATGCTCCACAGATTAGACATACATCATATGTATTCAGCACCCTTTGCAATGACTGTAGAGATAACCAGTAAGGGAAAGAAACTCAAGATGGATGTGGACACAGGAGCAGCAGTTTCAGTTATCACCCAGACACAATGGAGACAACTTCAGACCCGAACAACTGTCCGCCCAACACCAATCAAACTGCAGACATACTCAAAGCAGATTCTCCACCCACTGGGTTACGTGAAAGTACAGGTATTGTACGAAGGTCAGACATAGAGACTGCCATTATATATCCTAGAAAATGGGGGACCCCCTCTCTTTGGGAGAGACTGGATTGCTCACTTTGGTATGCCAGACATAGCCATGAACCCCTGTAACATTGGTACAATTACATTAGGAGATAATGAGGGATGGGTGGTGTCCCTGAAGCAGCGGTTCCCAAAGATTTTTGATAACAGGTTGGGGAAAATAAAGCATGAATGTGTGAGACTCAAGCTGAAACCCATCGCTCAGTCTAAGTTCTTCAAAGCTCGGACAGTACCTTTCACACTCTGAGCAGGAGTGGAAGCTGAACTAAGTCGGCTGGAGGAACAAGGTGCCATCTTAAAGGTAGAGCACAGCAAGTGGGCATCACCAGTTGTGCCAGTAAAGAAAGTGAATGAGGACTTACGCATTTGTGACAATTTCCGCATGGCACCGAACTCCCAACTGGAGATAGACCAGTATCCCCTACCCAGAGTAGATTACATTTTTTCCTCTCTTGCAGGGGGTCAAAAGTTCACCAAGCTTGATCTCAAACAAGCATATTTACATTTTGAGGTCCATCCTTCTTCCCGCAAGTTTCAAGACAAAGGACTGTATGAATACAATCGGATGGTGTTTGATGTTGCCTCCACCCCAGCCATTTGGCAACAAAAAATGGATGCAATTTTGGCGGACATTCCTTTTAAGCAGTGCCTGGTAGATTACATGCTCATCATGGGATGGACGGACCAGGAACAGAAGCGGAATGTGAAGCTTGTGTTGGCGAGACTCCAAGAGCAGGGTCTAAAAGTGATCTTAGCAAAATGCCAATTCATGGTGCCTAAATTGGAGTTCTATTGGCCACCTTGTGGATGCGGAGGGTATACACACCACGGAAGCCAAGGTTGATGCTTTAGTCAAAGCTCCAGCCCCAACCAACATCCAGCAGCTGCGATCATACCTTGGCTTGCTGAACTATTACCACAAATTTCTACTACCCCTTTTTCTGTTGAACAAGCTTTTGGAGAAACACTCCAGATGAGACTGGTCGGCTGCATGCCAACATGCTTTCGAAGTTTCTAAGCGGAAGCTGTTGGCGTCATGCATGCTCGTGCACTATGACCTCCAGAAGCCTCTCACCTTGGCTTGTGATGCCTCACCCTATGGTCTGGGGGCTGTACTATCTCACATCTTACTAGATGGGTCAGAAAAAACAGACGCAATATCCCGACTGACAGGGACGTCAACGGACTCTTCTGCACCAGTCAAGAGTTGTCATTACACCAGCTTGTCCTTGTCTTCTGGGGAGATAGCAGCCCATACAGCCAAAGATACCTTCCTAAAAACAATACTCTCCTGGGTACAGTCCAGTTGGCCTGCAACTGTCACACAGGATTATGAACCTTATTTCTGTAGGCGTATGAAATTAACTGTGGCTGGCAACTGTGCTTTATGAGGAGACCGAGTGTTCATTCCACACACCCTCCGGAGACACGTTCAGGACTTGCTACATACTGGTCATCCCGGGGGCACACGTATGAAACAAAAGGTCCAAGGCTATGTGTGGTGGCCGAACCTAGACTCAGATATTGCAACATATGTGATTGCTTGTGCTGGATGTGCACAAACTGCAAGAGACCCTCCTCGAGGGTGTGTCCAGCCTTGGACTTCGTCCATGGTTCCTTGGTTTCGACTACACTTGGACTTTGCAGGCCTGATCAGAGGACACACCTTCTTGATCATAGTGGACATCCATTTAAAGTGGCCTAAGGTAATTCCTGTTACTCAGCCAATGACTAAGGCGACGATTTCTATACTGATACATCTCGCTGCTACGTTTGGATACCCCAGAGAAATTGTCACAGACAACAGTGCACAATTCACCAGTCAGGAGTTTTAGAGTTTCCTGACTGCCCACAACATCAAGCACAAGTTTACAGTACCTTACCACCCGGCTACCATTCGTCAAGCAGAATGGTTTGTGCAGACTTTCAAATGCTATTTCAAAGCTACAGTGGCTGCAAGTAAACAACAGTCCCTGTCACCCCAGCAGCTGGACTCCTTCCTTTCTGCTTACAGAAATACACCACATGCAACCACCAGGAAAACTCCAGTGTAACTCCTTCTGGGTCGGCAACCATGGACTGTTTTGGACATGCTCCGCCCTCAAACAATCCAGGAACATGTACTGCAGTCCCAAGACAAGATGGTCAAACATGATGAGCTCCCCCGATTCACAGCCCAACAAAAGGTATGGGCCAGATCTTATGGGGCTTCCAACACCCGTTGGCTTCCTGCTGTTGTTGCAGAGACTTTGGGACCCAAGATGCACGAGGTCCGCCTGGAAGATGGTTCCATTTGCAGACAGCATGCAGATCAACTGCATCCTCATTCTCAGCTGCCCGAATCCCTGATGCCGCCTGAACCACCAGTGTCTCAAGGGTCTGCACCCAGTGGATTAGGATGCACCGGGACTGATGATTGAGGGGACTCTGAACTTTTGAACTCCAACAGAGCCGCTGAGTGCCCACCCTCATCGACTATGTCACCCTCCTGACCGGTTTCAGCTGCAAGACCGGTTACGAGACTTTTGACGGGCCGCAGAAAGTGACTTGATTCCATTTTATCCGCGCAGCTGTCCATGGATGCTTGGTCTCATATCTGGACGCTGGAAAAGTCTTGTGAATCTCCTGTGTTTGGAAGATTGTTATTGGACAGTTATTAGTTACTGTTTTGGGTGATGACAAGGGTCAACGGGCATAGTAGTCATCTTAGAGAACATGTAAGAAAGTATAATAAGATTTACCTGTCCTGAGATGCATGTTGGAGTGTACAATGAATACTGAAATAAACATCAGTTGTTCCTGACCAGAGTCTTGTGTCTCTCACAAATCAGAGAATGTCACTAGGGTAGTGGACGTGTCTGTAGAGCAGTGGACAGAGTCAGTAGAGCAGTGGATTGTGTCTGTTTTTCCCGTGTTTAGAACAGTCCTTGCACGAAATTAAATTTCTAAAGGAATAAAAGTCATTTAAAACTGCTTGCGGCTATAATGTAATGTTGCCCCCTCCCAGCCCATTACCAGGCCCTTTGGATCTTGTATGGATATTAAGGGGAACCCTGCACCCAAATTTTAAAAAAAAAGGCATGGGGCCCCAGGGCCCTATACACTCTGAACAGCAGCAGTATACAGGCAGTGCTTAAAGTGAAAAAATAAAAGTGAAATATTCCTTTAAATGTCGTACCTGGGGGGTGTCAATAGTATGCCTGTAAAGTGTCAAGTGTTTCCCGCGTTTAGAACAGTCCCTGCACAAAATGACATTTCTAAAGGAATAAAAGTCATTTAAAACTGCTTGCGGCTGTAATGTAATGTCAGGTCCTGGCAATATGGATAAAAATTATTGAGAAAAATGGCATGGGTAACCCCCCAGCCCATTACTGGGCCCTTTGGGTCTTGTATGGATATTAAGGGGAACCCCGCACCCCTATATACTCTGAACAGCAGTATACGGAGCCTAACCCAAGAAACATACTGGGGGCCAAATCCAAAACTCTGCAAGACCGACCACAGATAATTCCAGTCTATGCTGTCAAATGCCTTAATGGCATCCAATGACAGCAAGGCCCTGGAACCCATATTGTCTGCTTTGGATTGCATATTAAGGAATAGACTTCTCAAATTAACTGCAGTCGATTTATTGGGCATGAAACCAGCTTGGTCTCCATGCACAATTGAAGTAATAACTCCATTTAATCTAATGGCCAGAGCTTTAGCTAATATTTTCACGTCACTCTGTAGCAGGGAAATCGGGCGATACGCCCCCGGATCTACTGGATCCTTACCAGGCTTGAGTAACAAAACAATATTGGCCCTGGACATTGATATTGGTAGGCGGCCTTCCTCCTGGGCTCTATTAAAGACCTTAAGCAACTGGGGTAGTAATTCAGTAGGATACTGTTTATATATTTCTATGGGAATTCCGTCTTCCCCCGGCACTTTGCAGTTAGGAAAAGATCCAACCGCATTCTGTAGTTCTTCCACTGTAAGGGGATTCTCCAAGAGCACTCTCTGATCTTTGTTTAATCTAGGGAAATCTATCTGTCCTAAGTATTGTTCTAACTCCTCAGATGTATAGGATGTACCCGGCTTATACAAGTCTTCATAAAAAGTGTTTAGTTCCTGCAGCACTTTCTCAGGCGTGTTAACTATGTTACCCGCCTTAGTCCTAATAGCACCTATAGTTGGGGACTTCTGGTATGAATTTGCGATTCTCGCCAGTATGCGGCCTGTTTTCTCGCCCTCCTCGAAAAAAGCTTGCTTTGCAAAGAATCTCTTCTTGTCGGCCGACGAGGACAGCAGTTGACGGTATGCAGAAAGAGCCGCCTGCCATGCCTCCTTGGTCGAATCAGAAGGATCCGTGACATATAATTGTTCCATCTCTTGTACTCTAGTTTCAAGTTCATTTTTAAGTGCAGAAGAGTCTTGTTTGACCTTATTCATTTCAGCAATGAACACACCCCTCAAATATGCCTTAAAGGCATCCCACTGCCCAACCATCGATTCATTTGGATCCTGGGTGCGGAAAAACTCACACATGCTCCCAACTATCCCCTCATGTGAGCGGAACAGTTTCAACCAAAAAGCATTGAATTTCCAAGGGGCTTTAGGCAATGTAACTATTGGGGCAATTATAAGCCGTATAACCACTGGTGAGTGGTCAGATACACTACGAGGCCTATGTATCATATCAGAAACAAACGGGAGCATGTTTAAGCTGCACACCCCCAGGTCAATTCTAGACAAACATCCATGGGTTTTAGAAAAACATGTAAATTGTCTAACTCCTGGGTTCCTATGTCTCCAGACATCCACCCAGCCCACCTCTTGCAACAACCGCGCCAGGGGGTATCCCTAGAGAGGGCAGAGGCTCCGGGTCCTGGGTGTCTATCTTCAACTGGATTTAAACAGCAATTAAACTCCCCCGTTACCAACAGCGGTGCGTCAGGCCTGCCATCCATAAATGTTAGCAGAGACCTAAGCACCGCCGCCGTGAGGGGGGAGGAATATATACCACCGCCAGCACACAAGTCAATGTACCCAACCTGCAATGGAGAAAAACATAACGACCTTCACTATCAATTTCATTTTTGCAAATTCTTCAAAGTCCAGGTTACCCTGGATCAACATGCTCACCCCCCTAGAATAGGAATTGTGAGTAGAATGATAGGCCTTTCCTACCCAGGAGTATCCTAGGAAGCTCACAGTGTCCGCAGTCAAGTGGGTCTCCTGGTAGCAGAGAATTCAGGGGATGTACTTCTTCAAACACATGCGAATCATAGTACGTTTCAATGGGGAGTGTAGTCCCCTAATGTTCCAGGATACTAACGGGATGTCCGCCATGTCTGCTGGTAAGTAAGTAATGTTGACCGGTACTTTGTGCGCACCTGTGCAAGGTAGCGGATCCACTTCTGAAGCGAGGTTCTTCTAGGCTTGCCGTTTGCCGCGAGGTTGATGAATTCGTGCCCTGTTGAGATATCATTCGTTCTGCTTGTAACTCTTATTGATAAATTATTCCCCGCGTCAGTGGGGGGTGATGAAAAAGGAAACTTTCTTGTGCTATAAACTGCACATTCTGCCAACATGGCAACTTTAACAACGTATGCGACATTCCATCGCTCTTTTTTAATGAAAATGGTCATTCGTAAATTCAACTTTTGATCCAATTCGCTCTCATTGCACTGCTTAGGAATATTCAGTCCCCCAGCCAAGGAACATCTTTCAACATTGAAAAAATAGAGGAAAGGGTATGCTCTGGTTGCCCATCTAGAAAATGGAATAAAATGACATTTTCAAGTAGCTCAGCACTCTGCAAGTAGCCGGTTTAGTCCTTTCAATCTTCTTCTTGTGGAGCCTGCCGTTTCAATGCCTGCTCATTTCTATCCAACCAGACTGAAGCGTCCTTAGCGGATTCAAAGAATTGTGCTTGGCCTCTCACAACAATCCGAAGTTTCGCCGGATATAGCATAGCATATGGGAGTTGCAGAAGTCGCAGTCTGCGTTTCACGTCTGTGAATGTAGCTCTGCGCCTCTGGACTTCTGCCGAGAAGTCCGGGTAGAAAGATACCCGAACACCATTGTGGAGAACATTTGCCTTTTCCCGAGCATGTCTCAGCACTGCTTCTCTATCCTTGTAATGTAAAATTCTTGCAAGAATGGATCTTGGAGGGCCCACTGGTGGAGGAGGGCGCGAGGGCACTCTGTGAGCACGTTCCACTGCAAACATTGGGGAAAATGCATTTTTTCCGAAGAGTTCCATTAGCCAGTTTTCAACATAGGTAGTGGGGTCCCTGCCCTCCACTTTCTCAGGCAACCCCACTATACGAACATTGTTTCGCCTTAAGAGATTTTCGCCTTAAGCAGTCCCACTAACTAGAAAATGCATTTCCTGGGGAAAATGCGTGGGAATGCTGAATAGCTGAATTGCTAAAATGGCCCCCAGCAAAACTGCCCTTTCATTTTGCCATCAAAACTGCCCCATCAGAATTGCCCCATCAAAATTGCCCCATCATATTGCCACCATCAAAACTGCCTTATCAGAATTGCCCCATCAAAACTGCCCCATCATATTGCCACCATCAAAACTGCCCCATGATATTGCCACCATCAAAACTGCCCCCATCATATTGCCATCAAAACGGCCCCATCAGAATTGCCCCATCAAAATTGTCCCCATCAAAACTGCCCCATCATATTGCCACCATCAAAACTGCCCCCATTATATTGCCATCAAAACTGCCCCATCAGAATTGCCCCATCAAAATTGCCACCATCAAAACTGCCCTATCAGAATTGCCCCATCAAAACTGCCCCAACCTATTGCCACAATCAAAACTGCCCCATCAGAATTGCCCCATCAAAACTGCCCCAACCTATTGCCACAATCAAAACTGCCCCATCAGAATTGCCCCATCAAAACTGCCCCATCATATTGCCACCATCAAAACTGCCCCCATCAAAACTGCCCCATCAGAATTGCCCCATCAAAACTGCCCCATCAGAATTGCCCTATCAAAACTGCCCCCATCATATTGCCATCAAAACTGCCCCATCAGAATTGCCCCATCAAAACTGCCCCATCATATTGCCACCATCAAAACTGCCCCATCATATTGCCACCATCAAAACTGCCCCCATCATATTGCCATCAAAACTGCCTCCATCATATTGCCATCAAAACTGCCTCATCAGAATTGTCGCATCAAAATTGTCCCCATCAAAACTGCCCCATCATATTGCTACTATCAAAACTGCCCCATCAGAATTGCCCCTTCAAAACTGCCTCGTCATATTGCCACCATCAAAACTGCCCCATCATATTGCCGCTATCAAAACTGCTCCATCAGAATTGTCCCCATCAAAACTGCACCATCAAAATTGTCCCCATCAAAACTGCTCCATCAAAATTGTCCCCATCAAAACTGCCCCATCATATTGCCATCATCAAAACTGCCCGATCATATTCCTCTATTATAAATCAGTACATGGTGTGTCTGTCCCCTTCCCCGGGCTCTGTAATCAAAGCTGAGATGCTCCAGCCACCCCCCCCCCTGTGTATAACAGAAGCTTTGGTAACCATGGCAACAAAAGCAACACAGTACACTCTATTTAATGGCAAAAATTTCTTGAAATGACCACTAAACAAAAAGCTTTTTCACAAAAACTGTAAAAGATATCAAACTGAAAATATATAGCCAGATAGCTGAATATTTTGTGAACATTTTAAAGTTTGTTTGGTGTCTGTAGGTGAAAGTATGAAGGAGCTGAAACTTTTAGGAGCGGAAGAAGATTTAAAGGATCTGAAGCATGCTCCCATTGACTTCAATGTTAAAAAAAGTGTTAAAAAGCTTAATATTTTAAAAAGTATAAATAGTAGAAAAAAAGTTGAAAAAGTCCCATCATCAGCTGAAAGAGACGAACATTTCAATAGTTGAATGGTTTTAATAGCTAAAAGTATGCAGAAGGTACGCAGAGCCAAAAAACGTACGGAACAAAATTAAATATATAACTAGAAAATGCATTTCCTGGGGAAAATGCGTGTAAATGCTGAATTGCTAAAACAGCCCCCAGCAAAACTGCCCCATCATATTGCCATCAAAACTGCCCCATCAGAATTGCCCCATCAAAATTGTCCCCATCAAAACTGCCCCATCATATTGCCACCATCAAAAATGCCCCCATCAAAACTGCCCCATCATATTGCCACCTTTAAAACTGTTCCATTAAAATTGTCCCCATCAAAACTGTCCCATCAAATTGCCACCTTTAAAACTGCTCCATTAAAATTGTCCCCATCAAAACTGCCCCATCATATTACCACCATCAAAACTGCCCCATCAGAATTGCCCCATCAAAACTGCCCCATCATATTGCCACCATCAAAACTGCCCCATCAGAATTGCCCTATCAAAACTGCCCCATCTTATTGCCACCATCAAAACTGCCGCATCAGAATTGTCCCATCAAAACTGCCCCATCATATTACCACCATCAAAACTGCCCCATCATATTGCCACCATCAAAACTGCCCCATCATAATTGCCCCATCAAAACTGCCCCATCAGAATTGTCCCATCAAAACTGCCCCATCATATTGCCACCATCAAAACTGCCCCATCAGAATTGCCCCATCAAAACTGCCCCATCATATTCCTCTATTATAAATCAGTACATGGTGTGTCTGTCCCCTCCCCCGGGCTCTGTAATCGGAGCTGAGATGCTCCAGCCACCTCCCCCCTGTGTATAACAGAAGCTTTGGTAACCATGGCAACACAAGCAACACAGTACACTCTGATTAATGGCTAAAATTTCCTGAAATGACCTCTAAACAAAAAGCTTTTTCACAAAAACTGTAAAAGATATCATTTTAATAGATGAATGGTTTTAATAGCTAAAAGTATGCAGAAGTTACGCAGAGCCAAAAAACGTACTGAATAATAAAGAAATAAAAATAAATAAAATCGAATAACAAGTGGGACTGCTAAAGCATTCCCACTAATAATAATAAAAAATAATAAATATCGAACAACAATAGTGGGCCTGCTAAAGCATTCCCACTAAAAACTAGAAAATGCATTTCCTGGGGAAAATGCGTGGGAATGCTGAATAGCTAAAACGGCCCCCAGCAAAACTGCCCCCATCATATTGCCATCAAAACTGCCCTATCAGAATTGCCCCATCAAAATTGTCCCCATCAAAACTGCCCCATCATATTGCCACCATCAAAACTGCCCCATCATAATTGCCCCATCAAAACTGCCCCATCATATTCCTCTATTATAAATCAAAACTGCCCCATCAGCATTGCCCCATCAGAATTGCCCCATCAAAACTGCCCCATCAGAATTGTCCCATCAAAACTGCCCCATCATATTGCCACCATTAAAACTGCCCCATCATAATTGCCCCATCAAAACTGCCCCATCATATTCCTCTATTATAAATCAGTACATGGTGTGTCTATCCCCTCCCCCGGGCTCTGTAATCAGAGCTGAGATGCTCCAGCCACCTCCCCCCCCTGTGTATAACAGAAGCATGGGTAACCATGGCAACCAAAGCAACACAGAACACTGTGATTAATGGCTAAAATTTCCTGAAATGACCTCTAAACAAAAAGCTTTTTCACAAAAAATGTAAAAGATATCAAAGATATAGCCAGATAGCTTTATATTTTGTGAACATTTTAAAGTTTGTTTGGTGTCTGTAGGTGAAAGTATGAAGGAGCTGAAACTTTTGGGAGCGGAAAAAGATTTTAAGGATCTGAAGCATGCTCCCATTGACTTCAATGTTAAAAAAAAGTGATAAAAAGCTTAATATTTTAAAAAGTATAAATGGTAGAAAAAAAGTTGAAAAAGTCCCATCATCAGCTGAAAGAGACGAACATTTTAATAGTTGAATGGTTTTAATAGCTGAAAGTATGCAGAAGTTACGCAGAGCCAAACAACGTACGGAATAATAAATAAATAAAGAATAAAAATAAACTAGAAAATGCATTTCCTGGGGAAAATGCGTGGGAATGCTGAATAGCTGATTTGCTAAAACGCCCCCATCAAAACTGCCCCCATGATATTGCCTTCAAAACTGCCCCATCAAAATTGTCCCCATCAAAACTGCCCCATCATATTGCCACCATCAAAACTGCCCCAGCAGAATTGCCCCATCTAAACTGCCCAATCATATTGCCACCATCAAAACTGCTCCATCATATTGCCACCAGCAAAACTGCCCCCATCATATTGCCATCAAAACTGCCCCATCAGAATTGTCCCATCAAAATTGTCCCCATCAAAACTGCCCCATCAGAATTGCCCTATCAAAACTGCCCCATCATATTGCCACCATCAAAACTTCCCCATCAGAATTGCCCCATAAAACAGCCCCATCATATTGCCACCATCAAAACTGCCCCATCAGAATTGCCCCATTAAAACTGCCCCATCATATTCCTCTATTATAAATCAATACATGGTGTGTCTGTCCCCTCCCCCGGGCTATGTAATCAGAGCTGAGATGCTCCAGTCACCTCCCCCCCTGTGTATAACAGAAGCTTTGGTAACCATGGCAACAAAAGCAACACAGTACACTCTAATAGCTAAAATTTCCTGAAATGACCTCTAAACATAAAGCTTTTTCACAAAAACTGTAAAAGATATCAAACTGAAAAGATATAGCCAGATAGCTGAATATATTGTGAACATTTTAAAGTTTGTTTGGCGTCTGTAGGTGAAAGTATGAAGGAGCTTAAACTTTTGGGAGCGGAAGACGATTTTAAGGATCTGAAGCATAGTCTCATTGACTTCAATGGTAAAAAAAAGTGTCAAAAAGCTTAATATTTTAAAAAGTATAAATAGTAGAAAAAAAGTTGAAAAAGTCCCATCATCAGCTGAAAGAGACGAACATTTTAATAGTTGAATGGTTTTAATAGCTGAAAGTATGCAGAAGTTACGCAGAGCCAAAAAAACGTACGGAATAAAATTAAGTAATAAAATTAAAAATAAATTAGAAAATGCATTTCCTGGGGAAAATGCGTGGGAATGCTGAATAGCTGAATTGCTAAAACGGCTGCCATCAAAACTGCCCTATCATATTGCCACCATCAAAAAACTGCCCCATCAGAATTGCCCCATCAAAACTGCCCCATCATATTGCCACCATCAAAACTGCCCCATCAGAATTGCCCCATCAAAACTGTCCCATCATATTGCCACCATCAAACTGTCCCATCAGAATTACCCCATCAAAACTGCCCCATCATATTGCCACCATCAAAACTGCCCCATCATATTGCCACCATCAAAACTGCCACCATCATATTGCCATCAACACTGCCCCATCAGAATTGCCCCATTGAAATTGTCTCCATCAAAACTGCCCCATCAGAATTGCCCCATCAAAACTGCCCTATCATATTGCCACCATCAAAAAACTGCCCCATCAGAATTGCCCCATCAAAACTGCCCCATCATATTGCCACCATCAAAACTGCCCCATCAGAATTGCCCCATCAAAACTGTCCCATCATATTGCCACCATCAAACTGTCCCATCAGAATTACCCCATCAAAACTGCCCCATCATATTGCCACCATCAAAACTGCCCCATCATATTGCCACCATCAAAACTGCCACCATCATATTGCCATCAACACTGCCCCATCAGAATTGCCCCATTGAAATTGTCTCCATCAAAACTGCCCCATCAGAATTGCCCCATCAAAACTGCCCTATCATATTGCCACCATCAAAACTGCCCCATCAGAATTGCCCCATCAAAACTGCCCCATCATATTGCCACCATCAAAACAGCTCCATCAGAATTACCCCAACAAAACTGCCCCATCATATTGCCACCATCAAAACTACCCCCATCAAATCTGCCACCATCAAAACTGCCCCATCATATTGCCACCTTTAAAACTGCTCCATTAAAATTGTCCCTATCAAAACTGCCCCATCATATTGCCACCATCAAAACTGCCCCATCAGAATTGCCCCATCAAAACTGCCCCATCATATTGCCACCATCAAAACTGCCCCATCAGAATTGCCCCATCAAAACTGCCCCATCAAAACTGCCCCATCATATTGCCACCATCAAAACTGCCCCATCACTCCCGTGTTTAGAACAGTCTGACGGCGGGACGTGATGACGTAGTGTGCAGGGGAAGCGGGCTCTCCTAGGATCCCTGATGAGCGCGCTCTCGGATGCCGCTGTATAGAGGACTTACACTGACCTGCGAGGGGGAAAGGAAGATCCCCGCACGCCGCAAGGGTAGCCCCAGTGGGGGCCGAAGAAAGAGCTCCATATGCCGCTGTAGAGCGGACCAAAAGAAACGAAACTGAAAGTAAGAAGTGTGGTCGTGGGTGGATCTGACAGCGTGCACGAGAGGTTTGGATGGCGTCCTCCTCCCCCTCTACACCCCCCGCACCTCTCTTTGAAATACTAAGGAATTAAGAAAGAACCCCACTGACGCCCAGGAGATGGTAATGTAGAAATTGACCGGTTTCTCTTTGTTTTTTTTTTTCCATTTCTCCCTGTAATATCCCGGTATATGGGTTGATTCAAACAACCAGGAGGCAAAAAGAGGATCGTAATCAAAGGTACTGGATCACCTGATGTATTAAGCAGATCTGTGTGAAAATTGCCTGCTAGCACTTGTAAGGGGGAAACAAGGGAAGTTTATCCACTGTATAAGGGGTGAGGAGGTATACAGAGGAAGTGAACACAAAGCAGCTATACTATGGGTATTGACTAATTAAATAAGAGACTAAAAAAAAAAAAGACAACAAATCTCAAACTAAAAGGCATGTACAAAAAGATGTAAAGAGGACTGCGATATTATAGAAGCCAGGAAGAGTAAATAGAAGAGCCTAAGCGGAGAGACTTGGATCGGGATACCCCAGAGGTGCGGGCATGCGGAGGGATCAGGGATCAGGACCCCCGACACAAAACGGTTACCCCCCCACCCCCCCGGTAATCAGGGCTGGAAGAACAAGGCCTTGCTTGGTCTTGCACCCCAGTAAGAATCTTGTCCATTAGGGGGAGGAAGAAAGCTAGATTTAAAACTGGGGAAACCAACAGGAGGGTCAAGAAAGAAGGGAGCGATGAGCAAAGCTGCATCTAAAACAGGAAAAGGGGAGCACCTAAAACCCCTAAGGATAAGGTCGCAGGAAGCACGATAAAACAGTTTATGTCCCAAGGTGCGAGCCTAAGAAGTGGAGAAGAAGGGGCCCAGGGAGGATCTAAGACGGAGGGAAAAGGGGAACCCCAAATAAAGCTGGGGATAAAACGGCCGAGTCCAGGGAAAATTCTATAATGGAAATAAGCCGGGTGGAGGAAAGAAGAACAAGTGGCCAGATGCTCTTAAAAGAAGAACTGAGTGAGATGTTTAAAAAACTTGAGAATTCAATCAAATTAGAAATAGGCCTGGTGAGAGCAGACCTAGGAAGCCTTCTAGAAAGAGTAGAAACAACGGAAAGGAAAACAGAGGAATCTGAAAGGGAAATAAAGAACAAATAAAAAGCGCCAGGCAAAACCAAAGGAAAATTTTATATAAGATCGAGGATCAGGAAAATAGAGACAGAAGACAGAACATAAGACTCCGCTTTGTCCTGGAAAAGAAAGGAGAAGATCTGAGGAGCATGGTTTCCTTAATACTAGGCCCAATATTAGGAGAAGAGGTAATGGAATTCCCCAAAACAGAAAGGATCCATCGAGTGGGAAGATTATACAATTCAGAGCACCAGAGGCCGAGGGATGTAATAATAAGGTTCAGTTATTATGAAGATAAGGCGACAATTATATCTAAATTGAGAAGTAAACCCCCGTTAAAATTTGAAGGGTCAGAGATCCAAGTGTTTACAGACCTCGCCCCTGAAACTTTGGCAAGGAGACGGCTCCTGAAACCTCTATTAGACCAGATGAGAGACTTAAATATAAAATATAGTTGGGGGTTCCCGGCGTGTCTAATAGGCTTTAAAAATGGAAGATCAGCAAGACTGAGGTTCCCTGAAGAACTGAAGGAGTTTTGTGGAAAACTGGAAATGAAAGAGCCAGAATTACCGGGTTGGATAGAAGAATGATCTGGAGCATGGGGAGGATGAGGGGGAGAGAGGGGGAGGGGGGGTCCTGGGGGGGGGAACGAGAGAGGGGTGGGAAAGGGGGGGAGGAGAGAACGTGGATACTGGACTACCCCTTTTGGGCTTAAAACACCATGCACGAAGGGGGTAGGGGGCACACTCAGACTTTCACCTCAACACAAGATTCGTCAGCTCCATGGTATCCATGGCGCCTGGCGAATGGGGAGCCAAGGAATGGCTGGGGGGAGGGGGGGGAGGGAGGGGAGGAGGGGGGGAGGGAGAGGGGAACTCTGTGCACAAGGAAGAGAAAAGGAAAGAAAAAGAGGATAAGGAAAAGAAGGGAAGGAAAATCTAGTCTTAGTTCAGTAATGCAGTTCCAACAAAAAATATTGAGGAGATGAGGAAGTTGAATTTTTTGACATATAATGTAAAG
This sequence comes from Lithobates clamitans, assembly GCA_037952925.1. Lineage (NCBI taxonomy): Eukaryota > Metazoa > Chordata > Amphibia > Anura > Ranidae > Lithobates > Lithobates clamitans. Next base: position 1,969,983 of record JBBGZY010001983.1, on the reverse strand, counting down.
GGCCTTAATAATCCTACGAAGAGATATAAGATCTTGGGGGAATTGGAGAGATACAAAGCTGAGGTTGTGTTCCTCCAAGAAACCCATTTAACGTGTTACTCAAAGATTAAGTTATGGTCAAAAGTTTTTCCAAACTGGTTTTATGGGGATTCAATAACAACAAGAGGGAGAGGAGTGGCAATAGAAATAGCAAATGGGGTGAATTTTAAGGTAAATGAGAGATTAGTAGATCCAGGAGGGAGGTACATTTTTCTGAAGGGCTCTCTGGAGGGATGGAAGTGTACCCTGGCCAATGTATATGCGCCAAATATAGAGGCTAGTGGATTCCTGGTTAAAACACTGGAAAGACTAATGGAGTTTAAAGAAGGGGGTCTGATTGTGATGGGAGATTTCAATCTATGCATGGTACCAGAAGTAGATAGTACGTCTCGTGCACTGGGAACAATGAACGAGAAGTTGAGAAACTTGAAACGCAAGCTACATTCCTGTCAATTGGTAGACATGAGGAGGATTATGAATCCAAAAAAGAAAAATTTCTCGTTCTACTCCCCGGTGCATGGGACGTACTCTAGGATTGATTATATATGGACCGAACATTCGCTCTTAGACAGAGTGGTGGAATCTAAGATAGAGGCCACTACTTTGTCGCACCATGCCCCTGTTAGGATGGCTATGTATGTCTCAGAAATCCAGAGAATTCCAGTCAGCTGGAGATTAGAGGAAGATCTCTTACAAGATGCAATAAATGTAAAGATAATAGAACAGGAACTTAATCAATATTTTCAAATAAACGATACAGGAGAAATACTGGGGTCCTCCCTGTGGGAGGCCCATAAGGTTTATATTAGGGGGATATTAATGAAAATGGGAGCCAGAAGGAAAAGAGAAACAAAAGAGCAAATCAATAAACTAACTGTAGAGACATATAATCTGGAACAGGAGCACAAGAAAGGATTAGGTCAAGATAAGAGTATATACCAAAAATTAGTCTTAAAAAGAGAGGAGCTGAAAGACCGCATGGATATAGAAACAAAAAAGGCATTTTATAAGGTAGCAAGGGAAAACTATCAAGGAAGAAATAAGAGCAGTAGATTTCTGGCTAAAGTCTTGAGAAAGAAAAAAAACAGAAATTATATAGAAAAAATCCAAAATAGCAAAGGAGCCAAGGTCCATACAACGAGAGAAATAGGGGAATCTTTCAGGGAATATTATAAGGACCTATATTCAGTAGGCAAAAATACAAAGCATGACGGGGTACAGGAAAAGAAGATAGCAGAATTTCTAACTAAAGCTAACCTCCCTAAATTAACAGAGAATGATAAAGACAACTTAGACAGCCCAATAACAGTAGATGAGGTAAATAGAGCATTAACTGAATCAGCAGTAGGGAAAAGCCCAGGTCCGGATGGATTTACTAATGTTTATTACAAAAGATTTAAAGATATTTTAGTTCCTAGACTCTGCGAATACATGAACGGCTTAGGCATAGATTTTTAGTTAAGCAGAGAGGCCCTTAAAGCTGAGATCACGGTTATCCCAAAAGAGGGAAAAAATGTCACGATCTGTTCGAGCTATAGGCCTATATCGCTCATCAACACAGATGTAAAATTGTATGCTAGAGTATTAGCGAATCGGTTGAAAGAGAGAATGAGTGAATGGATTCATCCAGATCAAGTGGGGTTCACCCCTAAGAGAGAAGGGAGGGACAATGGGGTGCGAACGCTCCTTCTGCTGCAACATATCAGGCACAAGGGACCCCCAGGTCTGCTCTTGTCTATAGATGCCGAAAAAGCATTTGACAGAGTAGACTGGGGGTTCATGTTCCAAACCCTCAAATACATTGGAGTGGGCCCGAAAATGATAAATAGGATAAGCGCTTTGTATAATAATCCTACGGCCTCAATAAAAATCAATGGCTCCCTTTCAGAGACATTTGTTATGGAAAACGGGACGAGACAGGGTTGTCCCCTGTCCCCTTTGCTCTTCGTCCTCTCCCTGGAGCCTCTGCTGTCGGTGATCAGAGGAGATCCGGATATTGGGGGTTTCAGGGTAGGGGACGAGGAGCATAAGGTTGCGGCATTTGCCAACAATATTCTGCTCTTTATATCTAAGCCGAGAATTACTATGCCAAACATACTTAAAGTATTGTGAAAGTATGGGGAAGTATCAAACTTCAAGATAAACTTGGCAAAATCAGAAATTTTAAATATTAATTTGGACAAGGAGGAGGAAAGTAAGTTAAAAAAGGAATTTAATTTTATATGGAAAAAAGAAATAAAATATTTGGGCATAAAGCTAGCAAACTCATTGGGGAAGATATATAAAGCAAATTTCATTCCATTGCTAGAGGAAATAAAAGCTGAAAGTAAAAAGATAATGAATAAACCACTTTTGTGGCTAGGACACATAAACGCCATAAAGATGGTATTATTACCTAAGATTATATATAAGCTACAGATGCTCCCACTAGATATCCCCCAGTATTATTTTAGAAAACTTAAATCAATTATCATGAAAACAGTTTGGAAAAATAGAAGGGCTAGAGTGGCGTTTGATATCTTAAAACAGGAAAAAAAGAATGGGGTCTGGCGATGCCAGATATTCAGGGCTATCATAAAGCGATATTGGTGTCTAGAGCGATTGAATGGAACAGAGAAAATAAACAGAAAAGATGGGTGAAGATAGAAAATAGTTTGAGTAAAACACATTTAGGACACATGATTTGGAATCCCCCACATTATAGAGTATTAGATGGCAACACACATGCACTGACAAAAGTAATTTTGAGAACCTGGGACAGAGTATATAAACAAGTAAACAAGGAATATAATTCCCCTTTAATTTCACTGTGGTAAAATGATTATTTTGCACCGAGAAAAAAGAAATTGGTGGTGGTTGGATAAAAAATGTAATGCCGCGTACACACGGTCGAACTTTTCGTCTACAAAAGTCCAACAGAAGCTGACGGACTAAAGCTGGCTGGTAATCCGATCGTGTGTGGGCTTCTCCGGACTTTCAACTGACTTTTTTAGCCTCAAATCCGACGTACTTTAGATTTGAAACATGCTTCAAATCTTTCCGACGGACTCGAGTCCGGGCGAAAAATCCGCTCGTCTGTATGCTAGTCCGACGGACAAAAACCCACGCTAGGGCAGCTATTGGCTACTGGCTATGAACTTCCTTATTTTAGTCCGGTGTACGTCATCACGTAAGAATTCAACGGACTTTTGTGTGATCGTGTGTAGGCAAGTCTGTTCGTTAGAAAGTCCGCCGCAAGTCCGTCGAAAGTCCGCCAAAAGTCCGTCGAAAGTCTGTCGGACAGGCTGTCGGACTTTTGTAGCTGAAAAGTCCGACCGTGTGTACGCCCCATAAGAGTGTTGTTGAGAGACATAATAAAAGAAGGGAAGATCGTTGCATTTCACGAATTAGAGCACAATAAAGAAACATGGTTGTTAGATCGTTGGAGGTACCTTCAGCTAAGCCATTTTGTCAACCACAGCCAATAAGGTCAGGGGAGGAGCTATCAGAACTGGAAAAGTTATGCATGTTGAATAGCACCAAAGGCATAATATCTAAAATTTATAAAATAGGATTGACGACGGGTAGTGGGGAGGTACCATCATTTATCACAAAATGGGAAAAAGAATTAGGATTGCAGATAGATAGCAATAGGTTAAGGAAAGTAATGGAACTGATCCATGGTTCGTCGATGGACACCAATGTCGCTGAATTAAATTATAAAATCTTATCGGGTTGGTATGTCACCCCAGATAGAGCCTGTAAATATCAAAAGGATAAAACATCGGAATGCTGGAGAGGATGTAAAGGCATAGGCAATATGGCCCATATATGGTGGGAGTGCCCTGAAATTAAAAATTATTGGGTAAAAATCTTGAGGTATATTAAAGAAATAACTAAGATAGAAGTAAAGGCAGACCCCTGGTTAGTTTTGCATCATGGAATAGGAGGGGAGGTAAAGAAGTATAAAAATTCTCTAGTACCACACCTGCTGAACGCGGCAAAAAAGATCATCCCAAAAAAGTGGCTAAAGGCAGAGTGCCCATCAATATGGGAGTGGGTTGATGCAGTGAAAGGTATTCCATTTATGGAGGAAGGAAGGTATGGAGAAAAGGCTGCAACAGTAGGGGAAAACATCTGGCAAAGTTGGAAGGACTTTAAAAATTCATGGAGTATTACTGAGGGGTTGAAAATTAGATTTGGCTAAGGAGGGTGACATTAGATAGGTGTGCACGGAGGTAGGAGGGGGGGGGGTGAGGCGGGGGGAGGGAGGGGGACGAGGGAGGGGGGATATTGGGAGAATAAGAGAAAAGATCCTTTTGATAAATTTTGTATTGGATTAAAGAAAATAAATGTTTTGTATACCTGCATAGAAGCTACAAATGATGTGAAAAAAAAGAGACATAAATGACACTGATAAAGTGGAGGAAGTCTCTACTGGAATCACTGAGGTGGCAAAAAAAAAACAAAAAAGAAAAAAGAAAAAAAAAAACTGCCCCATCAGAATTGCCCCATCAAAACTGCCCCATCACATTCCTCTATTATAAATCAGTACATGGTGTGTCTGTCCCCTCCCCCGGGCTCTGTAATCAGAGCTGAGATGCTGCAGCCACCTCCCCCCTGTGTATAACAGAAGCTTTGGTAACCATGGCAACAAAAGCAACACAGTACACTCTATTTAATGGCTAAAATTTCCTGAAATGGCCAATAAACAAACAGGTTTTTCACAAAAACTGTAAAAGATATCAAATTGAAAAGATATAGCCAGATAGCTGAATATTTTGTGAACATTTTAAAGGTTGTTTGGTGTCTGTAGGTGAAAGTATGAAGGAGCTGAAACTTTTGGGAGCGGAAGAAGATTTTAAGGATCTGAAGCATGCTCCCATTGACTTCAATGTTAAAAAAAGTGTTAAAAAGCTTAATATTTTTAAAAGTATAAATAGTAGAAAAAAAGTTGAAAAAGTCCCATCACCAGCTGAAAGAGACGAGCATGTTAATAGTTGAATGGTTTTAATAGCTGAAAGTATGCAGAAGTTACGCAGAGCCAAAAAACGTATGGAATAATAAATAAATAGAATAAAAAATAAATAAAAAAACAAATAACAATAGTGGGACTGCTAAAGCAGTCCCACTAATAAATAAAATCGAATAACAATAGTGGGACTGCTAAAGCAGTCCCACTAATAAAATCGAATAACAATACTGGGACTGCTAAAGCATTGCCACTAACTGGAAAATGCATTTCCTGGGGAAAATGTGTGGGAATGCTGAATAGCTGAATTGCTAAAACGGCCGCCATCAAAACTGCCCCCATCATATTGCCATCAAAGCTGCCCCATAAGAATTGCCCCATCAAAATTGTCCCCATCAAAACTGCCCCATCCTATTGCCACCATCAAAACTGCCCCATCAGAACTGCCCAATCAAAATTGTCCCCATCAAAACTGCCCCATCATATTGCCACCATCAAAACTGTCCCATCAAAATTGCCCCATCAAAACTGCCCCATCATATTGCCACCATCAAAACTGCCCCATCAGAATTGCCCCATCAAAACTGCCTCATCATATTGACACCATCAAAACTGCCCCATCAGAATTGTCCCATCAAAAGTGCCCCATCATATTGCCACCATCAAAACTTCTCCATCAGAATTGCCCCATCAAAACTGCCCCATCATATTCCTCTATTATAAATCAGTACATGGTGTGTCTGTCCCCTCCCCCGGGCTCTGTAATCAGAGCTGAGATGCTCCAGCCACCTCCCCCCCTGTGTATAACAGAAGCTTTGGAAACCATGGCAACAAAACAACACAGTACACTCTATTTAATAGCTAAAATTTCCTGAAATGACCACTAAACAACTTTTTCACAAAAACTGTAAAAGATATCAAACTGAAAAGATATAGCCAGATAGCTGAATATTTTGTGAACATTTTAAAGTTTGTTTGGCGTCTCTGGGTGAAAGTATGAAGGAGCTGAAACTTTTGGGAGCGGAAGAAGATTTTAAGGATCTGAAGCATGCTCCCATTGACTTCAATGTTAAAAAAAGTGTTAAAAAGCTTAATATTTTAATATAGTATATAGTATAGTATATAGTATAAATAGTAGAAAAAAAGTTGAAAAAGTCCCATCATCAGCTGAAAGAGACGAACATTTTAATAGTTGAATGGTTTTAATAGCTGAAAGTATGCAGAAGTTACGCAGAGCCAAAAAACGTACGGAATAAAATTAAATAAATACTAGAAAATGCATTTCCTGGGGAAAATGTGTGGGAATGCTGAATAGCTGAATTGTTAAAACGGCCCTCAGCAAAACTGCCCCCATCGTACTGCCATCAAAACTGCCCTATCAGAATCGCCCCATCAAAATTGGCCCCATCAATTCTGCCCCATCATATTGCCACCATCAAAACTGCCCCATCAGAATTGCCCCATCATAATTGCCCCATCAATTCTGCCCCATCATATTGCCACCATCAGAATTGCCCCATCAAAACTGCCCCATCAAATTGCCACCATCAGAATTGCCCCATCAGAATTGCCCCATCAGAATTGCCCCATCAGAATTGCCCCATCAAAACTGCCCCATCATATTGCCACCATCAAAACTGCCCCATCATGTTGCCACCATCAAAACTGGCCCCAATATATTGCCATCAAAACTGCCCCATCAGAATTGCCCCATCAAAATTGCCCTATCAAAACTGCCCCATCATATTGCCACCTTTAAAACTGCCCCATCAGAATTGCCCCATCAAATCTGCCCCATCATATTGCCACCATCAAAACTGCCCCATCAGAATTGCCCCATCAAAACTGCCCCATCAGAATTGCCCCATCAAAACTGCCCCATCATATTGCCATCAAAACTACCCCATCATATTGCCATCAAAACTGCCCCATCAGATTTGCCCCATCAAAATTGTCCTCATCAAAACTGCCTCATCATATTGCCACCATCAAAACTGCTCCATCAGAATTGTCCCCATCAAAACTGCCCCATCATATTGCCACCATCAAAACTGCCCCATCATATTGCCACCATCAAAACTGCCCCATCAGAATTGCCCCATCAAAACTGCCCCATGATATTCCTCTATTGTAAATCAGTACATGGTGTGTCTGTCCCCTCCCCCGGGCTCTGTATTTAGAGCTGAGATGCTCCAGCCACCTCCCCCCTCTGTATAACAGAAGCTTTGGTAACCATGGCAACAAAAGCAACACAGTACACTCTGTTTAATGGCTAAAATTTCCTGAAATGACCACTAAACAAACAGCTTTTTCACAAAAACTGTAAAAGATATCAAACTGAAAAGATATAGCCAGATAGCTGAATATTTTGTGAACATTTTAAAGTTTGTTTGGTGTCTGTAGGTGAAAGTATGAAGGAGCTGAAACTTTTGGGAGCGGAAGAAGATTTTAAGGATCTGAAGCATGCTCCCATTGACTTCAATGTTAAAAAAAAAGTGTTAAAAAGCTTAATATTTTAAAAAGTATAAATAGTAGAAAAAAAGTTGAAAAAGTCCCATCATCAGCTGAAAGAGACGAACATTTTAATAGTTGAATGGTTTTAATAGATGAAAGTATGCAGATGTTACGCAGAGCCAAAAAAACTACGGAATAAAATTAAATAATAAAATTAAAAACTAGAAAATGCATTTCCTGGGGAAAATGCGTGGGAATGCTGAATAGCTGAATTGCTAAAATGGCCCCCATCAAAACTGCCCCATCATATTTCCACCATCAAAAAACTGCCCCATCAGAATTGCCCCATCAAAACTGCTCCATCATATTGCCACCATCAAAACTGCCCCATCAGAATTGCCCCATCAAAACTGCCCCATCATATTGCCATCATCAAAACTGCCCCATCAGAATTGCCACATGAAAACTGCCCCATCATATTCCTCTATTGTAAATCAGTACATGGTGTATCTGTCCCCTCCCCTGGACTCTAATCAGAGCTGAGATGCTCCAGCCACCTCCCCCCCTGTATAACAGAAGCTTTGGTAACCATGGCAACAAAAGCAACACAGTACACTCTGTTTAATGGCTAAAATTTCCTAAAATGACCACTAAACAAACAGCTTTTTCACAAAAACTGTAAAAGATACCAAACTGAAAAGTTGAATATTTTGTGAACATTTTAAAGTTTGCTTGGCGTCTGTAGGTGAAAGTATGAAGGAGCTGAAACTTTTGGGAGTGGAAGAAGATTTTAAGGATCTGAAGCATGCTCCCATTGACTTCAATGTTAAAAAAAGTGTTAAAAAGCTTAATATTTTAAAAAGTATAAACAGTAGAAAAAAACATACAGAATAAAATTAACTAAAAACTAGAAAATGCATTTCCTGGGGAAAATGCGTGGGAATGTTGAATAGCTGGATTGCTAAAATGGCCCCCAGCAAAACTGCCTATCATATTGCCATCAAATCTGCCCCATCAGAATTGCCCCATCAAAATTGCCCTATCAAAACTGCCCCATCATATTGCCACCATCAAAACTGCCCCATCAGAATTGCCCCATCAAAACTGCCCCATTATATTGCCACCATCAAAACTGCCCCATCAGAATTGCCCTATCAAAACTGCCCCATCAGAATTGCCCCGTCAAAACTGCCCCATCATATTGCCACCATCAAAACTGCCCCCATCATATTGCCACCATCAAAACTGCCCCCATCATATTGCCACCATCAAAACTGCCCCCATCATATTGCCATCAAAACTGCCCCATCAGAATTGCCCCATTAAAATTGTCCCTATCAAAACTGCCCCATCATTTTGCCACCATCAAAACTGCCCCATCATATTGCCACCATCAAAACTGCTCCATCAGAATTGTCCCCATCAAAACTGCTCCATCAAAATTGCCCCATCAAAACTGCCCCATCATATTCCTCTATTATAAATCAGTACATGGTGTGTCTGTTCCCTCCCCCGGGCTCTGTAATCAGAGCTGAGATGCTCCAGCCACCTCCCCCTCCTGTGTATAACAGAAGCTTTGGTAACCATGGCAACAAAAGCAACACAGTACACTCTATTTATGGCTAAAATTCCCTGAAATTACCTCTAAACAAAAAGCTTTTTCTCAAAAACTGTAAAAGATATCAAACTGAAAAGATATACTTTTTGGGAGCGGAAGAAGATTTTAAGGATCTAAAGCATGCTCCCATTGACTTCAATGTTAAAAAAAGTGTTAAAAAGCTTAATATTTTAAAAAGTATAAATGGTAGAAAAAAAGTTGAAAAAGAGCACACATCAGCTAAAAGAGTCGAACATTTTAATAGTTGAATGGTTTTAATAGCTGAAAGTATGCAGAAGTTACGCAGAGCCAAAAAACGTATGGAATAAAAATAAATGAAAACGAATAACAATAGTGGGACTGCTAAAGCATTCCCACTAAATAAATAAAATCGAATAACAATAGTGGGACTGCTAAAGCAATCCCACTAATAAAATCGAACAACAATAGTGGGACTGCTAAAGCATTCCCACTAATAGATAAAATTGAAAAACAATAGTGGGACTGCTAAACCATTCCCACTAATTAAAAATAAATAAAATCGAATAACAATAGTGGAACTGCTAAAGCATTCCCACTAATTTAAAATAAATAAAATCAAATAACAATAGTGGGACTGCTAACGCATTCCCACTAATTACGTGCCCCTGTTAAACAGGGGCGTAAAAATTGGGCCTTAGGCGGTGGTGGTGGCACAACACTGTAAAGCCTCACAGATACTTTTGTTAAGTGCAGGAACAGGCCCTCCTGTAAAATATTAGATAAAAAAATGTAATTACGTACCCATGTTAAACAGGGGCAGAAAAATATGGCCTTAGGCAGTGGTGGTGTCACAACACTGCAGCCCTTCACAGATACTCTTGTTGAGTGCAGGAACGAGCCCTGCTGTTAAATATTTGTTCAAAAATTGTAATTACACGCCCCTATTAACCAGGGGCAGAAAAATTGGGCCTTAGGCAGTGGTGGTGGTGTCCTAAACCGAAAATATTCCTAGAAGCTATCATCATGAAGATTGAGGAGGAATAGGATAGTCACTCAGCATTAGGGATGAGCCGAACACCCCCCTATTCGGTTCGCACCAGAACATGCGAACAGGAAAAAAGTTCGTTCGAACACGCGAACACCGTTAAAGTCTATGGGACACGAACATGAATAATCAAAAGTGCTAATTTTAAAGGCTTATATGCAAGTTATTGTCATAAAAAGTGTTTGGGGACCTGGGTCCTGCCCTAGGGGACATGGATCAATGCAAAAAAAGTAAAATGGCCGTTTTTTCAGGAGCAGTGATTTTAATAATGCTTAAAGTCAAACAATAAAAGTGTAATATCCCTTTAAATTTCGTAGCTGGGGGGTGTCTATAGTATGCCTGTAAAGGGGCGCATGTTTCCTGTGTTTAGAACAGTCTGACAGCAAAATGACATTTTGAAGGAAAAAACCCATTTAAAACTAAACTAAAACTACTATTGCATTGCCGGTCCGACAATACACATAGAAGTTCATTGATAAAAATGGCATGGGAATTCCCCACAGGGGAACCCCAAACCAAAATTTAAAAAAAAAATGACGTGGGGGTCCCCCTAAATTTCATACAAGGCCCTTCAGGTCTGGTATGGATATTAAGGGGAACCCCGGCCAAAATTTAAAAAAAAAATGACATGGGGTCCCCCTAAATTCCATACCAGACCCTTCGGGTCTGGTACGGATTTTAAGGGGAACCCCGCGCCAAAAAAAAAAACGGCGTGGGGTCCCTCACAAATCCATACCAGACCCTTATCCGAGCACGCAACCTGGCAGGCCACAGGAAAAGAGGGGAGACGAGAGAGCACCCCCCCTCCTGAACAGTACCAGGCCACATGCCCTCAACATTGGGAGGGTGCTTTGGGGTAGCCCCCCAAAATACCTTGTCCCCATGTTGATGAGGACAAGGGCCTCAACCTCACAACCCTGGCCGGTGGTTGTGGGGGTCTGCAGGCGGGGGGGCTTATCGGAATCTGGAAGCCCCCTTTAACAAGGGGACCCCCAGATCCCGGCCCTCCCCCCTGTGTGAAATGGTAAGGGGGTACTTACCCCTACCATTTCACTAAAAAAACTGTAAAAAATGTTAAAAATGACAAAAGACAGTTTTTGACAATTCCTTTATTTAAATGCTTCTTCTTTCTTCTATCTTCCTTCATCTTCTTCTGGGTCTTCTGGTTCTTCCCCTGGCATTCTCGTCCAGCATCTCCTCCGTGGCATCTTCTTTCTTCTTCTCCTCAGGCCACTCCGCACCCATGGCATGGGGGGAGGCTCCCGCTCTTCTCTTCATCTTCTTCATCTTCTTCATCTTCTTGCGAACAGCCAATGTTCGAGTCGAATATGAGTTCGACTCGAACTCGAAGCTCATCCCTACTCAGCATAATAGGATAGTCACTCAGCATATGCAGTCTTCAAGGGATCCCACATCCATAGAAAAATCAATCGGCTACATCAGCATCAGGTGCTTGGCAGCTGGTGATCCAAGACTGATTCATTTTTATGAATGTGAGCCAATCAACAGAGTTTGTGGACAGGAGCACTCTGTGATTAGTTACAAAGTCTCCAGCTGCACTGAATGTGCGTTCAGAAAGAACGCTGGATGAAGGAAAGGCCAGTAGCTCAATTGCATATTGAGCAAGCTCTGGCCAGTGGTCCATCCTCAAGACCCAGTAACCCAGTGGATGTTCTGTTGGAAAGGTCTCCAAGTCTGATTTTGCCCCTAGATATTCCTGCACCATGTAATTCAGATCCTGGTGATGGTTGCTGGAACTAATCAGATGGGGGCGCTGAGGACTGAAGAATTGTCTGAAGGCATCGGTCAGCCGGCCACCTTCTCCACCGCTTTTTCTGTGACTGAACGAAGCCTCAGCAACACGTTGTCCAGCACCAGGAAATTGTAACCTCCCAGGCTCTGGAAATGCATTGCACAAACCTTTCTGCAAGGCCTCCTGAAGATTCTTCATCCTTTGCTCCCTCTGCAAAGGCTGGATAAGTTCTGCAACCTTACCCTTGTAACGTGGATCATGAAGGGTTGCCAGCCAGTAATGAACCCTCTCCTTGATACCACAAATCCTCGGGTCCTTTTACAGGCTTTGCAGGATCAGGGCTGCCATGCAGCATAAGTTTTCAGAGGCATTCAATCCTGAGTCCTCTGGGTCACTAAGGATCACATAATCCTCAACCACCTCCTCCCAGCCACGTACAACTCCATGGGTTTCTGGGGACTAAAAACGATCCCTTGAAGACTGCTGCTGATGAGTGTTATCCTCCACCTCCCTGCTTATACAATCCTCCTCCTCTTTTTCTTCCTGTGTGATCGGCGGGCCTGCAGGAATACTGGATAAAGGGGGCCTTGAGAGGTAAGGAAGTCCTCCTCTTCCTCCCGCTGTTCTACCTCAAGTGCCCTGTCCATTATTCCACGCAGTGTGTGTTCCAACAGGAAGACAAGAGGGACAGTATCACTGATGCATGCACTGTCACTGCTCACCATCCTCGTGGCCTCCTCAAATGGTGACAGGACAGTGCATGCATCCTTCATCAGCAGCCACTGGCATGGCAAAAAAAAACAACCTCCCCTGACCCTGTCCTGGTGCCATACTCACACGGGTACTCATTGATGGCCCTCTGCTGCATGTGCAGCTGCTGCAGCATTGCCAACGTTGAGTTCCACCTGGTGGGCATGTCACAAATGAGGTGGTTCTTGGGCAGGTTGCATTCTCTTTGAATGTCAGCCACCCGAGCACTGGCATTATATGACCGGTGGAAATGACCACAGACTTTCCTGGCCTGCATCAGGAGATCCTGTAAGCCCGGGTACCTGCTCAAGAACCGCTGCACCACCAAATTCAGGATGTGAGCGAAACAGGGAACATGGGTCAAGTGTCCCTGTCGGAGGGCAGAGAGGAGGTTGGTGCCATTGTCGCATTCAACCATTCCTGGCTGAAGCTGGTGTGGCGTCAACCACCTCTGAGCCTGCCCCTGCAGAGCTGACGGGATCTCTGCCCCAGTGTGGCTCCTGTCCCCTAAGCAGACCAACTCAAGCACCGCATGGCATCTTTTTGCCTGAGTGCTTGCGTAGCCCCTTGAACGCCTACGGAGCACCGCTGGTTCAGAGGACAAATCTGCAGAGGAAGAGGCCATAGAGGAAGAAGAAGAGGAGGGGGTGGAGGATAGAGCTGTGGCAGAATCACCACTAGCATTTTGGAGGCGTGGTGGCGGAACAAGCTCCAACAATACTGAACCCTGTCCTGCATCCTTCCCAGCTGCCAGCAGAGTTACCCAGTCAAAGAAAGGTAACATCCCTGTCCATGCCTGCTGGACCATGAGTCAGTGGTAATATGCACCTTACTGCTGACCACCTTGTCCAACGAGGCCAAGACATTGCCTTTCACATGTGTGTACCTGTACCGCTAGCAGATTGGCCGCAAGTACTTGGGACACTTATTTCTATACCTTCATTCCTCTCAGTGCAGGTTTCTGAGAGGACTGGAGGTATAGTGGGGTTGGAGATCCCAGCTGATGAGGAGCAAGGAGAGGTCCGCCTTGTTCTTCGATGTGAGTCTTTTAAGTGCTGTTGCCAACGGACTGCATGGGAGGTCGACGTATGTCTGGTCAAGAATGTCGTGCCAAAGCGGCTTCTGTTTTGGCCACACTTGACACGCTTCAGACATATGTTGTAAAATGCAACGGTGCGATCTGCTGCACACGTGTCAAAAAAGTCCCACACCAAAGAACTTTTCAAAATATGTGGGGAGTCAGCAGCACCCTGCACCTGATTAGCTCTGCGGTGTGATGCAATAGGGTGGCTGCCCCTAAGCTGCCCCCTGGTGGGCATCCTGCCTCATTGGAGATGTGTCTCCTCCTCTCTTCTATCAGGCACCCAAGTAGAGTCAGTGACCTCATCATCCCCTCCCTCCTCGTCACTGGAGCAAACTTGGCAGTAAACTGCAGCTGGGGGAACATGACTGCCAGTTTCTTGACCTTCTTGGGAACCCCCTCTCTCTAGGCTCACGTTACTCCCTTCCTCAACCTGGGTGCCATCATCGGAGCCTTCAAATCGCTGCGCATCTTCCTGCAGCATGTACCCGACACTGTGGTCGAATAGTTCGGGGGACTCCTCCGTGCATTATGGTGGGGCTAGGGAAGGAGTGACTATTGACATGGAGCCGATGATATAGGCTGCTTTGGTAGCTGCATTGGCAGGAAAACTTTTCTGAGCCTTGGTGACAGAGGATGAGGAGGATGAGGACCGCTTTGTTATCCATTCTACCAACTGTTCTTCATGTTGTGGCTCAATAACACGGCCAGCTGCAGAAAAAAAGGACAAGCCTGCCCCATGCTGAGGATGCACCGTGTCCACGACCAGCACTGTCGACTGTAGACACAGAGCCTGCTTGCCCTCTTTTAGTGGCCTGTGAGCGTCTGCCTCTCCTTGGTGGCCTTCCGGACATGCTGTAAATTTTGTTTAGCAAAACCATACTACACTGTATTGTGTACTGTGTACACCACCAGAAAAATAGTAGCAACTGCACTACGGGTGCACGGTACTGTGTACACCAACAGAAGTGTAATAACAACTATGGGTGAACTGTGTACACCACCAGAAAAGAAGTAGCAACTGCACTATGGGTGCACGGCACTGTGTACACCAACAGAAGTATAATAACAACTATGGGTGTACTGTATGTATTGTGTACTGTGTACACCACAAGAAAAGTATTAGTAACTGCACTATGGGTGAACGGTACTGTGTACACCAACAGAAGTGTAATAACAACTATGGGTGCACTGTATGTATTGTGTACACCACCTGGAAAGTAGTAGCAACTGCACTAGGGGTGTAGGGTACTGTGTACACCAACAGAAGTTTAATAACAACTATGGGTGTACTGTATGTATTGTGTACTGTGTACACCACCAGAAAAGTAGTAGCAACTGCACTAGGGGTGCACGGTACTGTGTACACCAACAGTAGTGTAATAACAACTATGGGTGTACTTTATACATTGTGTACTGTGTACACCACCATAAAAGTAGTAGCACTAGCAACTGCACTAGGGGTGCACGGTACTGTGTACACCAACAGAAGTGTAATAACAACTATGGGTGTACTGTATGTATTGTGTACTTTGTACACCACCAGAAAAGTAGTAGCACTAGCAACTGCACTGTGGGTGTACGGTACTGTGTACACCAACAGAAGTATAATAACAGCTATGGGTGTACTGTATTGTGTACACCACCAGAAAAGTAGTAGCAATGGCACTAGGGGTGAACGGTATTGTGTACACCCGCAGAAGTGTAATAACAACTATGGGTGCACTGTATTGTGTACATCACCAGAAAGGTAGTAGCAACTGCACTATGGGTGCACAGTACTTGAGTACTGTGTACACCGCCTAAAGTATATTAGAAGTACACCAGGAACGGCTTGCAGTCAGATATAGCTAAACTGAATACAGTGGATATATATATATATATATATATATATATATATATATATATATATATATATATATATATACGAGACTGTTTGTATATATGTATTAAATACACTGCAGCTAACTGAATAACCTGCCTGACTGCTGAATCAGGTCATGGTGCATGCTTTGGCCAATCATCATCCAGCAATGCACTGCGCTCCCGCAGTGCATTATGGGCGGTTACGCGCCACTCGAATTAGGCGCGAACGGCCCATAATGTTCGGTTTTCAACGAACGGGCGAACAGCCAATGTTCGACTCGAACTCATGTTCGACCCAAACAGAAAGCTCATCCCTACTATGGGGTGAGTCCTAATGTCTGCTGGGCAGGAAGCAGTGATCGGGGCTGCAGTGAAGGGTTGTCTTGCTTGCTTCGCCCACCTGTAGAGGAGCTCTGTTACAGCCCAGACCAAGCCGCCCAGCCTGAGAGGAGCCTGTGGACGGGAGAAAGGGAGTTTCTTCTGTATCAAAAGAGGGTGTGCTGTGGCCATAGAAAGGAAGTCTGCAATAGATATGGGCACATCCTCATCCCTGCTTTTGGGTAGGTTTTATCATCAACAGAGACTGAGGCATAGCGTGACGATGTTGCAGTCTGTATTCTGTACGCAGACTCTTAATCTTCCTCCCCCTCTTCCGGGCCGGCCCGCGGCTCCCTTCTGCATGCAATCAGCAGCAGGCAGTGTGGGCTGAATCCCTGGCCGAAGTCCAGATCCCCCTGCACTCAGCATTAGTGCAGGGTGGGCATATACTGTGCAGCTAGTGAGACGGTGGGGGAGGAGAGACACACCATCCACTGAGCAGACTTTTCACTCTTGGTGCAGTCTGGTGTGAATGATGTGTCCATGTCTGGGGCACATGAAAACCCAAACTGTCTGGGAGAAACCTGTACAGGTGGCAACCTTATCGGTGATGTGTGGTGTCCTAGGGACAGAGCACAGCACTGAGTGACATCATATGACGTCCTAGAACAAGAGAGCCAACGCCCGCTCCGCCATTTGTCAATACAGCATACGGGAGGCGGTAAACTGCTTGCCGACCGCCTCACGCCGATATACGTTGGCAAAAGGACTCGAAGGGTGCCCGCGCCACACTCCGTGGGTCGGGTCGTGGGTCCCGTGGACTCGATCGCGGCGGGGATACCTGCGATCATCTCACGGAGAGGAAGAACGGGGAGATGCTAATGTAAACAAGCATCTCCCCGTTCTGCCTGGTGACAGTGTCACTGATCTCTGCTCCCTGTGATCGGGAGCAGAGATCAGTGACGTGCCATACACAGCCCATCCTCCCCACAGTTAGAAACATTCCCCAGGACACACTTAACCCCTACACTGTCCCCAAGTGGTTAACCCCTTTACTGCCAGTGTTATTTACACAGGAATCAGTGCATTTGTATAGCACTGATTGCTGTATAAATGTGAATGGTCCCAAAAGTGTCCGATTTGTTCGCCATAATGTCACAGTCATGATAAAAATTACTGATCACCGCCATTACTAGTAAAAAAAATTATTAATAAAAATGCCATAAAACTATCCCCTATTTTGTAAACACCATAACTTTTACGCAAACCAATCAATAAACGCTTATTGCGATTTTTTTTTACCAAAAATATGTAGAAGAATACTTATCGGCCTAAACTGAATAAAAAAAAAAAAATTTTTATATATTTTTTGGGGGATATTTATTATAGCAAAATGTAAAAAAGAATGCGTTTTTTTCAAAATTTTCACTGTTTTTTTGTTTATCGTGCAAAAAATAAAAACCGCATGGTTGATCAAATACCACCAAAAGAAAGCTCTATTTGTGGGAAAAAAAGGACGTCAATATTGTTTGGGAGCCATGTCGCACGACCGTGCAATTGTCAGTTAAATCGACGCAGTACCGAATCGCAAAAATTGCTCTGGTCAGGAAGGGGGTAAATTCTTCCGGGGCTGAAGTGGTTAAGCACAATCTTTTTTGTGAATCTGTTGTAAGGTTTTTTACCCTGAAAGTAGCAGCACTTCCTGTTGCAGGCTGACAACACTAAGCTGATGCCTCAAAAATTACAGCAGCGTTTTCAGCCTGTTGTGCTCGCTTCTTTAGTTGACCATTGGGATGGCTATCTGCTATACAGTGCCTTGAAATTTTCCACATTTTGTCATGTTACAACCAAAAACGTAAATGTATTTTATTGGGATTTTATGTGATAGACCAACACAAAGTGGCACATAATTGTGAGGTGGAAGGAAAATTATAAATGGTTTTCAAACTTTTTACAAATAAATATGTGAATAGTGTGGGGGGCATTTGTATGGCGCCCCCTGGAGTCAATACTTTGTAGAACCTCCTTTCTCTGCAATTACAGCTGCAAGTCTTTTTGGGGATGTCTCTACCAGCTTTGCACATCTAGAGAGAGACATTTTTGCCCATTCTTCTTTGCAAAATATCTCAAGCTCTGTCAGATTGGATGGAGAGCGTCTGTGAACAGCAATTTTCAAGTCTTGCCACAGATTCTCAATTGGATTTAGGTCTGGTCTGTGACTGGGGCATTCTTACACATGAATATGCTTTGATCTAAAGTCTAATCCATTCCATTGTAGCTCTGGCTGTATGTTTAGCGTCGTTGTCCTGCTGGAAGGTGAACCTCTGCCCCAGTCTCAAGTCTTTTGCAGACTCTCACAGGTTTTCTTCCAAGATTGTCCTTTATTTGGCTCCATCCATTTTCCCATCTACTCTGACTAGCTTTCCTGTTCCTGCTGGAGAAAAGCATCTCAACAACATGATGCTGCCACCACCATGTTTCACAGTGGTGATGGTGTGTTCAGGGTGATGTGCAGTGTTAGTTTTCCGCCACACATAGCGTTTTTCTTTTAGGCCAAAAAATTTCATTTTGGTCTCATCGGACCAGAGCACCTTCTTCCACATGTTTGCTGTGTCCCCCACATGGCTTCTCGCAAACGGGACTTCTTATGGCTTTCTTTCAACAATGGTTTTCTTCTTGCTTTTCTTCCATAAAGGCCAGATTTGTGGCACGACTAATAGTTGTCCTGTGGACAGATTCTCCCACCTGAGCTGTGGATCTCTGCAGCTCCTCCAGAGTTACCATGGACCTCTTGGCTGCTTCTCTGATGAATGTTCTCCTTGCCCGGCCGGTTAGTTTAGGTGGACGGCCATGTCTTGGTAGGTTTGCAGTTGTGCCATACTTTTTCCATTTTGGTGATGGATTGAACAGAGCTCCATGAGATGTTCAAAGCTTAGGATATTTTTTTATACCCTAACCCTACTTTAAACTTTTCTACTACTTTATTCCTGACCTGTCTGGTCTGTTTGTTGGCCTTTATTATGCTGTTTGTTAACTAAGGCTCTCTTTCACACTGAGGTGTTTTTCAGTGCTTTTGGGCTAAAAAGCGCTTGAAAAACGGCTCCCCTGCAGTCTCAGTGTGAAAGCCGGAGGGCCTAAACACTGAGGCGATGCGCTGGCAGGATGTTAAAAAAAACTCCTGCAAGCAGCATCTTTGGAGCGGTGAAGGCCACCGCTCCTGCCTATTGAAATGAATGGGTAGCGGCGCTTTGCGGGTGGTTTTAACCCTTTTTCTGGGTCACTAGCAGGGGTTAATAGCACCCTGTTAGCTGCCAAATACCTCCGCAAAAACTACGGTAAAGTGCCACTAACAATAGCTGCACTTTCCTGCCGCCGACGCCTCTGTGTGAAAGCAGCCTAACAAACCTCTGAGAGTTTCACAGAACAGCCGTATTTATGCTGAGATTAAATTACACACGGGTGGACTCTATTTACTAATTAGGTGACTTCTGAAGGCAATTTGGTTCCACCAGATTTTAGTTAGGGGTATCAAAATAAAGGGGCTGAATACAAATGCTCCCCCCCCCACACTTTTCACATATTTATTTGTAAAAAAAATTGAAAACCATTTAATATTTTCCTTCCACTTCACAATTATGTGCACTTTGTGTTGGTCTATCACATAAAATCCCAATAAAATATATTTACATTTTTAGTTGTAACATGACTAAATGTGGAGAATTTCAAGGCGTATGAATACTTTTTGAAGGCACTCTACCTGATATTACAAACAGTAAGCTACAAGTTGGTCGCCTCTCACAAATCATGACTCATTGACACATCTCCACTGAAGGATTCTAATAAATGCCTCTCCTATTTTTGACCACATTTGTGCTCACCTTGTGTCTATATTTTTCTTCATCATCTGTCTGACCTTTAAGAGAAGAATAATTCTGGGACGAGTACAGAACATGCAGACTGTTTACCAAGAATTCCACTGCCTCATACACAGGATCTGTAGTCCTGTCAGATGAGTAATCTCCGAAGTCCGGTAAATGTTCTTGACCCGTACAATTGTGAAGAGAAATATGATAAATATCTTTATATAAAGTATCTTTTTCTTTGTTTCCTGACGAGCAAAAAAGTGTTGTCATCCATAGATTTTCAAGTAACTTGTCTTTTGGGCGGATCATTGGATGGAAACCATCAACAAAATTCTTGAAATTCTTATTGGCTTCGGACCAAAAGTTTAAGGATAAGCTACAATTCAACATCTCCGGATACTTTCCTATAAGAGCAATATTTGAGGCCCAATTGGGTGAAAGGATCAATGTTATGTCCCTGAGTAATCTTCTCATTGAGGATTCAAATATTAAATCATGATATGTTCCACAGAGTATGATCACTTTTACCGATGATTTTTTAATGCCGCTATACACTCTTTCCAAAACATGCCATTCAGGCTTTGATACACTGATACCTTGAGTTGCTATAAAGGCCACACAAATTTTAAACTCTGACAAAATTTTTAATAACATAAGCGATGCTCTCTCCCCACTTTCATCCGCAGATGATATTATTCCAATCCAAGTCCATCCAAAATGTCTGATAAGTTCCGATATATAACGATAAATCATAAAGTATTCATTAACTGAATTGTAAGTAGAAGGAAATAAAGCCCTTTCAAGCTGATCATCCAATACCCCATAAATGACCTAAAATACAGGGAGATGTGTTTCAACATTGAGGCAATAAACTTACAAGAGATGGCTAAGCTTCAAAGGATTTAGGTAGACATGGCTTTCTAAAATGTCATGTTGTCCCCTTCATACTGGAATGCCCATCAGTACGTGGGTCACCAACCAAGAAAATTGGTGACTAGGATTAGAGAATACATTAATCAAATGATTGTAAAAGTTTTTAAATAACAACTAAGATATACTTACCTTCTCTGTGTAATGGTTTTGCACAGAGTTGCCCCGATCCTCCTTTTCTCAGGTTCCCCACTGGTGCTTTCCGCTCCTCCCCCGTTCCAGGTGTCCCCATAGCAAGCCACTTGCTATGGGGGGTGCTCTTGTTTGCTCACTCTCAACCCTGCTCTGTGTATCAATTGACACACAGAGCACAGCTCGACCTTTGCCCCCCCTCCCTCCTCACAGGTTGTTATTCTCAGCAGAAAGAGCCAATAGTTCCATCTGCTGCATCTCTATCTAATGAGGAGAGAGAGCCCCTGTTCTCATGCACATCACTGGATTGAGATTAAAGGAGTTGTAAAGGCAGAAGGTACACTCTATGCGTTAAGATAAAAAACCTTCTGTGTGTAGCAGCCCCCCCCCCCAGAACCCCCCCCCAGTGCTCTTACCTGAGCCCTCTCTCTCCAGCAATGTCCACAAATGTCCAAGCCATCCGGGATACTCCTCCTGATTGGCTAAGACACAGCAGTGGCACCATTGGCTCCTGCGGCTGTAAATCAAAGTCAGTCAGCCAATCAGGAAAGAGAGGGGGCGGGCCGGGTCAGGGCTCCCTATCTGAATGGACACACAGAACTGTGACTTGGCTCCAGTTCCCCCCATAGGAAGCGGCTGATTGAGGGGGCACTTGACAGAAGGTAGGGGCCAGGAGCAGCAAAGAGGGACCCCAAGAAGAGGAGGATCGAGGCTGCTCTGTGCAAAACCACTTGCACATAGAAGGTAAGAATAACATGTTTGTTATTTAACCACTAATCGACCGCCCGCCGTCTTTTTACCTCGCTATTTTGAAGAGGAATATCGTTGTTATGGCAGCAGCTAGCTACCATACCCCAGTATCCTCTTCTTCAGCAGGCGGTCCGCTTTCATATAAAAGTGGTCTCTGCGGCGGATTTGCCACAAGATCACTTTTATTGGCAGAGGAAGAGGGCCCCCCTCCCACCATGCTCCAGTGCCCTCTGCTGCTTACTGGAGCCATCGGTAGCGGCGGAGGCGATCGCATCCTCTTCCTGGCTTGGTATGGAGATGGCTGATGGCCATCTCCATATAATTTCTTAAAGGGACATTTTTTTTTCAAATGACAAATTTTTTTTGTTTGTTTTTTTTTTTGCATTTTAGTGTAAATATGAGATCTGAGGTCTTTTTGACCCCAGATCTCATTTTTAAGAGGTCCTGTTATGCTTTTTTTCTATAACAAGGGATGTTTACATTCCTTGTAATAGGAATAAAAGTGACCCAAAAGAACAGTGTAAAAATAAAAAATAAGGGGGCGTGGTTTGGAGCCGCTCTAAGATGGACGCGCTGTGCTGAAGCTCCCGTCCATGAGGTCCCGCTACACTAGCGTTTCGCTATCAAACGACCATCTGCTATGGTAAGAAAAGCCCGCAGCACCTCAGCATCCCGATCCAGATCCCCTCGGAACCAAAACCCCCCGCGGGGAGAGCATATTCCCGAGATCTTCCGCTCCCGGCCTAGAGCCGCCATGCAGGCCGCTCAACCAGCGGCCTCGAGTAAACCGCAGCCCCAGAGCGCCAGCACCCCAAGCTCAGGCACTCAGAGCAGAGCGGGCACGGGAGCAGAACAGAGACACCCTCCCGCAGTAAACCTGGATGATCTCCATTCTGTCGCCGCAGACATAAAAAACACTTTAATGGCGGCCATCTCAGACATGCGTTCCGACATACAGGCAATCTCACTCAGAGTAGAAGAGGTGGAAACTACCCAGACACGACATGAGGCTTCCCTGTGCCATGTCCAGCAGATCACAGAGTCCCATGCCATACACTTAAGAGACATAAATCGCCACATGGAGGATCTCGACAATCGCGGGAGACGCCGCAACCTCCGATTTAGAGGAATACCGTAATCGATTGATCCACAACAGTTATCCCAAGCAGTCACTACCATTGCGAATGAGCTCCTGGACAGGCCCCGAGATGCCCTGGTGGGTTTTGAACGCATACATAGGGCGCTACGACCAAGAGGGAGAGATACAGACCCCCCCAGAGACATTGTTTGCTGTCTCATAGATTTCTCACTGAAAGAGGACATTTTAAGGGCCTCCAGAAATCGCAATCAGATAATTTACCAAGGCTCAAACGTCAAAATTTATCAGGATCTCTCCAACATTACCCTGCAGAGGAGACGTGAATTGAGGCCCCTACTCGACATCTTGCGAACCAGGTCTATCGCATACCGATGGAAATTCCCCTTTGGTCTCTCCGCCTCACATCAGGGACGTACAGCCCTCCTCAGAGTCCCTGAGGACTTGGAACACTTCTGTTCTACACTGGATATCCCCATTGTCGCCCTGCCGGACTGGTACAGTGATTTTCGTCTCCCCCAACTACGCAGAGCCACTTCGATGGACGGCATAGCAGAAGCAGGAAACTTCCACCTTGGACGCCGCCGACACCACCAAAGGCCAAACTTCTCCCCACAACGAGACCCTGACCTGCCAAGGAACGACAGCCCTACAGCCTCCCCTGCACATCGCAGAGCCAGGATCACCTAACGGCCTGGTAATGCCTGGATCTCAGAAGACACCCGAACAGAAGAACAAGAGATGCTGTTCTGTCATAAAATGATGGACACCTGCAGTAAATATAACTGTCTTTCTATTCTCTTCCTTTTCCCCCTATACCCCTAATTCTCTCCCTCCATTTTATTATGTTTTGTAACTCAGGGCCTCCTCTCACAATCTCTCACCTTTAAGATAAACAGCTCAGAGCATCACCCCATAGCTTACTTTCATGTGCAAGTACTCCTTGCATAACAAAAACCAGGTTACTGGTCATACATGTATATTAGTACTATTGGTTGATATACGGTCAGAGCTATTGTCATACAACCCCGCCCCTCCCCAGCTTTTCGTATGCTCTCCATTACGGTATATAACCCTAATATGTTTAAACCTTAGGCAACTGTGTATACAGGTCGACAGGGGCGGGCTCTGGTAAGTGATCCACACCAAAAATTACCTACCCATTTATGCTGAACATTCTTACTTCGATCTGACCCTCCCCCACAGAAGTTATTACTCTGTTCATTCAAACACCAACAGGGGGTAACCCTCAAAATTCTCACTCAGAGCTTGCGGCAGAGCGTGCCCCTCTCGATACCAGGGAGATCCTATTGCTGATCCACCTTCTGTAAAGGTATGTTTGTTTCTGTTAACCTTTTATCTCGTTTGGTTAGATAAGTTCATAAAGGTGAAAGTTCGCCAGTTACTCTGAAAGTTGCCAGGCCTACAGGTACCGTACACCTTCATACTACCCGAGGCCTATACAGTTTTACTCAACACAAGTTTAACCGTTGACAGTTCTTATGGCAATGGAGGCAGTAAGTCAATACCACCTCTTCATTAATAAACAAATATCACACGATAATGAACCTGTCCACTATATAGATTACATCTCTCAAATCAAAACACCCCTAAATCTCCCGTGTAATATACACACTATCATAACTCATAGAGCTCTTATGATAGGGATGCATTCTCACCCCCAACATACCATAGTCAAATCTTCTAAGATACCATTCGGGCCCACGGGGGAATCCCCTTGACACCCACCGTGTAACCCCGACCCGCATATTAAGCGAACATTCACTTCGCCCGTCATGACCTCATTGGGACTCAGAACGACCTCCTTTTTCTGAGCGTCACCTTCCACTCCCGCACACAGCAGAACCCAGTAGTTCTAGCTGACTCATACCGGTCCCCCCGTTTTAACTAGTGGGCCCGCCGGCCGACCCACACAACCGGTTCCTTTGCTCACTTCCCCTGAAACCTCTCCTCCACATACCCTCCCACCACTCCCTTACCCACACCCCTAACCTTATCACCACGCTATAATCCCCCTGCCCTAAACCCAAACACACCCACAACCTAATCTCTGACTCCTCCTACATACCCTCATAATCCTAGGCTTCCAAGCATCTTAAGTGAGACAATGGCACCCCATCAGTCGCAACCACTCTCCCATCCATTGAAAGTCATATCTATCAACGCAAAGGGCCTAAATATCCCTGAGAAGCGCTCACAGCTACTCGCTCAAATGCGTAGCTCTAAGGCAGATGTAATATTTGTACAGGAGACTCACTTTTCTAGCACTAACATCCCTAATCTGGCAAACCACTTCTTCCCCCACTGTTACCATGCCACTTCACCTTCGTCAAAGACAAAGGGAGTTTCAATCCTTCTTTCCAAGAATACACACCTGCAAATTTCAGATACTTTAACGGACGCACAAGGTAGATTCATCTTCATCAAAGGCACATTCAACAATAGACCAATCACCCTGGCAAACATCTATAGCCCTAACACCTCTCAGGTCCCGTTCTTTCGCACAATAACGAGAGAATTATCATCCTTTCAGGAAGGCCTCCTGATTCTGGGGGGGGATTTTAATATCCCCCTTGACCCCATTGTAGACTCCTCAACAGGCAAATCTCATCTTCCATACAGGGCCCTAAAACAAATCAAAAAATGTTTACAAGACCTAGCTCTACACGACTCATGGAGAACCCTACATCCATCAGACAAGGACTACACATTTTTCTCAGCCCCACATAATAAATATTCACGTATCGACTACTTATTCCTATCACAACCAGACCTTCCCGCCCTCTCCAATGCGACCATAGACCCGATGTCATTCTCCGACCACCACCCCATCTCGATGTCACTCAATCTCTCGGATACTCCCCAACGTCCCTACTTATGGAAATTAGATCACACACTCCTGACGGACGAAATACAGGTAGCGGAAATTCGCTCCTGTCTGAAGGATTACTTTATAGAGAATAATACCCCAGATACATCCACCCTGACGCAATGGGAAGCGCACAAATGCGTAATAAGGGGGAAACTAATTTCTATCACAGCTTCCATCAGAAAAGCCAAAAAAGCCACCCTACACAACCTTTTTCAGAGACTCAAAAAGCTAGAAGCATCCCATAAACAAACACTAGCACAAGACACCCAAGCAGAACTAACAGAGATCCGTACTCTTATCAAAGATGAAATTTTCTCTAACCTTAAAAGAAAGTTCATCCTCTCACACAAACTATTTTATGAGTTCGGTAACAAAAGCGGCAGACTGTTAGCCAGAGCTCTACGCAAACAAAAATCGGACAACACCATACACAAATTACAATCCTCTTCAGGACAATCCCTCACACAAAATGAAGAGATAGCAAGGGAATTTGCGAATTACTATTCCTCCCTTTATGACCTACAGACATCTGAACCAACATCTACTCCTACTCCAATAAAATCCCGAAACATCAAAACATTCCTGGATAATTATGCCCCTGAGAAACTATCCCCAGAGATATCAGCATCCCTTGACTTACCAATTACCTCTATAGAATGGTCCCAGGCCATCAGACAACTTAAGCCCGGTAAAAGCCCGGGCCCGGATGGCCTCCCGGCCACCTACTACAAAACATTTTCAGACATTCTCCAAGCCCCATTCCTACGGACCTTTAACTCTCTCTCCCCCACTAACCCCCTTACTAGGGGGATGCTAGAAGCCCACATAGTAGTGATCCCAAAAGATGGCAAGGACCCCTCCCACACTAAAAATTATAGGCCGATTTCCTTATTAAATGTAGACATCAAAATCTTTTCCAAAATTCTAGCCAATAGACTTTTAACACTTCTCCCCTCCATTATATCCCACGATCAAGTCGGCTTTATCCCGGGCAGAGAAGCCAGGGATAACACCTGCAAAGCAATTAACCTTCATCATCTGATCACATGCACTAAACAAAAAGGATTTTTCTTGTCATTGGATGCGGAGAAGGCGTTCGACAGAGTATCCTGGGATTACATGCTAGCGGTTTTGCAAGCCATAGGACTAGGTCCTCAGCTGATTGGCCTTATCATGTCACTATATAGTTCTCCAACAGCGAAAGTAAGGATCAATGGTACTCTGTCGGACGCCTTCCCGATCCATAACGGAACGAGGCAGGGGTGCCCTCTATCACCCCTCCTCTTTGTATTAACCCTAGAACCCTTTCTAAGGAAAATTACACTTAACCCGGACATAAAAGGAATTCTTTCACCAGTAAAAGAATATAAGTATGCTGCTTACGCGGACGATATTCTACTATTCCTCTCACAACCTTTAACAACATTACCAATATTACTATCGGAATTTAAATTATTTCAGTCCCTATCTAATCTGAAGATCAACTTCTCCAAATCTTTCGCCCTTAACATATCCCTAACCCAACATACAGTGGACCAATGCAAACACAATTTCCCATTCCAATGGAAACAGGACGCGTTAACGTATTTAGGGATACAAATCACACCATCACTCGCTGACCTATACAAGAAAAACTTTCTCCCCCTCTTAAACAAATTAACCTCGGACTTTGACACCTGGAATAAAACGACATTGGTTTGTCAGAGCGGCCATACTGAAAATGAACGCTCTCCCCAGGATTTTATATTTACTACAGGCGATACCGATACAAATTTCCCCCCTATTTTTTAAGTCATACAGGCAGATCAGCTCCAAGTTCTTATGGGGTAAACACAAACACAGAATAAGCCATCTCTTGCTCTCCCGCCCGAAAAATCTAGGTGGAATAGGTCTCCCTGACATCTCCAACTACCACATAGCCACTCATCTCACCAGGATAGTAGACTGGAATGTCCACACTCAACAAAAAGACTGGGTTTCCCTTGAAGCCTCCTTCACGAAATTAGAATGTAAATCACTCCCGTGGATCTCTCCTCACCATATCCCACAAGAGATCCAAAACCACCCGACGATAGGCCCCACCCTGCGCTACTTCCACTCAACTTGCAAAAAGGTTCCGCTCTCTTCTACTCCCAGCCCACTGACACCAATAAAACTGAACCCAGACTTCCCCCCGGGAATGCACCACCAGTTTCTAGATGACCACCTACCTCAAGGACAAACCAGTGCTTCCCACTTCCTCCAACAGGGCAAAATTATCCCTGCAATACAACTAGCATCACGCTCCGAAAAAGCACTTATCCCACAGTGGACATACCTAATGATAACATATTACCTCCAAACACTCGATAAGGCAGGTCAATGCTCCAGGCAACTCACACCCTTTGAATCTCTATGTACCAAATCATCACCACAAACGCACCTCATTTCTCAGATACATAATATGCTTTTTGCTGACCTCAAAGCCAATGACAGTCCGTTTTGCAAAAAATGGGAGAAAGATCTCTCAATACAAATACCGGAAGAGAGCTGGGAGCGAATATTCTCGCACATACATAAAGGCTCAATAAATGTTTCCACTCAAGAGAATGGATTTAAAATACTATCAAGGTGGTACCATACCCCAGCATTATTGCACAAATTTAATTCCAACATTCCCGAAACATGCTGGAGGTGCCACCAAGCAAAAGGTACTCTACTCCATATGTGGTGGTCATGCACCCCTCTCCAAACCTTTTGGTCAGAGGTTCACAAAATGATCGAACGGATCACCACCTACAACATAGAGTTCGCCCCAGCTCTATTCCTCCTCCACCTCTCTTCCCATTCACACGGCACATACCATAAATCACTTATGATGTATTTGATAAATGCAGCAAAACAATGCATACCCATACACTGGAAATCACATAAAATACCTACCCTAGCTGAATGGTTTGCCAGAATAAACAAAATAGAAGAAATGGAAAAACTTATCCATATCGCTCAAGACACCCCAACGAAATTCAACCATAAGTGGGCGTGCTGGACCCACTTTAAGACCCTGCCGGAATATAAATCCATTCTGGATTCTCCTGCATACAGTGACTAGGTCTTTTAACATGACCACCCAGACTATACCTACACACGTTCTAGATATATTCATCCTCTGCCCCCACCTTGCTGGGGTTCCACCCCCGCTTTGTCCCCTTATATATACACTTTGGGTGCTTTTAATCACCCTCTCCCTCACCTGGAGGAGTCAGAGATTTCCCAGACCCCCTATTCCACCCCTCCCCCCCTCCTTTTCACCCTATCTACTCCTCATACCCCCCCCCCTTCTCCCCTGACCGCATTTTCTCCCATGCCTGGCCCCCCTTATCTCACATTAGCCCCCAAACCTCCCACGTTGCACTCCAATCAGATACCCAATTGGATAACTGCAAGGCAGAGTGCTAGGAGAGGGCTAGGTATGTGTATGCAAGTAAGACATCGCACCATAATCATACAACAACTAACAAAGATATTGTCTTACAACACTTAATGACATTCTTATTTGTTCCGTTCTCTGGTTTGGTTATTCATTTCAGTGCCACAGTTTTCTGATTACGGTTTATTTCATGTTGTACTGTACTTATAATGTAAACATACAAACCATGCTATCTTTGTGACATTTTATTACTGCTTTGAAATATCCTTGTTATACTGAAATCTCCAATAAACATTTTGAAACAAAAAAAATAAAAAATAAAAAGGTAATAAATAATAAAAAAAAGATCTTTTTTTTTTAAACGCGCCCCGTCCTGCCAAACTTGCGCGCATATAAAAAACTGTGTTCAAACCACACATGTGAAGTATCGCCGCGATCAGTAGAGTGAGAGCAATAATTCTAGCTCTAGACCTCCTCTGTAACTCAAAACATGCAACTTGTAGAACTTTTTAAATGTCACCTATGGAGATTTTTAAGGGTAAAAGTTTGTCGCCATTCCAAGAGCAGGTGCAATTTTGAAGCGTGACATGTTGGGTATTAATTTACTCAGTGTAACATTATCTTTTACAATATAAAAAAAAATTGGGCTGATGTTACTGTTGTCTTATTTTTTAATTTAAAAAAGTGTATTGAAAAGTGCGCCTGTAAGGCCGCTGTGCAAATATGGTGTGACAGAACGTATTGCAACGACTGCCATTTCATTCTCTAGGGTGTTAGAAATATATATATATATATATATATACATACACCGTGTTTATCTGCGTATAACACACACTTTTTTCCCCTTAAAATCAGGGGAAAATCGTGGGTGCGTGTTATACGCCGATCCCCACTGTTTGTGAGGGGAAGTGGAGCGAGCGCCGCCGAAAATGACCGAACCGAGCCAAATGTATTCGGCTCGGCTCCTCACGGCTGCGCTCGCAGTCACGCAGACCCGCCTCCATGCTGTCTGAGTGGAAGAGGAGTGAGCATCGCTGAAAAAGACTGAGCAGAGTGTACTGTGTACTCGGCTCGGCTCACTCGGCTTCGCTCGCCGTCCTCACCTCCTAGCCTTTACCTCCTACCATTGGCCCGGTGATGTGTCCATCATAGGAGCTGGGCCAAGGGGCGGGACTGCGAGATGAGTGGTGCAATAATTTAAAATGCTTGGCGGCGCAATTATTTAAAAAATGATAATGCTACAATTCTGGGCAAGGCTGGACACTGGGAAAGGCTGGACACTGGGCAAGGCTGCAGATGAACACTGGGCAAAGCTGGTCACTGGGCAAGGCTAGACACTGGGCAAGGCTTCAGATGAACACTGGGCAAGGCTGGACACTGGGCAGGGCTGGACACTGGGCAAGGCTGCAGATGAACACTGGGCAAGGCTGGACACTGGGCAAGGCTGGACACTGGGTAAGGCTGTCTATGTCATTTCTTGAGGTGCTAAAATGGCAGGGCGGTACAAACCCCCCCAAATGACCCCATTTTGGAAAGTAGACACCCCAAGGAAATTGCTGAGAGGCATGTTGAGCCCATTATATATTTATTTTTTTGTCCCAAGTGATTGAATAATGACAAAAAAAAAAATTACAAAAAGTTGTCACTAAATGATATATTGCTCACACAGGCCATGGGCATATGTGGAATTGCACCCCAAAATACATTTAGCTGCTTCTCCTGAGTATGGGGATGCCACATGTGTAGGACTTTTTGGGAGCCTAGCCGCGTACGGGGCCCCGAAAACCCATCCCCGTCTTCAGCATTTCTAAGGGTGTAAATTTTTGATTTCACTCTTCACTGTCTATCACAGTTTCGGAGGCCATGGAATGCCCAGGTGGCACAAACCCCCCCAAATGACCCCATTTTGGAAAGTAGACACCCCAAGCTATTTGCTGAGAGGCATGGTGAGTATTTTGCAGCTCTCATTTGTTTTTGAAAATGAAGAAAGACAAGAAAATTTTTTTTTCTTTTTTCAATTTTCAAAACTTTGTGACAAAAAGTGAGGTCTGCAAAATACTCACTATACCTCTCAGCAAATAGCTGGGGGTCATTTGGGGGGGGGGGGGTTGTGCCACCTGGGCATTCCATGGCCTCTGAAACTGTGATAGGCAGTGAAGAGTGAAATCAAAAATTTACGCCCTTAGAAAGCCTGAAGGCGGTGCTTGGTTTTCGGGGTCCCGTACGAGGCTAGGCTCCCAAAAAAGTCTCACACATGTGGTATCCCCGTAAGTTCACATATTCCCATGGCATGTTTGAACAATATATCATTTAGTGACAACTTTGTGCAAAAAAAAAAAATTGTCTCTTTCCCGCAACTTGTGTCACAATATAAAATATTCCATGGACTCTACATGCCTCTCAGCAAATAGCTTGGGGTGTCTACTTTCCAAAATGGGGTCATTTGGGGGGGGGGGGTTTGAACTGTCCTGGCATTTTATGCACAACATTTAGAAGCTTATGCCACACATCACCCACTCTTCTAACCACTTGAAGACAAAGCCCTTTCTGACACTTCTTGTTTACATGAAAAAATTATTTTTTTTTTGCAAGAAAATTACTTTGAACCCCCAAACATTATATATTTTTTTAAAGCAAATGCCCTACAGATTAAAATAGTGGGTGTTTCATTTTTTTTTTCACACAGTATTTGTGCAGCGATTTTTCAAACGCATTTTTTGGGGAAAAAACACACTTTTTAAAATTTTAATGCACTAAAACACACTATATTGCCCAAATGTTTGATGGAATAAAAAAGATGATCTTAGGCCAAGTACATGGATACCAAACATGACATGCTTTAAAATAGCGCACAAACGTGCAGTGGCAACAAAATAAATACATTTTTAAAAGCCTTTAAAAGCCTTTACAGGTTACCACTTTAGATTTACAGAGGAGGTCTACTGCTAAAATTACTGCCCTCGATCTGACCTTCGCGGTGATACCTCACATGCATGGTGCAATCGCTGTTTACATTTGACGCCAGACCGACGCTTGCGTTCACCTTAGTGCGAGAGCAGGGGGGGGACAGGGGTGCTTTTTTTTTTTCTTTATTATTTTTTTGCTTTTTTAACTTATTTGTTCCTTTCATTTTTTTTTAATCATTTTTATTGTTATCTCAGGGAATGTAAATATCCCCTATGATAGCAATAGGTAGTGACAGGTACTCTTTTTTGAAAAAATTGGGGTCTATTAGACCCTAGATCTCTCTTCTGCCCTCAAAGCATCTGACCACACCAAGATCGGTGTGATAAACAGCTTTCCCAATTTCCCAATGGCGCTGTTTACATCTGGCGAAATCTAAGTCACAAAATGCTTGTAGCTTCCGGTTTCTTAGGCCATAGAGATGTTTGGAGACACTCTGGTCTCTGATCAGCTCTATGGTCAGCTGGCTGAATCACCGGCTGCATTCTCAGGTTCCCTGTTGAGACAGGAGAGCCAGAGAAAAACACGGAAGACGGTGGGGGGAGGGGGGGCATTCCCTCCCACTGCTTGTAAAAGCAGTCTAGAGGCTAATTAGCCGCTAGGATTGCTTTTACATGAAAGCCGACTGCTGGCTGAAAAGAATGATACCAAGATGATACCTAAACCTGCAGGCATCATTCTGGTATAACCACTCAAAGTCGTGAATGGCGTACCTGTAGACAAAAAAATGCTTAACAATAAAGCACAGTAAACGGTAAAGTATAAAAAATTGCATACCTGAAAAGCAAACGTGATAAAACATAATATCAATAACAATAAAACATTGCAGAATAGAATACAGTAAAAAAGAGCAGAACAATAGAGAGAGAATAGAGAGAGAGAGAGAAAACAATAAAACGTAACTGTAACTTTTATAACTGTAACCGGTTCCAGGTTCGGGTCTCTCAAAATGCGATGGCATCTTGGGAGACCCTGTGAAAGTGCGCCTAGTCTGTGCAATGCTGTACCCTACACTAATACTCAACTAGTGAATGGTAGCGTTCAAAACATTCACCAATGCAAAGACCAGGATTGTCAGGACAGGAGGGACAATAATAGCGGGTGTCACGCCTATATCCGCGCTTGCTGCAGACACGACATCTTTTTTGGGGGGGTTCATTGGGTAGGGGTACTCGGGAGGACATAAGGAAAATGCCTCTTATGCAGTCGACTGCATTTGGTTGGGGATGTGAATGGGGGAAGTACGGGTGCTGCAGAAGTGGTGGGTTCCCAATTAGGATTGGCGAATGCAGCAGGAAGGGCACTATGGGCACAACGGGCCTGTTTGTCTTCTTCTTGGTGGCAGCAGGACACTACTTGTGCTTGCCACCTCACCAGCTTGAACTGCACTTATGGCCACGTCACCAAGTGTTACTGCAGTGCTGGTTTGACTACGACCGGGGTGTACTAGGTCACTGGCGCTTGCCAGTTCACCAAAACGCTACCAAAAAAACTGTTACCGATCGCAGGGATCAGGCCTGACTCTGCAAACGCTGCAGTTATGCGTTTAGTGTTTTGTAAGTGTCAGTGATCGATCGATACTGCACTTGAGTGGGCTGGGCTGGGCTGGGCAGAGGGGCAAAACGCAGGTGCTAGCAGGTATCTGGGCTGATCCCGCTAACACTGCGTTTTTGGGAACCCTAAACTGCTGGGGACGCTAGTATAGATCTGATCTGATCAAATATTGATCCTTTCAGATACTATACCACTAAGGGAGGTGTACGGTGCGTGCGTGGGTGTTAGCGGTACTGGCTCTAACCTGACGCTGCTTGGGGCTGGTGCTTGCCAGTTCACCAAAACGCTACCAAAAAAACTGTTAGCGATCACAGGGATCAGGCCTGACTCTGCGAACGCTGCAGTTATGCGTTTAGTGTTTTGTAAGTGACAGTGATCGATCGATACTGCACTTGGGTGGGCTGGGCTGGGCCTGATCCCGCTAACACTGCGTTTTTGGGAACCCTAAACTGTTGGGGACGCTAGTATAGATCTGATCGGATCAAATATTGGTCCTTTCAGATACTGTACCACTAAGGGAGGTGTACGGTGCGTGCGTGGGTGTTAGCGGTACTGGCTCTAACCTGACGCTGCTTGGGGCTGGTGCTTGCCAGTTCACCAATACGCTACCAAAAAAACTGTTAGCAATCGCAGGGATCAGGCCTGACTCTGCGAACGCTGCAGTTATGCGTTTAGTGTTTTGTAAGTGACAGTGATCGATCGATACTGCACTTGGGAGGGCTGGGCTGGGCGGAGGGGCAAAACGCAGGTGCTAGCAGGTATCTGGGCTGATCCCGCTAACACTGCATTTTCGGAAACCCTAAACTGCTGGGGACGCTAGTATAGATCTGATCGGATCAGATATTGATTCAGATATTATACCACTAAGGGAGGTTTATGGTGCGTGTGTGGGTGTTAGCGGTACTGGCGCTAACCTGACACTGCCTGGGGCGACGCAGACCCTATCTGACCCTAAAACCTAACTTATATCACCGCCGGGCGATCAGGGGGCTAAACCTTTATTCGGTAATAAACGGCGGGTGCCCTGAGACTATAAAAAATAAACGAAATAACTAGCGTCACCCGTAACAATTATACGGTGATCACTGGTGAAAGGGTTAACTAGGGGGCAATAAAGGGGTTAAAACCTTTATTAGGTAGAATATGGGGTTTCCTGACGCTATAAAATGCTGACGGCGAACCTATATATTTACCTCCCTAACTAGCGTCACCAGTGACACTAATACAGCGATCAGAAAAATGATCGCTTAGTGACACTGGTGACAGGGGGTGATCAAGGGGTTAAAACTTTATTAGGGGGGGTTAGGGGATACCCTATACCTAAAGGGGGCTAACACTAACTGCCCTACCACACTAACTGTCACAAACTGACACCAATGCAGTAATCAGAAAAAAAAAACTGCTTGGTGTCAGTGTGACGGGGGAGGGGTTATTAGGGGGTGATCGGGGGGTAATAGCTGGGTGATGGGGTGTCACGTACCTGACGGTAGAGCCTGACGTGCAGGGAACGGCCTCTCTTGCTCCTCTGATTCTGGCCCCCTGATAGAGTAGACAGGAGGAGCAGAAGTGCAGAGTCGCACAAGTGCCAAACGGTTCGTTTTCACTGTAATGTGGAACAGCGGCAGGTGGCACGGTGCTGGAGCAGGGTTCTCCAATGAGCGGAAGATGCAGGTTGGGCAAGCCGGGTCAAACACTGGCAGGAACGTCAGGAACAGAAGCGGAGGCAGGTGCGTAGTCTGGATGCAGGCAGGGTCGGCAACGGGCTGGCAGCGTGGTAGTAGAAGGAGCAGGCAGATGCGGAGTCAGAACAAGCCGGGTCAGATGCAGGCAGCAGGTAGCAGAGTCAGAGGCAAGCCGGGTCGGTAAACAGGTGCAGGTATCACGGGTAAAACAGGCAGGAACACACGGGAACGCTGTAGAACGGACAGCACTGGATGCAAGCACAGACCAGGTTTAAATAGCCCCTTGGTAATGTGCACACAGGTGAACTGAAGGTGTTCTGACAGAGGCTGAGGTCACAGGTCGACTTCTCCGTCGGCCATCTTGAGTACTGGCTAGTCTTCTCTGACAGGCTGAGGTCACAGGTCGACCTCTCCTTCGGCCATCTTGAGTACTGGCTAGTCTTCCCTGACAGGCTGAGGTCACAGGTCGACTTCTCCTTCGGCCATCTTGAGTACTGGTTGGTCTTCCCTGACATTGCCCCCCCCTAACGGGCAGCCTCCGGATGCCCAATCTGGCTACTTTGTCAGGATAGGTCCTCTTAAAGGTTCGGATCAGTTCTTGGGCATGAATGTTGGTTTCAGGTTCCCACGAATTGTCTTCAGGACCGTAACCCCTCCACTTAATAAGATATTGAACTTGACCTCTCCTTCTCCTGCAATCTAAAATCGCCTCTATTTCAAATTCCTCTTCGCCATCTACCACCACAGGTTCAGGTGGCTCTGTATTCCGATCCGGAAAAGAGTTGGGGATGGCGGGCTTCAGTAAGGTTATATGAAACACCGGGTGGATCCTGAAGGTCTCCGGTAACTCCAGCTCACAGGCAACATCGTTAATTCGTCTCTTTACAGGAAACGGTCCCACAAATCTGGGGCCTAATTTCCTTGAAGGACAGGTTAGTCTCAGATTTGTTGTGGCTAACCAGACTTGGTCCCCCGGGTTCAGGATCAGGTCCCCTCTTCTCTTCTTATCGAAGATCTGTTTGTTATAAGCTTGAGTCTTGGCCATTGTCTCTTGTAGCAGCTTGTTGTTGGATCTAAAGAAATCCAATGTTTCAAGTACAGCGGGTACCGGGCATTCAGGAATGTTATTAAACAGAAAGGACGGGTGAAAACCGTAGTTTGCGAAGAAGGGAGATTGTTTCGTGGCTGAATGAGAAGAATTATTGTAGGCAAACTCGGCTAAGGGAAGTAAGGACACCCAATCGTCTTGTGAAAAGGAGGAGAAGCAACGCAGATATTGTTCCAGTGTCTGGTTGGTCCTTTCTGTCTGACCATTAGTCTGCGGATGATAGGCTGAAGAGAATGAAAGTTCAATACCCAAGGATTCACACAAGGATCTCCAGAATCTGGAGGTGAACTGGACCCCTCTGTCTGAGACTATGTTAGCCGGAACCCCATGGAGTCTTATAACCTCTCTGATGAAGATCCGTGCCGTCTCTTGTGCAGAAGGGGTGCCCTTCATAGGAATGAAGTGGGCCATCTTGGACAATCGATCAACGATTACAAAGATAGTACTGTATCCCTCGGATGGGGGCAGTTCCACAATGAAGTCAATTGAAATCATTCTCCATGGTCTGTTCGGGACAGGTAATGGCTTCAACAGACCCCAGGCCCTGGATTTGCTGTTCTTATTACGGATGCAGGTGGTGCACAATTCCACATATCTCCTACAGTCTCTTGCCACCCCCGGCCACCAGAAGGTTCGCTGCACCAATTCAGCAGTCTTGCTGACCCCAAAGTGTCCTGCCAGCACGTGGTCGTGGCACATGCTCAACGTGGTAGTTCGGAGATTCTCTGGCACGAAGACCTTATCATTATACCAGAGTAGCCCTTCCTGTGTCCGTAAAGTGATCCCAGATGGTGTAGAACTCCTCGCAGAGGCTTGTTTAATCTGCGTCATTAAGTCCCCTTGTAGGAGAAGGAAATTTCCAGAGGACAGGATCGTATCCGGGGGAGAGATGTCTTGGGATTTGCTGAACATGCGTGATAGCGCATCTGGCTTTATGTTCTTGGATCCAGGTCTGTATGTCAGATGGAAGGTAAATCCCCAAAAGAAAAGTGCCCGCCTGGTGAGGTCTCAATCTCTTTGCTGTTCTTAGATATTCGAGATTCTTGTGATCTGTGTAGATTAAGATTGGATGTGCTGCTCCCTCGAGAAGGTATCTCCATTCTTCTAATGCTGCCTTAATTGCTAAAAGTTCACGATCCCCAACGTCGTAATTCTTCTCCGCGCTAGACAGTTTACGCGAGAAGAACGCAACTGGGTGCAACAGGGCCTTGGGGCCCTGTCTTTGGGACAAGATAGCTCCCACCGCAGTTTCAGAGGCGTCCACTTCTAAGACATACGGTAAGGCCGAGTCTGGGTGCTTCAAGACGGGTGCGGATGTGAAAAACCTCTTCAGCGTTTCAAAGGCCGACTGAGCCTCTGGAGACCAGCGGATTCGGGACCCCTGTTTGGTAAGCTGTGTAATGGGGGCAATGATTGCTGAGAACCCCCGAATAAATTTTCGATAAAAGTTTGCAAAGCCTATGAAACGTTGAATACCTTTCTTGTCACATGGAGTAGGCCAGTCCAGGATAGCCGTTACCTTCTGGGGATCCATCCGGATACCTTCGGTGGAAATGATCAGCCCCAGAAATTGGATACTCTGGCGTTCAAACTCGCACTTCTCGGGTTTGGCATATAATCCGTGTTGTCGAAGGCGGGTTAATACACTTCTCACGTGTCTGCGGTGGTGTTCTAGGGAGGAAGAAAAAATTAGCATATCATCAAGGTATACAATGACAAATAAGTCCAGGAAGTCTCTGAGAACATCATTAATGAAATGCTGGAAGGTAGCCGGAGAGTTGCAGAGCCCGAAGGGCATCACGAGATACTCGTAATGCCCAAATCGTGTGCGGAAAGCAGTCTTCCACTCGTCTCCCTCCCGAATGCGCACTAAATTATAGGCGCCCCGAAGATCCAATTTTGTAAATATGGTAGCGGAACCAAGTCTTTGAAAAAGTTCAGGAACTAATGGAAGTGGGTAACGGTTCTTCACCGTCACCTTGTTAAGTTCACGGTAGTCCACACAGGGCCTTAACGACTGATCCTTCTTCTGGACGAAGAAAATCCCCGCCCCAGCTGGAGACGTGGAAGGGCGGATGAAGCCTTTCCTGAGATTGTCATTGATATAGTCCTTCAGTGCCACCAGCTCGCTTTCAGACAGAGGGAAAATCCTCCCAAAGGGAACTTCGGCTCCGGGGAGTAGCTCTATAGGGCAGTCATAGGGCCGATGAGGTGGGAGGATCTCTGCCCCCTTCTTACTAAACACGTCTAGGAAGCTGTGGTAGGCTGGAGGCACAAGCTGACTGGTTTCAGAGTCCGTATCTAGACACAGCAGAGCGGGAACATCACAGGAGGTCTGTAGGCAGTGCTGGGTGCAGTAAGAGGAGACAAAGTTAATGCTTCCTTTAGACCAGTCGATATGGGGATCGTGGGCCTTCAACCAAGGTATACGGAGGATAACTGGGAACAGAGGGGAAGCGATGGTGTCTAGTCGTAGCAGTTCTCGGTGGTCCTGGGACATGATGGTCAGCAGAGGAATGGTTTCGTGAGTGACTGCTCCGGACTTAATGGTGGAACCATCGGCCAAGTGAACCGAGAGCTTCTGTGCTTTAGGCTGCAGGGGGATATGATGTTCGGCAGCAAAGGACAAGTCCACAAAGCAGCTGCAGGCTCCGGAATCAATTATGGCGGTAGTCTGAAGAGTCCTTCCTGGCAGCTGTAGAGAAATGGGAATAGTAAAGTGAGCGGAGTTGCTAAGCGAGCTTGGGGTTAGCGAGGCAGAAGTAGTGAAGAGAGACTTACGAGGTTTCACTTGGCAGGACCTCACGTAATGTCCGGATCCCCTGCAGTATAAGCATAAGTTCTGTTGGCGGCGGCGTTGTCGTTCTTCAACAGTAAGAGAGGGCCGCAGCAGGCCAAGTTGCATAGGTTCCGGGGCGTCAGGAGCCGGAGTGGCTAGAGCAGGTGGAGCGGGATAGGGCGAGCTGGGTACCCGAGGTAACATCCACACTGGATGGGATGGAGTGGACGCTCTCTCTAGTCTTCGTTCTCTCAGCCGGCGATCGATCTGGATGGATAGATCAATCAGAGTTTCTAAGATAGGGGGTACCCCTACCCGCGCTAACTCATCTTTGAGTGTTTCGGAGAGGCCCATACGAAATTGGTATCGTAGGGCGGCGTCGTATCAGTTTGTGTCAAATGCCCATCGTCGAAATTCAGAGACGTAGTCTTCCACTGCCCTACGACCCTGTTGAAGTGCATGAAGGGCCACTTCGGCTGAAGCTGTCTGCTGAGGATCTTCGTACAGCTGGGCCATGGCACTGAAGAAAGAGGTTAAGTCGGATAAGCATTCGGCCTTCTGTTCCAGAAGGCGGTGGGCCCAGGACTGTGGCTCCCCTTGTAGCAGGGAGATTACAAAGCCGACCTTGGTAGCTTCTAAGGAGAATGTGCGGGGTTGAAGGGCAAAATACAGTTCACATGCGTTTCGAAACGCTCTAAACTTGCTGCGTTCACCCAGGAACCGGTCTGGGGTAGGTACCCTGGGCTCAGGTGGGAGCATGACCACGGCAGGAGCAGGAGAAGATCCCTGAGAGGAGGCTGATGCTGAAGGTGGACCCTGCGGAGTTGCAGCGCCTGTCAGGGTCTGTAGGCGTCCCTCTAGCTGAGTGTAGCCCTGCTGTAGGTCTTTGACGGCTTGTGCCAAGCCGGCCAGGTGCTGGCAAAGTTCATCCATAGGAGAGGGTCCCTGCGCAGGCTCAGACATGGCTGTCCGTTACTGTCACGTACCTGACGGTAGAGCCTGACGTGCAGGGAATGGCCTCTCTTCCTCCTCTGATTCTGGCCCCCTGATAGAGTACACAGGAGGAGCAGAAGTGCAGAGTCGCACAAGTGCCAAACGGTTCGTCTTCACTGTAATGTGGAACAGCGGCAGGTGGCACGGTGCTGGAGAAGGGTTCTCCAATGAGCAGAAGATGCAGGTCGGGCAAGCCGGGTCAAACACTGGCAGGAACGTCAGGAACAGAAGCGGAGGCAGGTGCGTAGTCTGGATGCAGGCAGGGTCGGCAACGGGCTGGCAGCGTGGTAGTAGAAGGAGCAGGCAGATGCGGAGTCAGAACAAGCCGGGTCAGATGCAGGCAGCAGGTAGCAGAGTCAGAGGCAAGCCGGGTCGGTAAACAGGTGCAGGTATCATGGGTAAAACAGGCAGGAACACACGGGAACGCTGTAGAACGGACAGCACTGGATGCAAGCACAGACCAGGTTTAAATAGCCCCTTGGTAATGTGCACACAGGTGAACCGAAGGTTTTCTGACAGAGGCTGAGGTCACAGGTCAACTTCTCTGTCGGCCATCTTGAGTACTGGCTAGTCTTCCCTGACAGGCTGAGGTCACAGGTCGACCTCTCCTTCGGCCATCTTGAGTACTGGCTAGTCTTCCCTGACAGGCTGAGGTCACAGGTCGACTTCTCCTTCTGCCATCTTGAGTACTGGCTGGTCTTCCCTGACATGGGGGGTGTAAAGTATGCCTGGCATGTTCTACTGTGTGTGTGTGTTGGTGTAACTCACTCGGATGTCTTCTCTCCTCGGCGCCGGAACGGAAAATACCGAGCCAAGGAGAGATGACATCACTTCCTCTGCCTCTGTGTACTATACAGAGGCAGGGGAAGATTCTCATTGGCTAGGAGCGATCACGAGGGGGGGGGGGCACGAATGGATGGCCTCCCCCTCATCTCTGAACGCTCCCAGACAGAAGCCGACCACCTCCGGCACTGGAGGGGGTCTGATCGGACCCCCCGCCCGCGGCAAGCAATCACGTACCAGGTACGTGATTTTGCTTGCCCGTGCCATTCTGCCGCAGTATATCTGCGTTAGGCGGTCGGCAAGTGGTTAATATTTTGTTTTGTTTTTTAAAGCACGAAACTGTTTTTTTGTCCAAAAAAAAGTGTTAGAAAAATTAATTAATGTGTGGATTGCGCTAACTCCTAAAATAAAAATTAATACCACACCACTTCTATTAGCCAAAAAAATATATATCTATTATCCATTTCAGTGTGAATTCCTTACGGATATTCCTCTTTGTGCCAACAATTGATTTATGTATGTGCCCAAACTTCAACACAATATCATACCCCATGTAAAAATGTATTTTTTTTTTTAAACAAATATACTGTTAAATAATTGTGCAATATTAGAACAAAAAATGTGGCGCTAAGTTTTTGTTCTATTTTTTCTACATTTTGTCTACTTGTTATGTTGGCTGCTTTTTTTTTCACAGTGGGCGCAGTATTTTTAATTGTGCAATATTGACAACAAATGGTTATCGGTAATCAAAGTGCAAGTGCCAAATATATGTGAAATATAAAAAGAAAGAAAACAAAAATTGCAAATGTTACTATTATATAATCCAGCAACTCTGTCCGTTGAATCCATGAATCAAAAATATGTGTGTAACAAAGTACAATGGATGTCCTCAGTGAGTGATCAATTCCTTCCAATGGTGACGTCCCTTAATAATTTTTAAGTTGTTCTACTTCCACTTCCAGCTATGAGTAAGCACTTAGCATAAGTGCGAAACGCGTTAGGTGATTGTCTGTACTTTTTTGCCACGGTATCCTGTATGATCCTGATTTTATAATAAATACTTTTGGATAATATCTTCCCAGTGTGCGGCTGTCCGGATTTTCTTGTCTACCTGCAGCATGGTTCTACTTCCACCGTTATAGTGACTGCACCACCACCTGGTGAAATGGCAACTCACCAGATATAAAAGAACATGTGCCTTTGGTTCATTAATTTAGGATAACCACTCCGTTTTTGATGGATCCGAAAGCAGCCTTTCCAAACAGTGTGCTAATGCCTCTTGCTTTATTGGTTCTCATAAATCATATAGATAGCCATCATGGTGTAGTATGTAACTATGCTTTTATTTAAAAAGGTAAAAAACACACATTTGAACTCACATGCTATAGTGCCTAGACATGTGCACACTGAAATATTTCGTTTCGGAATTTCGTTTTCGTCCGAAAAATAAATTTATTTAGTTACTCCCGAAATTTGTTTTTATTTATTTCGTTTTTCGTTAAAAATTGCATTCATCCGAAAATCCAAATTATTAAGGTTGAATCTGTCATTGAAGGCTTACGGTGTCTGTCGAATGTTTTGCTGCTTTGTCGAATCTTCGTCGTTCATGTTGAATGTATATAGGAAATACAGAAAATGGACTGGTGATAGTGATCACTGATCAGACAGGTAACAAGATATAACAAGGGTAACAGGGGCGGACTGACAACTCATGGGGCCCCCGGGCAATAGGAGATTATGGGGCCCCCGGGCAATAGGAGAAGATTATGGGGCCCCCGGGCAATAGGAGATTATGGGGCCCCCAGGCAATATTAGATTATGGGGCCCCCAGGCAATAGACACACAGACACACAATGTACACACACAGTATACACACACAGAATACACATACACACACTGAAAAGGTACTGGAGAGGTGGGGCAGATATAACCTTGGGAGTTTAAAAAAACACAGATTTTTACATACTGTCCCTGGTTTTATTAAGGCTGGCAACCCTGATGGGGCCCCTTAGTGGCATGGGGCCCTCGGGCAGTTCCCGAGTGCCCGAATGGTCAGTCCGCCCCTGGGTATATAGAATCTATATAGAATCTCAATCTATAATAAAGAATCTATAATAATAAATCACCCCCACAACACGGGCAGCCTCTGAGGCTATCACAACACTAGCAACACTAGTATCACTATCAAGTTCACAACACTAACACAATAGCAGCAGATTATTATGAAAACGTTCAGTTGAACTGTAGCTTGCTTCACTATTGTTCTGCTGCTGTGCTTATGCTTAATTGCTAAATAATTCAGGTTCTCTGACTAACGGACCAGCTAAGATTGACTGTCTTCTGAAATGATTCAGTGTGTGTGTGTCTCTCTGCTAGCAAATCGTAAGTGAAAGTAAGTTGGTTACAAAAAAGTGGAATAATACTGCGCAGAAAAAAAAATAATAGCTGCTACTCTAAATGTGACAAACATTGATACAAAGGGTGAGGAAAAATGTAGCGCTTAGCAAAATAGGTGTACAAATGATATGTGCATTGGTATAAAAGTAATGTATGTAAAGTCCAACATATATAATAATATTAAGGTGAGCCTCTGACCCCAAATCCTATCAGGAAATGGGAAAAAAAACAAATATGTAAAAAGTCCTCCAACAATAAAGGTAGAAT
The DNA here is from genome assembly GCA_037952925.1 of Lithobates clamitans. Classification (NCBI taxonomy): domain Eukaryota; kingdom Metazoa; phylum Chordata; class Amphibia; order Anura; family Ranidae; genus Lithobates; species Lithobates clamitans. The sequence goes on along the minus strand of JBBGZY010001983.1, from coordinate 1,926,547 downwards.
CTTCTTGGATGTGCAGGAAATAATGTGAAACACCAACACTGATGAATGCAGGATAATAAGACAAATGGGTACTCTTACCAGAGCAGATGGACTCGGATGTCAGCGACATCGTAAAAGCTTAAGAATCGAATCCGTGACACTCTCAGATGAAAGTGGAGGTCCAAGGTCTTCTGAAGTTGGCTCCAAAGGATCTCAGTGAACCCGACTGTACCAGGGAACGAACATCTTGTAGGAACCTCAGCAACAACTCTCATCAAAAACAACGATGTATAAAAAGAAGAGAGGGGGGGCTCCAATAGTGCGGATCAAAAAGGTAGGTTTTATTAAAACCACAATAATAAATAAATAAAATGTGATCACAATGAATAAAAATGTTTTTTTCCCATTTCCTGATAGGATTTGGGGTCAGAGACTCACCTTAATATTATTATATATGTTGGACCAGGGTTTTTTTTCTCAGAGAAAAGGTGCAGGAACTCAACCATGCCCGCCACACACACATACCTGCCAAATGGCATCAAATAGTAGCTCTTCCCTCTGCATACAACCCCTCTCTCCACTGCCCTCATCTTCTCCCCCTCCTTAAAAGCTCCACCATCTGTCATATGTCTTACCTTTGTTGCAATATTAATCACCTATATTCACTCAATATTAATCACTCAATATTAAGCACCTATCCGGCTGTAGTACCTCCCAGCATACTATACTATACTACAGTCACTTGCAAGGGAGATCATGCAGTAGGAGCTTCAACAACTGGTCACCAGGGAAAAATAGAGACCACAGAGGGTGCGACCTACCACGCCCCCGTCTCCTGCCCATGACTGCACTGATCCCTGGGCACCTGTTCTGTATCTCCCTTGTCCCTGTCTGGCACATAGTGGGATCTGCGCAGGAGATCTGACCTGTGGGAGCTACTGGGAGATAAGCTATCACTTGTAAACCCAGAAGCTGGACTTTAATGGTACCAAGTGATAGTGGTGAGCAGGGAGCAGAATATCTGAGCCAGAGGTGGTGGAACAGAGTTCCACCTAGTTCCTGCTGAAGAAAAGCCCTGTGTTGGACTTTATATACATTACTTTTATACCAAAGTAAGTTGGTTGTACGTGTGTACTTAGTTCTAGCTATTTTACTGCTCCTCCTCTTTGGTTACAATCAGCCAATAACATTCATCATTATCATTATTTTTATTTTACTTCCCCCACCCAATTCCAGCAGCGATCTTTTCTCTCTATGTCAAATCTTTTCTCTCTATGTCAAATCTTTTCTCTCTATGTAGAATAATCTTGGATAGAGCTAAGGTTAGGCACATTCGACCACAGGTTCGATGGACACAGATTGTTATTGTCAGCATCATGTTGAATCTCCTATCTATATCGAACTGTTGTCACAACGAAAACGAAAATAAAGCATTTGTTTATGTCGGATCTTTCGTTTTTTGGATTTTGCACTTTCGTTATGATGTGTTAAAACGATAACGAAAATACCTGAAATTCGGACGAAAACGAATGCACATGTTTAATAGTGCCTCTGAGCCGGCACCAAGCTAATCCAGCCGTGTACGTGGAGTGGGGAATGTCAGTCTGTCTGCCCCTGTGTTTCCTCTTAGCGGCGTGAGTTCCAAGCCTCGCTTTCGTTTTGGCAGGAAGTGACAAAAATTATCTCCCAGCAGCCTCTACGCGTTTTCCACTTACGTATGCGTCATCAGGAAGCTGCTGTGTCAATGTCCATCCTCCCATTCATACCCCCTTTTGTTCTTATTGGGTCCTATCAATGTGTCGAGTAGCTGGAAACGGCCTTTCCGCGGTACCGGAAGTAGTTACACCGCCATCCTAACTGCTGTTTTTTTTCCCTATTTCCCTCAATCTATTGCTGTTGGTGTTGGTGTCCCCAGCAGTCAGAGCCTCTACCTTCCGGCCCCGTGATTCTTTCTGCCTGGGTGCAATTTCGAACCCCTCCCCGCTAATACAGGGTTTCCCCATGTAAACAGCTGGATTTGCTTTTACAATTTATAAATACAAAACTTTTTAAAAACTTTTTTTAAAATGGTGCCGCTAACCATTCACAAAGCCTCACATCAGAATTTAAAAATTTATATCTCTATTAAAAGACCCACAACTTCCTATAATAAAAGTTGCCATCTATAAATTAACTTTATGAATATCGAAAACTTATATAAGTAAAGAAGCTGAATGAATTTCTAGATGTCAACTGCTTCTGAAAAGTATAATAAAAAAATAAAAAAATAAATATAAATAAAAAAAAAATAAAAAATAAAAAATATATAACAAAAATAAAGTAAAATTTGAAACAAAGGTGAAAATAAATAAAAATAGTAATAATAATAAATAAAATTAACAAATAAAATAATAATAAGATGATAAATGAGAATGAAATGAAAACAACCTTTGTATATGTGTGAAAATAAAAATAAAAATCAATAATCTTCTATAAAGCAGTTCACATCTAGTTCCACATTCATCCCTTGTGGTCTCATTGTATTTAATTTAAATATCCAGTAAGTTTCATTACGTGATACTTCTCTCTGTAAGTTGAGGTTTCTCCAGTTCTGCTCTATTCTATCAATAGCATAAAATTTGAGGTGTTGTGGATCTCTTTTGTGTGCATCCCTGAAGTGCTTTGAGACACTATGATATTTGTACCCCTTTTTAAAGGGGTTCGAAAAATTGCTGCACAAATACCGTGCAAGATAAAAAGTTGCAACGACCGCCATTGTATGCTCTAGGGTCTTTGCTAAAAAAACATATATAATGTTTGGGGTTCTATGTAATTTTCAAGCAAAAAAAATGATGAATTTTACATAGATTGTAAGCTCTAACGAGCAGGGCCCTCTGATCCCTCCTGTATTGAATTGTATTGTAATTGTACTGTCTTCCCCCATGTTGTAAAGCTTTGCGCTATATAAATCCTGCATAATAATAATAATAATGTAGGAGAGAAATGTCAAAATTGGCCTGGGTGTGAAGTGACTATTTATGTTTTAAGGTGTTAAAGACCTTATCAGCTTTTAACATAAGCTATTTTATTGTCCTTTCTCAGGACCTGTTTCGTGTTTAGCGCTGCACATTTTGTATTATTTTGTTTTTGTGTTGTGAACCAGCCCTAAAGGCTTTTTTATCCTAATGCAGAGAATGCATTAAGGTAAAAAAAAAAAAACCTTCAGACTTTAGAACTAGGGTTGCACCGATACTTATATCGGTACTGGCGCCGATCCTAAGCATTATCACGGGTATCTGTACTCGTGTAATGCTCCGATATCTGAAACTGATACTTCCAGGCTCGGTTCTTTCAGATGTCAGCGAGGTTTGCCCACTGACAGCAGAAATGTAAAAAAAACAAAGATGGCAACTATTGGTTGTTAGGGAGCGGGGCTGCCGCATCCTTAACAACCGATGACTCATTCAGCTGTCAGCGGGGTCCTCCTGATGACAGCTGTGGTGTAAATTAAGTCCCGGCAATTAGAGCTGTGAAAAAAAAAAAAAGCAACCAGGCAATGCTTATCAATACCATTGCTCAGCCACAGAAAGATAAAAAGAAACAGTTTCTTTTTTGGAATCTTTATGCTTATAAATCTGCAGATCAAAGGGATGAACTTCGAACTGCAGATGAAGTCAGTTTAAAGCAACCTGTCAAGTAAAAGAATAAATAAAAATTTAGGTTTTTTTATTAAATGTTCCTCTGTGTAACCCCTTATTAAACCTTAATTTACTCTAATCAGCCTTAATTAACTCCTTATTCTCCTGCTCCATTTTATTATTTTCCTATTTTATAAACTATTAATAATGCAAACTTGTTTTTTAGTTTGCTTTGTTCATTAATATTTAAAAATATTTTTAACAAATTTTTACATGTTTCACATAAAAAAAAGTGCAAAATTGAAAAAAAAAAATTTTTTCTTCATTTGTAAATAATTTTGCAATGCTTTGTACCATTGCTGACAGCTGAAGTGTAAACAAAACAGTTGCGGTAGGTATCGGTAATTGGTATCGCGAGTACTAATTGATATCTGCGCATCCCTATTTACAACCACTATAAGTGTGTATGATAAATATATGTAGCTGAATCTCTGACCTCTTCCAATCTAATGAGAACCTTCAAGGCCAAAGATAGCTGACATCCTTCAATATGTAGAGGGTTGTGAGGCATAGTGGGTGCAAAGGTGGTAAAAGTCATTGGGTGCCAGACACTGATCAACAATCTGGCGGACAAATATCACACTAAGTGACACTTTTTGGGGACGAGTGACACCAATACAGTGATCAGCGCTAAAAAAAATGCACTGTCACTGTACTAATGACAGTGGCAGGGAAGGGGTTAACACCGGGGGCAATCAAAGGGTTAAATGTGTTCCCTAAGTGTGTTTTCTAACTCTGGGTGAGGTGCTTTGACTAAAGGAAAACAGAGATCCGTGTTTCTGCTTAGCAGAAACACAAGATCTAAATTTTTCCCCTCTGGCAGAACAGCAGTCTGTCTTGTTTACTGACAGACCGTTCTGCCTCTCTCTGAACGATTGCCGGGAATGATTGGCTCCCGCTGTTTCCAATTACAGCGGGAGCGTGTCTCTGGCGGAGCGCACCCCAGACCAGGAACCAGGAAGATGAAATCACATACAGGTGTGTGATTTTGCGCCTAAGGTCCGCCCTGCCATAGTATATGTATGTGGGGCGGATCTTAAGCGCTTAATCATGTGTGCAAAAAAAATGCAAAAAACAGCTCTGGCAGCGAAAGGGTTAAAACAGAAAAGAAAAATTTCACAGCAGTCAGTATCCCTCGCAGGTGTTTCCACCATCAATCCAAAATTAACAATATTCAGCCTCCTTGTTCCCATTGGCAGCCCTGCTGCTCAGACCTCATACCTCGGTCCTCCTGACCATCTAAAACAGGGGTCTCCAAACTTTCTAAACAAGGGGCCAGTTTACTGTCTTTCAGACTTTAGTGGGGCCAGGCTGTAACCAGTGGGAGTAGAAAATGTCCCATCATTTGTGTCAGTGGGAGTAAACAATGCCACGTCTTTATTGGGAGCAATAGTGCCTCATCATGGATGTCAGTTGAAGAAATATTGCCCCATTATTGGTGTTAGTGGGGGGAATAGTGTCCCATCATTGGTTTCAGTGGGAGGAATGGTGCCCCATCATTCATGTCAGTGGGAGGAAGTGTGCACATCATAGGTATCAGTGGGATAGTGCTCCATTGTTGGTGTCAGTAGGAAGAATAGTGCCCCGATAAGAATAAAAAGGAGCAAAGGGCAGCATTCAGCCCTCGGGCCGCAGGTTGGAGACCACTGGTCATGTCTAACACAACATTCCTGTGCTCGCGTTCAAACGCTGTAACTCTTTAAGCTCTCTGTCTTTTTCCTGAAGCCACTGCTGCTTTGTCGCTCAGGCTCGGGCCTCTGACTGTCCTGACCCAGACAGCATGGTGCAGTGATGCACCTCTCTGCTCCCTTTCAACACACACATGGACTCCTCGTTAGGGAGGAGCCCTGAACTCTAATCCTGACTCTCCTAAGAGTACCATCAGTGCCTGTTCTCTACAAAACCGGCCCAGACCCAACTGTCACAATATATATATATATATATATATATATATATATATATATATATATATATATATATATATATATATATATATATATACTTCACTTGTTTCACCTATTGATAACATTTTTATAAAAAAAGGACATACAAAAAAATAAATAAAAAGAGCAATTGAAACTTAAGACTTCATTCATGTTATCATACTCACTTGCACGTGGTTTAATACAGATAATATCTGGGCCATAGGCAGGGATGTGGTTAAACTCTGGTCTCCAATAAAACCAGCTAATTTCTGGTGGTCTCTGCAAGAATAGTTTGGGATAGTTTTTCCTGGTCCGGATAAAATCTGTAAGACACTTTTTATGGCTTTTCTGGGATCAGAACACGAGTCATAAAGATGATATCCTAGGGTCACATTAGGCAGGATTGTTGGATTTTTATTCATTTGGTCGATGGCAAAAAGGAACATTTGAAGATGCTTGTAGTAATGATGCAGGGGTCTGTTGATATAATAAGTTAATAACTTGGATACAAGAGGTCATCAGTTTCCCAACACCTAGTGGTTTAGTGACAAAATGGAAATGAAGAAAGCTTATGCCAACCAATCAAATTTCACCCTTTAAAGTTGAACTCCTGGCAGATCTAAAAAGCACTATTGTATTTGTCAGAGATTTGTAAACTGGAGTATCTTTAGGGATGAGCTTCGGGTTCAGGTCATCCATGAGTTCAATCTCAACCCAAGATGTTTGCAGCTTGCTGAATGCAGTGAATGGAAATACTAAATGGCCAGTATTGGTCAGTTCACCCACCCGCCTGCCTGAACCTTTGGCTACTGCAGAAGGAGGTCATTCATTTAGTGGTGGTATCACTACAGGTGATGACAGCTTCTAGCTGTTCACTGACTTGTTTTAAATTGTGAAGTAGCTGGCATGCATTTTGGGCGAGGTCACTGAACACACATGGTCATAGCTATATATGTCACAGATCAACTGCTCCCCTTTCTTGGCCATCCAGGCTGCTTACCTGAATAATGGTCTGATATAGATTGTTTTCATCAATAAAGTTTTTTTTGAGTTTATATAAAACATACCAAAGAGTATAAAGGACACACTGATAGGCCTTTGGGGTTAATACAACAATTACATGATTATACAGAGAAAACCTTTTGCAAATGTAAGGTTGGTAGCAATATTATGAAATCAACCACAAATTGTAACATAGGAAGTCAATTAGGAAGCATTGGTATCCACGATTTCCATTGCTATTTGAATTTGGAGTGGGCATTTGTAATCTGGGTGCCTAGGAGGAGGGAAGAAGATGCACGGTGGAAGCGAGGAAAAGAAGACAGATCCGCTGGCCAATGCCTGGATGCCCGGTACCCGCCGCTGCTCCTCGGAGGCCCTATCCCTGCCCCTGCTCCTCGGATGCTCGCCAGCCTAGATGTGGTAAGTGCTGGTGGACCCACCGGCAGATAGTGGAGGGATGGTGGGGGATGAGTGGGTGTGGGGGAGGGACTCGGCTGTTTGCTGCCCCCCCAAACATAGCAATATGGATAAAACTCGAACCAAACTCGAACCAAAATTTAAAAAAAAATTGTGTGGGGGTCCCCCCAAATTCCATACCAGGCCATTCACATCTGGTATGGATATAAAGGGGAAACCTGCACCAAATTAAACATGGCATAGGGGTCCCCCTCAAGGTCTGATATGGATTTTAAGGTGAACCCTGTGCCAACATAAAAAAAAATGGTGTAGGGTTCCCCGAAAAATCCATACCAGACCCTACCAGACCCTTATCCTTATTCTTAAAAATTGTAAAGAAGACAAGAGCCTGCTTGGGACAAGTCCTTTATTAAAAAAAAAAAAATCCAGCGATGTCCATCTTCATCTTCTATTCTGCCGCTGGCACCGAAAAAAACAGCTCTGCCTCCATGGGTGGCCCCCACTGACTGATGTGTTGCTCGCTTTGACATCTGTTATATAGCTGAGGGTGGGGCCACCCGGTGACGTGTACGGGAGACCCTGCCCCCACCCCCCTCTGATGCCACGGGGAAACCCGGTGACGTGTACGGGTACCCCCACCCCCTCTGATGCCACGGAGGTTTCCCCTGGTGTCAGGGGGGGCGGGGGCACTTGTACACAGCACCAGGTTTCCCCCGTGGCATCAGAGGGGGGCGGGGTCTCCCATACACGTCACCGGGTGGCCCCACCCTCAATTATATAACAGCTGTCAAAGCGAGTGACACGTCAGTCGGTGGGAGCAGCCCATGGAGGCAGAGCTGTTTTTTTGGGCATCAGAGGGGGGTGGGGTCTCCCGTACACATCACCGTATACATCCCGTGTTCTGCAGCTTTCGAATTTTCCGCGAACACCGCAAATTATTCGCTTTTCGGCGAACAGGCGATGTTCAAGTCAAACTTACGTTCGACTCGAGCATCGGGCTCATCCCTAGCAGTCACTGTGCCCATCATTTGCAGCCAACTGTGTCCAGCAAATGCAGCCAACTGTGCCTAGCAAATGCAGCCACTGTGCCCATCATATGCAGCCACTGTGCCCATCATTTGCAGCCACTGTGCCCATCATATGCAGCCAACTGTGCCCATAAAATGCAGCCAACTGTGCCCATCATATGCAGCCACTGTGCCCATAATATGCAACCAACTGTGCCCATCATATGCAGCCACTGTGCTCATCATATGCAGCCAACTGTGCCCATCATATGTAGCCAACAGTGCCCATAATATGCAGCCAATTGTGCCCATCATGTGCAGTCAACTGTGCCCGTCATATGCAGCCAACTGTGCCCATAATATGTAGCCAACTTTGCCCGTCATATGCAGACTCTGTGCCCCATAGATTGCAACCTCTGTGCCCATAATATGCAGCCACTGTGCCCCCCCGCCCGCTCGCACGCCCGAGTGGAGTCCTAGGAGCTCTAGGAGTTTTCTGTCTAGTGATGGGTCCCCTCACCTCCCCAGTCCATGGTGTGCAGGCAGTGAGGAGATCATGTGCTTTAACCAATAAGTGAGCAGTAATAATGTGCACTAATCTCTTGCAACCAATCATTAAGCAGTAAGGATATGCAGTAACCTCTAGGAACCAATCAGTGAGCAGTAATAATGCTCCAATTAGTGAGTGGTAATTATGTTCAGTAATCTCTAGCAACCAATCAGTGGGCAGTATTGATGTACAGTAATCTCTAGCAACCAACCATCAAGCAGAAGTCATGTGCTGTAACCTCTAGAAAATAATAAGTGAGACATAATGTGTGCTGTAACCTCTAGCAGCCAGTCAGTGAGCACAGTAATGATTAGGGATGAGCCAAACACCCCCCTGTTCTGTTCGCACCAGAACATGCAAACAGGCAAAAAATTTGTTCGAACACGCGAACGCCATTAAAGTCTATGGGACACAAACATGAATAATCAAAAGTGCTAATTTTAAAGGCTCATATGCAAGTTATTGTCATAAAAGGTGTTTGGGGATCCAGGTCCGGCCCCAGAGGACATGGATCAATGCAAAAAAAGTTTTAAAAACGGACGTTTTTTCTGGAGCAGTGATTTTAATAATGCCTAAACTGAAACAATAAAAGTGTAATATTCCTTTAAATTTTGCACCTGGGGGGTGTCTATAGTATGCCTGTAAAGGGGCGCATGTTTCCCGTGTTTAGAACAGTCTGACAGCAAAATGACATTTCAAAGGAAAAAAGTCATTTAAAACTACTTGCGGCTATTAATGAATTGCCGGTCAGACAATAAACATAAAAGTTCATTGATAAAAACGGCATTGGAATTCCCCACAGGGGAACCCCGAACCAAAATTTTTAAAAAAAATGACGTGGGGGGTCCCCCTAAATCCCATACCAGGCCCTTCAGGTCTGTTATGGATATTAAGGGAAACCCCGGCCAAAATTTTTTAAAAAATGGCGTGGGGTCCCCCTCAAAATCTATACCAGATCCTTCAGGTCTGGTATGGATTTTAGGGGAACCCCGCGCTAAAATTAAAAAAAAAATGTTGCGGGGTCCCCCCAAATATCCATACCAGACCCTTATCCGAGCACGCAACCTGGCAGGCCACAGGAAAAGAGGGGGGACATGAGAGCGCCCCCCCTCCTCCTGAACCGTACCAGGCCACATGCCCTCAACATTGGGAGGGTGCTTTGGGGTAGCATGTTGATGGGGACATGGGCTTCATCCCCACAACCCTTGCCTGGTGGTTGTGGGGGTCTGCGGGCGGGGGACTTAACAGAATCTGGAAGCCCCCTTTAACAAGGGGACCCCAAGATCCCGGCCCTCCCTCCTGTGTGAAATGGTAAGGGGGTACAAAAGTACCCCTACCATTTCACAAAGAAAGTGGCAAAAATGTTAAAAATGACAAGAGACAGTTTTTGACAATTCCTTAATTTAAATGCTTCTTTCTTCTATCTTCTATCTTCCTTCGGTTTCTTCCTCCGTCTTCTTCTTCTGGTTCTTCTGGTTCTTCTGCTTCTTCCTCCGGTGTTCTCATCCGGCATCTTCCTCCGCTGCGTCTTCTTCCCTTTTTCTTCTCGGGCCGCTCCGCATCAACCATGATGGGAGACTCCCGCTGTGTGATGCTTTTCGTCTTCTGACGGTTCTTAAATAATGGAGGGCAGGGCCACCCGGTGACCCCGCCCCCCTCTGATGCACGGGGACTTGATGGGGACTTTCCTGTGGCATTCCCCATGACGTCAGAGGGAGTGGGGTCACCCGTTACGACTCGAACATCGGCTGTTCGATCGTTCGCCGAATTGCGAACGATATCGGCCGTTCGCGCCAAATTCGTGTGGCGCGCCACGGCCCATAATTCACTGCGGCTTCGCAGTGCATTGCTGGCTGATGATTGGCCAAGCATGCACTATGACCCGCATGCTTGGCCAATCACAGCGCCGTCGGTAGAGAGAGCTGTAATTGGCTAAAGCCAGGGTGGCTTTGGCCAATTATGGCTCAGGGGGTTTAGAACACACCCCACACTATATAAAGCCGCCTGCACGGCGGCCCTGTGTAGTGTGTTCCGGCGTGCTTAGAGAGAGAGAGAGACAGTGTCATTTCATTGGAGTTAGCTAGATTAGGCAGGACAGTCAGTGAGTTAGCTGCACCTAAAGTGTATTGTGTATATATATATGCATCCCAGGTGTTGTATATATATATATATATATATATATATATATATATATATATATATACACTGTATTCAGTTTAGCTAGATCTGTTCCTGTTATCTTCCTACTGACAAGCAGGCTTGTCTTGTTACAGTATTTACAGCTACCTGAAGAAAATTAGCGCGTCCTCCTCACAGTGTTCAGCTAAAGCTACAAGTTAGTTTAGTGTGACCTCTGCACAGTGTTCAGCTAAAGCTACAAGTTAGGGTAGTGCGTCCTCCTCACAGTGTTCAGCTAAAGCTACAAGTTAGTTTAGTGTGACCTCTGCACAGTGTTCAGCTAAAGCTACAAGTTAGGGTAGTGCATCCTCCTCACAGTGTTCAGCTAAAGCTACAAGTTGGTGTAGTGCGTCCTCCTCACAGTGTTCAGCTAAAACTACAAGTTAGTGTAGTGCGACCTCTGCACAGTGTTCAGCTAAAGCTACAAGTTAGTGTAGTGCGTCCTCCTCACAGTGTTCAGCTAAAGCTACAAGTTAATGTAGTGTGACCTCTGCACAGTGTTCAGCTAAAGCTACAAGTTAGTGTAGTGCGTCCTCCTCACAGTGTTCAGCTAAAACTACAAGTTAGTGTAGTGCGACCTCTGCCTAGTGTTCAACTAAAGCTACAAGTTAGTGTAGTGCGTCCTCCTCACAGTGTTCAGCTAAACCTACAAGTTATTTTTTGCGAGCTCTGCACAGTGTTCAGCTAAAGCTACCCGTGAAAGGTTGGTGGTGTTTTCCTGATCCTATCACTACCGCAGGCAGCTAAATAAGCTACAAGTTAGTGTAGTGCGAGCTCTGCACAGTGTTCACCTAAAGCTACCTGTAGAAGGTTGGTGGTGTTTTCCTGATTTCCTGATCCTATCACTACCGCGGGCAGCTAAATAAGCTACAAGTTATTTTTTTGCGAGCTCTGCACAGTGTTCACCTAAAGCTACCTGTAGAAGGTTGGTGGTGTTTTCCTGATCCTATCACTACTGCAGGCAGCTAAATAAGCTACAAGTAAGTGTAGTGCGATCTCTGCACAGTGTTCACATAAAGCTACCTGCAGAAGGTTGGTACCTGTAGAAGGTTGGTGGTGTTTTCCTGATCCTTTCACTACCGCAGGCAGCTAAATAAGCTACAAGTTATTTTTTGCGAGCTCTGCACAGTGTTCACCTAAAGCTAACTGTAGAAGGTTGGTGGTGTTTTCCTGATCCTATCACTACCACAGGCAGCTAAATAAGCTACAAGTTAGTGTAGTGCGAGCTCTGCACAGCGTTCAGCTAAAGCTGCAAGTTAGTGTAGTGCGTCCTCCTCACAGTGTTCAGCTAAAACTGCAAGTTAGTGTAGTGCAACCTCTGCACAGTGTTCAGCTAAAGCTACAAGTTAGTGTAGTGCGTCCTCCTCACAGTGTTCAGCTAAACCTACAAGTTATTTTTTTGCGAGCTCTGCACAGTGTTCAGCTAAAGCTACCTGTAGAAGGTTGGTGGTGTTTTCCTGAGCCTATCACTACCGCAGGCAGCTAAATAAGCTACAAGTAAGTGTAGTGCGAGCTCTGCACAGTGTTCACCTAAGGCTACCTGTAGAAGGTTGGTGGTGTTTTCCTTATCCTATCACTACCGCAGGCAGCTAAATAAGCTACAAGTTATTTTTTTGCGAGCTCTGCACAGTGTTCACCTAAAGCTACCTGTAGAAGGTTGGTGGTGTTTTCCTGATCCTATCACTACCGCAGGCAGCTAAATAAGATACAAGTTATTTTTTTGTGAGCTCTGCACAGTGTTCACCTAAAGCTACCTGTAGAAGGTTGGTGGTGTTTTCCTGATCCTATCACTACCGCAGGCAGCTAAATAGGCTACAAGTTAGTGTAGTGCGAGCTCTGCACAGTGTTCAGCTAAAGCTACAAGTTAGTGTAGTGCGTCCTCACAGTGTTCAGCTAAACCTACAAGTTATTTTTTTGCGAGCTTTGCACGGTGTTCAGCTAAAGCTACCTGTAGAAGGTTGGTGGTGTTTTCCTGATCCTATCACTACCGCAGGCAGCTAAATCAGCTACAAGTTAGTGTAGTGTGAGCTCTGCACAGTGTTCACCTAAAGCTACCTGCAGAAGGTTGGTGGTGTTTTCCTTATCCTATCACTACCGCAGGCAGCTAAATAAGCTACAAGTTATTTTTTTGCGAGCTCTGCACAGTGTTCACCTAAAGCTACCTGTAGAAGGTTGGTGGTGTTTTCCTGATCCTATCACTACCGCAGGCAGCTAAATAAGATACAAGTTATTTTTTTGTGAGCTCTGCACAGTGTTCACCTAAAGCTACCTGTAGAAGGTTGGTGGTGTTTTCCTGATCCTATCACTACCGCAGGCAGCTAAATAAGCTACAAGTTATCTTTTGGCTTATTTAGCTCTGCACAGTGTTCACCTAAAGCTACCTGTAGAAGGTTGGTGGTGTTTTCCTGATCCTATCACTACCCCAGGCAGCTAAATAAGCTACAAGTTATTTTTTTGCGAGCTCTGCACAGTGTTCAGCTAAAGCTACCTGTAGAAGGTTGGTGGTGTTCTCCTGATCCTATCACTACTGCAGGCAGCTAAATCAGATACACGTTATTTTTTTGCGAGCTCTGCACAGTGTTCAGCTAAAGCTACCTGTAGAAGGTTGGTGGTGTTTTCCTGATCCTATTACTAACGCAGGCAGCTAAATAAGCTACAAGTTCGTTTTTTGCGAGCTCTGCACAGTGTTCAGCTAAAGCTACCTGTAGAAGGTTGGTGGTGTTTTCCTGATCCTATCACTACCACGGGCAGCTAAATAAGCTACAAGTTATTTTTTTGCGAGCTCTGCACAGTGTTCACCTAAAGCTACCTGTAGAAGGTTGGTGGTGTTTTCCTGATCCTATCACTACCCCAGGCAGCTAAATAAGCTACAAGTAAGTGTAGTGCGAGCTCTGCACAGTGTTCACCTAAAGCTACCTGTAGAAGGTTGGTGGTGTTTTCCTGATCCTATCACTACCGCAGGCAGCTAAATCAGCTACAAGTTATTTTTTGTGAGCTCTGCACAGTGTTCACCTAAAGCTACCTGTAGAAGGTTGGTGGTGTTTTCCTGATCCTATCACTACCCCAGACAGCTAAATAAGCTACAAGTTATTTTTTTGCGAGCTCTGCACAGTGTTCAGCTAAAGCTACCTGTAGAAGGTTGGTGGTGTTCTCCTGATCCTATCACTACCGCAGGCAGCTAAATCAGCTACACGTTATTTTTTTGCGAGCTCTGCACAGTGTTCAGCTAAAGTTACCTGTAGAAGGTTGGTGGTGTTTTCCTGATCCTATCACTACCGCAGGCAGCTAAATAAGCTACAAGTTCGTTTTTTGCGAGCTCTGCACAGTGTTCAGCTAAAGCTACCTGTAGAAGGTTGGTGGTGTTTTCCTGATCCTATCACTACCACGGGCAGCTAAATAAGCTACAAGTTATTTTTTTGCGAGCTCTGCACAGTGTTCACCTAAAGCTACCTGTAGAAGGTTGGTGGTGTTTTCCTGATCCTATCACTACCCCAGGCAGCTAAATAAGCTACAAGTAAGTGTAGTGCGAGCTCTGCACAGTGTTCACCTAAAGCTACCTGTAGAAGGTTGGTGGTGTTTTCCTGATCCTATCACTACCGCAGGCAGCTAAATCAGCTACAAGTTATTTTTTGTGAGCTCTGCACAGTGTTCACCTAAAGCTACCTGTAGAAGGTTGGTGGTGTTTTCCTGATCCTATCACTACCCCAGGCAGCTAAATAAGCTACAAGTTATTTTTTTGCGAGCTCTGCACAGTGTTCAGCTAAAGCTACCTGTAGAAGGTTGGTGGTGTTCTCCTGATCCTATCACTACCGCAGGCAGCTAAATCAGCTACACGTTATTTTTTTGCGAGCTCTGCACAGTGTTCAGCTAAAGTTACCTGTAGAAGGTTGGTGGTGTTTTCCTGATCCTATTACTAACGCAGGCAGCTAAATAAGCTACAAGTTATTTTTTTGCGAGCTCTGCACAGTGTTCAGCTAAAGCTACCTGTAGAAGGTTGGTGGTGTTCTCCTGATCCTATCACTACCACAGGCAGCTAAATAAGCTACACGTTATTTTTTTGCGAGCTCTGCACAGTGTTCAGCTAAAGCTACCTGTAGAAGGTTGGTGGTGTTCTCCTGATCCTATCACTACCACAGGCAGCTAAATAAGCTACACGTTATTTTTTTGCGAGCTCTGCACAGTGTTCAGCTAAAGCTACCTGTAGAAGGTTGGTGGTGTTTTCCTGATCCTATCACTACCCCAGGCAGCTAAATAAGCTACAAGTAAGTGTAGTGCGAGCTCTGCACAGTGTTCACCTAAAGCTACCTGTAGAAGGTTGGTGGTGTTTTCCTGATCCTATCACTACCGCAGGCAGCTAAATAAGCTACAAGTTATTTTTTGTGAGCTCTGCACAGTGTTCACCTAAAGCTACCTGTAGAAGGTTGGTGGTGTTTTCCTGATCCTATCACTACCCCAGGCAGCTAAATAAGCTACAAGTTATTTTTTTGCGAGCTCTGCACAGTGTTCAGCTAAAGCTACCTGTAGAAGGTTGGTGATGTTCTCCTGATCCTATCACTACCGCAGGCAGCTAAATCAGCTACACGTTTTTTTTTTGCGAGCTCTGCACAGTGTTCAGCTAAAGTTACCTGTAGAAGGTTGGTGGTGTTTTCCTGATCCTATTACTAACGCAGGCAGCTAAATAAGCTACAAGTTATTTTTTGCGAGCTCTGCACAGTGTTCAGCTAAAGCTACCTGTAGAAGGTTGGTGGTGTTCTCCTGATCCTATCACTACCGCAGGCAGCTAAATCAGCTACACGTTATTTTTTTGCGAGCTCTGCACAGTGTTCAGCTAAAGCTACCTGTAGAAGGTTGGTGGTGTTCTCATACTACAGGCAGGCAGTTGATTTTGCTAGCTGCAGTATCAGTACATATATATATATATATATATATATATATATATATATATATATATATATATATATATATATATATATATCCCAGCTTAGTGCAGCTACAGGCCATTAGTATGGCTGGAAGGCCAACAAGGAGAGGCAGACAGTCACAAGCCAATAAAAGAGGGCAAGCAGGTTCTGTGTCTAGAAGCAACAGTGCTGGTCGTGGAGATGGTGCATCCTCATCAACACGTGGCCGTGGGACGCGCTTGGCCTTTTTTTTCGGCAGCTGGCCGTGTTGAGCCGCAACATGCGGAAGACTTGGTCAAGTGGATGACCAAGCCGTCCTCATCCTCCTTATCCTCTCTCACCATGCTCAGGGTACTTTGTCTGGCAAAGCAGCTGCCAACGCGGCATCTTCCCTCGGCTCAATGGCATCAGTGGCTCCTTCCCTAGCCCCACCATGTCCTCCTGAGGAGTCCCTCGAACTGTTTGACCACAGTGTTGGGTACATGCTCCAGGAGGATGCCCAACAGTTGGAAGGCTCTGATGATGATACTGAGCAAGATGAAGGCAGTAACGTAAGCACGGACAGAGGGGGTGCCCAAGAAGGACAGCAATCTGGCAGTCATGCTCCCCCTGCTGCAGCATACTGCCAGGTTACTGGGTCTTGAGGATGGATCACTGGCCAGGGCTTGCACAGTATGCAATTGAGCTACTGGCCTTTCCTGCATCCAGCGTTCTTTCGGAATGCACATTCAGTGCTGCTGGAGGCTTTGTAACCGATCACAGGGTGCGTCTGTCCACCGACTCGGTCGATCAACTGACCTTCATAAAAATGAATCAGTCTTGGATCACCACCAGCTACCAAGCACCTGATGCTGATGTAACCGAATAATTTTTTTTGAAATCTCAGATCCCTTCAAATACTGCCTATGCTGATGCTGAGTGACTATCCTGATTAATTATCCTCTTCCTCCTCAATGATCACGCTGATAGCTTGTAAGAACATTTTTGGTTCTGGGCGCCGCCACCAGTGCCTAAGGGCCAATTTTTCATCCCCTGTTTAACAGGGGCATGTAATTACAATTTTTGATGCAATTCTTTGCAGCAGGGGTCGTTCCTGTGTTCCAACTAGAATTTCTGTGAGGGGTTGCAGTGTTGTGGCACCAGTACCAGTGCCTAAGGCCCAATTCTTCAGCCTCTGTTTAACAGGGGCGTGTAATTACAATTTTTGATGCAATACTTTGCAGCAGGGCTCGTTCCTGCATTCCAACTAAAGTTTCTGTGAGGGGTTGCAGTGTTGTGGCACCAGCACCAGTGCCTAAGGCCCAATTTTTCAGCCCCTGTTAAACAGGGGCGTGTAATTACAATTTTTGATGCAATACTTTGCAGCAGGGCTAGTTTCTGCGTTCCAACTAGAGTATCTGTGAGGGGTTGCAGTGTTGTGGCACCAGTACCAGTGCCTAAGGCCCAATTTTTCAGCCCCTGTTCAACAGGGGCATGTAATTACAATTCTTGATCTAATATTTCACAGCAGGGCCTGTTTCTGCACCCACCAAGAGCAAGTGAGGACTTACAGTGTTGTGGCACCAGCACCACCACCAAAGGCCCAATTTTTCTGCCCCTGTTCAACAGGGGCATGTAATTACAATTCTTGATCTAATATTTCACAGCAGGGCCCTGTGAGGGCTTACAGTGTTGTGGCCACAACAACACCTAAGGCCCAAATTTCTGCTGAGTATATAGGGCAGGCCCCTACTTTCAAACATCCAACTTACAAACGACTCCTACAATGGAAGGAGACAACAGGAAGAGAGATGGAATCTACCCCTAGGAAGGGAAATTCTCTCCTGTAAGAGTTAATATGGGAAAAACATTTCTCCTTTCCACTGATGCTTTATCACCAATCCTTGTTTCACAAAAAAACTCAAATTTTCAAAAAACATTTGTCATTGGGACAAAAAGTGAGGTTCAATCTTCCGAAGAGGAGCACAGACAGCAAAACAAATGTCACAGGGGTGTTAACCCTTCCCTATGTTTTCCAAAAAGCCTAAAAAAGTTTTTTTGGCTGGAGCTAAACACGTTAAAAATGTACCAGTTCAAAATTACAAACAGATTCTACTTAACAACAAACCTACAGTCCCTGTCTTGTGTGCACCGCCTGTATACTGCTGTTCAGAGTACAGAGCCTGTATACTGCTGTTTCCTTTGATAATTTGGGTGCGGGGTTCCCCTTAATATCCATACAAGACCCAAAGGGCATGGTAATGGACTGGGGGGTACCCATGCCGTTTGTCTCACTGATTTTCATCCATATTGCCAGGACCCAACATTACATTAAAGCTGCAAGCAGTTTTAAATGACTTTATTTCCTTTAAAAATTACATTTTGTGCAGGGACTGTTCTAAGCACGGGAAACACGCGCCACTTTACAGGCATACTATAGACACCCCCCAGGTATGATATTTAAAGGAATATTTCACTTTTTTTTTTACTTTAAGCATCATTAAAATCACTGCTCCCAAAAAAACGGCCATTTTTAAAAGTTTTTTTTGCATTGATACATGTCCCATGGGGCAGGACCCGGGTCCCCAAACCCTTTTTAGGACAATACCATGCAAATTAGCCTTTAAAATGAGCACTTTTGATTTTGAACGTTCGAGTCCCATAGATGCCAATGGGGTTCTAACGTTCGTGCAAATTTTCAGTCTGTTCGCAGGTTCTGGTGCGAACCGAACCGGGGGATGTTCGGCTCATCCCTATTCAGCATCAGCATAGGCAGTCTTGAAGGGATCTCACATGAAAAAAAAATCAATTGGTTACATCAGCATCAGGTGCTTGGTAGCTGGTGATCCAAGACTGATTCATTTTTATGAAGGTCAGCCGATCGACAGATTCGGTGGACAGGCGCACCCTGTGATCGGTTACAAAGCTTCCAGCAGCACTGAATGTGCGTTCCGAAAGAACGCTGGATGCAGAACAGGCCAGCAGCTCAACTGCATACTGTGCAAGCTCTGGCCAGTAATCCATCCTCAAGACCCAGTAATCCAGAGGATTTTCGGTGGGAAAGGTGTCCAAGTCTGATCTTGCCCCTAGGTAATCCTGCACCATGTGAATCAGGCGCTGGTGATGGTTGCTGGAACCGATCAGACCTTGGGGCTGCAGACTAAAAAATTTTCTGAACGCATCGGTCAGATGGCCACCTTGTCCACCGCTCCTTTTGTGACTGACCGAAGCCTCAGCAACACGTTGTCCAGAAGGACCATGAAATTGTAACCTCCCAGGCTCTGGAAACACGCTGCACAAAGCTTTCTGCAAGGCCTCCCGAAGATGTTTTATGCTCTGCTCCCTCTGTGATGGCAAGATAAGGTCCGCAACCTTACCCTTGTAATGTGGATAAAGGAGGGTTGCCAGCCAGTAATCATCCCTCTCCTTGACACCACGAATACGAGGATCCTTCCGCAGGCTTTGCAGGATCGGGGAAGCCATGCAGCATAGGTTTGCTGAGGCATTCGGTCCAGAGGCATTCGGTCCAGAGTCCTCTGGGTCACTAAGAACTACAAGATCCGCAGTCACCCCCTCCCAACCACGTACAAGTCCATGGGTTTCTTTGGACTGTAAATGATCCCTTGAAGACTGCTGCTGATGCTGAGTGCCAGGCTCCACCTCCATGCTGACACAATCCTCCTCCTCTTCCTACTCCTCCTCATCCTCTTCCTGTGTGATTGGCAGGCAAGCAGGAACACTGTCTGGATAAAGGGGGCCTTGAGAGGTGAGGAAGTCCTCCTCTTCTTCCCTCTGTTCTGCCTCAAGTGCCCTGTCCATTATTTCATGCAGCATGTGCTCCAACAGGGGGACAAGAGGGACAGTGTCACTGATGCATGCACTGTCACTGCTCACCATCCTCGTGGCCTCCTCAAATGGTGACAGGACAGTGCATGCATCCCTGATCATAGCCCACTGGCGTGAGGGAAAAAAAAAAAACAAGGTCCCCTGACCCTGTCCTGGTGACATAGTCACATAGATACTCATTGATGGCCCTCTGCTGCGTGTGCAGCCACTGCAGCATGGCCAACGTTAAGTTCCTCCTGGTGGGCATGTCACAGATTAGGCGGTTCTTGGGCAGGTTAAATTCCTTTTGGAGGTTCGCCAGCCGAGCACTGGCATTATATAAGCTGCGAAAATGCACACAGACTTTCCTGGCCTGTCTCAGGACATCCTGTTAGCCCGGGTACCTGCCGAAGAACCGCTGAACCACCAAGTTAAGGATGTGAGCCAAACAGGGCACATGGGGCAGTTGTCCCTGTTGGAGGGCGAAGAGGAGGTTGGTGCCATTGTCGCAAACCACTATACCTGCCGTAAGCCTAGCATGGCGTCAACCACCTCTGAACCTGACCCTAGAGCTGACAGAATCTCTTCCCCAGTGTGGCTCCTGTCCCCCAAGCACACTAGCTCAAGCACCGCATGGCATCTTTTTGCCTGCGTGCTTGCATAGCCCCTTGAACGCCTACAGAGCACCGATGGTTCTGAGGACAAATCAGCATAAGAAGAGACCATGGAGGAGGAAGAAGAAGAGGAGGAGGTGGAGGAGAGAAGTGTGGCAGAATCACCAATAGTAGAATTTTGGAGGCGTGGTGGCGGAACAACCTCAAACACTACTGCACCCTGTCCTGCTTCCTTCCCAGCTGCCAGAAGAGTCACCCAGTGCGCGGTGAAAGATAGGTAACGTCCCTGTCCATGCCTGCTGGACCATGAGTCAGCGGTAATATGTACCTTACTGCTGACAGCCCTGTCCAGCGAGGCCAAGACATTGCCTTCCACATGCCGGTAGAGAGCCAGAATCACCTTCCATGAGAAAAAGTGGCGTTTGGGAACCTGCCACTGAGAGTCTACCAACTGAAAAGGCAGCAGTTGAAGTGCTAGCAATTTTGCCAAGCTAGCATTCAACCGCTGTGCATGTGGATGGCTGGGAGTGAACTTCTTTTGGCAGTGCAGCAGCTGGGACATTTGCCTGGTACAATCTGATGTCAGTGTACCGATAGCAGATTGCCCGCAAGTATTTGGCTGTGACACACCTAATTCTGCACCTTCATTCCTCTCAGTGCAGGTTTCAGAGAGGACTGAAGGTATAGTGGGCTTGGAGAGCCCAGCTGATGAGGAGCAAGGAGAGGTCCACAGATTGACATATGTCTTGTCTAGCATGTGGTGCCCAAGTGGGTGATGTTTTGGCCACACGAGATACGCTTGAGACATATGTTGCAAATAGCAGCGGTGGGATCTGATGCACTCAAAAAAGGCCCACACCAAAGAACTTTTGGAATAACGTGCAGAGAAAGCAGCGCTCTGCTGTGTGATGCAGTCGGTGTGCTGCCCTTAAGCTGGCCCCTGGAGGGCATTCTGCCTCCTTGGAGATGTGCCTCCTCCTCCTCCTCCTCTCTCCTATCAGACACGCACGTAGAGTCAGTGACCTCATCATCCCCTCCCTCCTAATCACTGGAGCAAAGCTGGCAGTATGCTGCAGCTAGGGAAACATGACTGCCAGATTGCTGTCCTTCTTGGGCACCCCCTCTCTCTGGGCTCATATTACTGCCTTCCTCTAGCTGGGTACCATCATCAGAGCCTTGAAAACGCTGGGCATCCTCCTGGAGCATGTATCCAACACTGTGGTCAAACAGTTCGGGGGACTCCTCAAGAGGACATGGTGGGGCTAGGGAAGGAGTGACTGATGCCATTGAGCCAAGGGAAGAGGCCGCGTTGGCAGCTGCTTTGCCAGACAAAGTACCCTGAGTCTGGGTGAGAGAGGATGAGGAGGATGAGGATGGCTTGGTCATCCACTCTACCAAGGCTTCCACATGTTGCGGCTCAACACGGCCAGCTGCCAAAAAAAAGGACAAGCGTGTCCCACGGCCATGTGCTGATGAGGATGCACCGTCTCCACGACCAGCACTGTTGCCTCTAGACACAGAGCCTGCTTGCCCTCTTTTATTGGCTTGTGACTGTCTGCCTCTCCTTGTTGGCCTTCCATACATACTAATGGCCTGCAGTGAGATGTAGCTGCACAAAGCTGGGATGTATATATATACTGATACTGCAGCTAGCAGAATCAGCTGCTTTCCTGTAGTATTATTAGTATGAGAACACCAGCAATTGTCTTCAGGTAGCTTTAGGTACACACTGTGCAGAGGACACAGTACACTAACTGTAATTACTGTAGCTGCCTGCCTGTGGTATTAATAGAAGCAGAACAACAGCAATTGTCTTCAGGTAGCTTTAGGTGCACACTGTGCAGAGGACACAGTACACTGACTGTAATAACTGTAGCTGCCTGCCTGTGGTATTAATAGGAGCAGAACAACAGCAATTGTCTTCAGGTAGCTTTAGGTGCACACTGTGCAGAGGACGCAGTACACTAACTGTAAATACTGTAGCTTCCTGCCTGTGGTATTAATAGTATCAGAACAACACCAATTGTCTTCAGGTAGCTTTAGGTGCACACTGTGCAGAGGACGCAGTACACTAATTATAAATACTGCAGCTGCCTGCCTGTGGTACTAATAGGATCAGAAGAACACCACCAATTTTCTTCAGGTAGCTTTAGGTGCACACTGTGCAGAGAACACAGTACACTAACTGTAAATACTGGAGCTGCCTGTCTGTGGTATTAATAGAATCAGAACACCACGAATTTTCTTCAGGTAGCTTTAGGTGCACACTGTGCAGAGGACGCACTACACTAACTGTAAATTCTGTAGCTAATAGGACTAATAGGATCAGAAGAACACCAGAAATTTTCTTCAGGTAGCTGTAAATACTGTAAAAACACCTGCCTGCCTGTTAGTAGGAAGAGAATAACAGGAACGGACCTAGCTAAACTGAATACAGTGTATATATCTATATATATCTATCTATATATATATAGATAGATAGATATATCTATCTATATATAGATACAGGGGGTCCCCGAGTTACAAACAAGATAGGGACTTTAGGTTTGTTCTTAAGTTGAATCTGTTTGTAAGTCGGAACAGGTAAATTTTTTAAGTGTAGCTCCAGCCAAAAAATCTATTTTTAAGTCTTTTAGATAACCCTTCCCTAGGCTATCACCCCTGTAACATTTGTTTTGCTGTCTGTGCCCCTGTTCAGAAGATTTCACCTCACTTTTTGTCCCAATGACAATTAGATTTTGAAAATTTGGGGTTATTAGGGAAATAAGGATTGGTGATAAAGCATCAGTGGAGACACCTTTTTCCCATGTTAACTCTTACAGGAGTGAATTTCCCTTCCTAGGGGTAAATTTCCTTTCAATTCCTGTTGTCTCCCGTTTGTAAGTAGGAGTCGTTTGTAAGTCGGGTGTTTGTAAGTAGGGGACCCCCTGTAGATATATACAACACCTAGGATGCATATATATATATATATATATATATATATATATATACAACACACTGTAAGTGCAGCTAACTGACTCGCCTGCCTACTCTATCTAGCTTAAATGACACTGTCTCTCTGTCTATCTCTCCACCGCCGCCGCAACACACTACACAAGGCCGCCATTCAGGTGGCTTTATATAGTGTGGGGCGTGTTCTAAACCCCCTGAGCCATAATTGCCCAAAGCCACCCTGGCTTTGGCCAATTACGGCTCTCTGTACAGAGGGCACTGTTATTGGCCAAGCATGCGGGTCATAGTGCATGCTTGGCCAATCATTAGCCAGCAATGCACTGCGATGCCGCAGTGAATTATGGGCCGTGACGCACCCCTTTTGGGGGGTGCAAATGAACTGAAAAATTCTGAAAAATACTGAAACAAAAACATCAATTGCAGCCACTGTGCCCATCCTATGCAGCCACTGTACCCATCATATGCTGCCACTGTGCCCTGCAAATTCAGCCACTGTGCACAGCAAATGCAGCCACTGTGCTCATCATATGCAGCCAACTGAGCCCATCATATAGGATGAGCCACTAGGGATGAGCCGAACATCGGGTGTTCGCCTGTTCGCCGAATAGTGAACAATTTGGGGTGTTCGTCATTTAATAGTACTTGCGGCTATAATGAATTGTCGGTCCCAGCTATATACATAAAAGTCATTGAAAAAAACGGCATGGGATTCCCCCACAGTCCATTACCAGGCCCTTTGGGTCTGGTATGAATATTAAGGAGAACCCCAAACCAAAATTTAAAAAAAATTGCGTGGGGGTACCCCCAAATTCCATACCAGGCCCTTCAGGTATGGTATGGATATTAAGGGGAAACCCGCGCCAAAATTTAAAAAAAAAATGGCATGGGGTCCCCTCAAAATCCATACCAGACCCTTATCTGAGCACGCAACCTGGCAGGCCACTGGAAAAGAGGGGGTATGAGAGAGCACCCCCCTACTGAACCGAACCAGGCCACATGCCTTCAACATGGGGAGGGTGCTTTGGGGTAACCCCCCAAAGCACTGTGTCCCCATGTTGATGGGGACAAGGGCCTCATTTCCACAACCCTTGCCCGGTGGTTGTGGGGGTCTGCGAGGGGGGCTTATTGGAATCTGGAAGCCCCCTTTAACAAGGGCACCACCAGATCCCGGCCACCCCTCCCCTGTGTGAAATGGTAACAGGGTACAAATGTACCCCTACCATTTCACAAAAAAATGTGAAAATGGTAAAAATGACATGAGACGGCTTGGGAAAAGTCCTTTATTAAAAAATAAAAAATAAAAAAGTTCCACAAAGTCTTTGTCTTCTTCTCTTGCTCCGCTAATAGACCAAAAAATACTCGACTGACCCGCCTCCATGGGAGGCTCCCTCTGTATGACACGTCTTTGCTTTTAAACTTCTTTTATAACTGAGGGTGGGGCCACACCGCTACGTAAACGGGTGGGCCCGCCCCCCTCCGACACCCCGGGGAAGCCATTGGAATGTCCCCGTGCATCAGAGGGGGCGGGGTCACCAGGGAACGTCACGGTGTGGCCCCACCCTAAGTTATAAAAGAAGCGTCAAAGCGAAGATGCGTCATACAGAGGGAGCCTCCCACGGAGGCGGGTCAGTTTTCTTGGGACATTTTTTTTTTTAAATAAAGGAATTGTCCCAAGCCGTGTCATGTCATTTTTACCATTTTCACACTTTTTTTGTGAAATGGTAGGGGTACATTTGTACCCCCTTACCATTTCACACAGGGAGGGGCCGGGATCTCGGAGTCCCCTGGTTAAAGGGGGCTTCCAGATTCCAATAAGCCCCCTCGCAGACCCCCACAAAATGACATTTCTAAAGGAAATAAAGTCATTTAAAGTCATTTAAAACTGCTCGCGGCTATAATGAATTGTCGGGTCCTGGCAATATAGATAAAACTCGAACCAAATTTTTTTTTTAAATTGTGTGGGGGTCCCCCCCAATTCCATACCAGGCCCTTCACGGCTGGTTAAGGGGAACCCTGCACCAAATTTAAACAAAATGGCGCGAGGGTCCCCCTCAAGGTCTGGTATGGATTTTGAAAGGAAACCTGCACCAACATTTAAAAAAAAATGGCGTAGGGTTCCCCCCAAAAATCCATACAAGACTCTTATCCGAGCACGCAACCTGGCAGGCCACAGGAAAAGAGGGGGGACAAGAGAGTGCCCCCCCTTCTGAACTGTACCAGGCCACATGCCCTCAACATGGGGAGGATGCTTTGGGGTTTGACCCCCAAAGCACCTTGTTCCCATGTTGATGGGTACAAGGGCCTCATCTCCACAACCCTTGCCCGGTGGTTGTGGGGGTCTGTGGGCGGGAGGCTTATCGGAATCTGAAAGCCCCCTTTAACAAGAAGACCCCCAGATCCCCCCCCTGTGAATTATTAATGGGTACATTGTACTCCTACCATTTCACCAAAAAAAGTGTCAAAAATTGCAAAAAAGACAAGAGCCAGCTTGGGACAAGCCCTTTATTAAAAAATAAAAAAATGAAAATGTCCAGCGATGTCCATCTTCATCTTCTATTCTGCCGCTGACGCCAAAAATAACCAGCTCTGCCTCCATGGGCGGCTCCCGCTGACTGATGTGTCGCTCGCTTTGACAGCTGTTATATAGCTGAGGGCGGGGCCACCCGGTGACATGTACGGGAGACCCCGCCCCCTCTGACGCTACGGGGAAACCCAGTGACGCGTACGGGTGCCCCCACCCCCTCTGACGCCACAGAGGTTTCCCCCGGTGTCAGAGGGGGGCGTGGGGCACCTGTACACATCACCGGGTTTCCTCGTGGCATCAGAGGGGGGCGGGGTCTCCTGTACACGTCACCTGGTGGCCCCGCCCTCAGTTATATAACAGCTGTCTAAGCAAGCTACACGTCAGTCGGCGGGAGCAGCCCATGGAGGCAGAGCTGTTTTTTTGGCTTCAGGAAGGGGCGGGGTCTCCCGTACACATCACCGTACCCATGCCATGTTAAGCGGCTTTTGAATTTGCCACAAACACCGCAAATTGTTCGCTGTTCGGCAAACAGGCAAACACCCGATGTTCGAGTCAAACTTACGTTCGACTCGAACATCGGGCTCATCCCTAGCAGTCACTGTGCCCATCATATGCAGCCAACAGTACCCATCATATGCAGCCAACTGCGCCCATAAAATGCAGCCAACTTTGCCCATCATATGCAGCCACTGTGCCCAGCATATGCAGTCAACTGTGCCCATCATATGCAGCCAACTGTGCCCATAATATGCAGCCAACGGTGCCCATCATATGCAGCCAACTGTGTCCGTCATATGCAGCCAACTGTGCCCATAATATGTAGCCAACTTTGCACATCATATGCAGACTCTGTGCCCCATAGATTGCAACCTCTGTGCCCATAATATGCAGCCACTGTGCCCCCCCGCCTGCTCGCCCGCCCGACCAGAGTCCTAGGAGCCCATGGAGTTTTCTGTCTATTGATGGGTCCCCTCATCTCCCCAGTCCATGGTGTGCAGGCAGTGAGGAGATGATGTGCTGTAACCTTTATCAACCAATGAGTGAGCAGTAATGATGTGGACTAATCTCTTGCAACCAATCATTAAGCAGTAAGGATAGGCAGTAACCTCTAGGAACCAATCAGTGCGCTGTAATAATGTGCAGTAACATATAGCAACGAATTAGTGAGTGGTAATTATGTTCAGTAATCTCTAGCAACCAATCATCAAGCAGAAGTCATGTGTTGTAACCTCTAGAAAATAATAAGTGAGACATAATGTGTGCTGTAACCTCTAGCAGGCAGTCAGTGAGCACAGTAATGATACACTGTAACCTCTGGCAACCAATCACAATCGCTGCCTGATCTGATTCAGTAAACTGACTTTGAGTCATATAGTTACATAGTAGGCATAGTTACATAGTAGGCGAGGTTGAAAAAAAAACATAAGTCCATCAAGTCCAACCTATGTGTGATTATGTGTCAGTATTACATTGTATATCCCTGTATGTTGCATTCATTTAGGTGCTTATCCAATAGTTTCTTGAAACTATCGATGCTCCCCGCTGAGACCACCGCCTGTGTAAGGGAATTCCACATCCTTGCCGCTCTTATGCCCCGTACACACGGTCGGACTTTGTTCGGACATTCCGACAACAAAATCCTAGGATTTTTTCCGACGGATGTTGGCTCAAACTTGTTTTGCGTACACACGGTCGCACAAAGTTGTCGGAATTTCAAATCGCCAACCACGCGGTCACATACACCACGTACGTCGAGACTAGAAAAGGTCAGTTCAGAACCAAGCGCGGCACCCTTTGGGATCCTTTTGCTAATCTCGTGTTAGTAAAAGTTTGGTGAGAGACGATTCGTGCTTTTTCAGACTCGTGGCTTTCAGATCGTTTTCTGCCGTTCAGTTTGTGTTTGTGGGTTTGTATCTGCTCTTCAGTACGTGCAAGCAAGTTCCGCGTGACTTTAATTAGTCATTGTATTCTTGTTAGTTCGTTACTGTTTTTCAGGTCACTCTTCACAGGCCTTGCTGTTCTTCAGTGCGTTCTGTTACTTCGTTCTGAGCAGCCGACCGTTTTCTAGCCATGTTGCGTATGGGTACTCCTCGTAGAGTTCGTGCTGTGCGGGGGGCTTGGTGTTGGGGTCCTGACCTTGACACAAGTCCAGTCCATGAACAGGGTGGGGAGGAGTTCATGGACCAAGAATTAGTTGCTTCAGTGTGACCAGTTCTCTCATATGCCTTTGCTCCGTGAGATCCGTGAGAATAATCCTGATGATTTCAGGAACTTTCTCAGGATGACGGACCGCGTGTTTCACCATCTGTTGGCTTCGCTGACCCCTTATATTAGCAGGCAGGATACCTGCATGAGGCAAGTCATCACCCTGGAGCAGATGTTGGTCGCTACCCTGCGGTATTTGGCGACAGGGAGAAGCCTGCAGGACTTGAAGTTCTCAACAGGCATCTCCCCCCAGGCTCTGGGGATCATTATGCCAGAGACCTGTTCTGCCATCATACAGGTCCTGCAGAAGGAGTATATGAAGGTAAGATTTTTATCCTCTAATATCACATTTTATTGTATTTAATGTTTGATAATATATTGTATTTCTTTCCTCATTCCCTAATTACCATGATTGTAATATGCTGTGAATGTCCCCTTTGTTCTCATGCATGCAGGATTTTTATGTAATTATTATTTTAGGTCCTTCATACAGATTGCCCTTCAATAACCTCCCCAGCATGGTCTCTCCTGGCCCTATATTCACCTCATATAGTCACTTAACAATTTTATCAGCTCCATAGTAGTGCTTTACACCAAACACCCCCTAAAATGTTTTGAAATGTTATTTTTGCTTTAAATTCTGGCAGAGTGGCAGAGGCTTTTTTTTTGTGGTGTCCCCAAATCATTTTTTAGTAACCCTCCCTCCCCCAACTGCTAAGTCAGCTGATCCCAATTCTCTATCTATCCTCAATCATCTATCTGCTGACTTTGCCAAACCCATACACACTATACCCACCTCTTTTGTGCTCAGATGTATGGATGAATTCCCCAAAGCATGTAGTGCAAGGGCCTGCCTGTATACTTTCAAATGGTACTGTTTAAAGTTTTTGTATCCTATTATTATCTTGACAGGTAATAGCAGAATGTCCAAATGTCCTCAATGAGTACAATGTGTATTTATATCTTTGTATTATGACACTTCTTACCTGTCCAGTGGGCTGCCAATAGTGTAACTAAGGAGGGGCTGTTCCAAGTAATACCCTGTATTTAGGCATTCATCTCTCAATGAAGTGAAGAGGGTTACCTGTCCAAGATTTCCACACACCCCATAATGTTAGAAATGGCCCATGAGAGGGGGGGAGGGGGAATATGATAGGTGTGCCTTATACTTTGGCATTGTTACATTCCCCTTAATAAATGCTATCTGGAGGTTGCCCCATAATGTTTGTGCCTAATCTGCTTGCCATGTTTCTGAGCAAAAATAGTAATTATTATTTTTTTCCTCAACAGTTTCCTTCCACGCCACAGGAATGGCAGACTGTGGCCTCCCAGTTTGCCCAGCGGTGGGACTTTCCTAACTGCGGAGGGGCAATTGATGGGAAACACGTCCACATCGTCCCACCACCCAACTCGGGGTCGTACTATTTCAACTATAAGGGGTTCAATAGTATAGTGATGTTGGTGGTGGTGTCGGCTAATTACGACTTCCTGTATGTGGACGTGGGGAAGAATGGCCGGATGTCCGATGGTGGAGTCATCGCCCAGACGGAGTTTTACAGGCATCTCCAGAATGGCAGCTTAAACTTGCCAGCTCCAGAGGACAATGTGGAAGGACTCCCATTCGTGTTCGTTGCTGATGAAGCCTTTGCGCTGGGGGAACCACCTGATGCGGCCATTCCCGATGAGGACCCTCACCCCGGAACAGAGGGTTTTTAATTACCGGCTGGCCAGAGCCCGAAGAGTGGTGGAGAACACATTTGGAATCCTGGCCAGTCGGTTCCGCCTATTTCTGACACCCATCCATATGGCGGAGTATAAACTGAACGATATTATACTGGCGTGCTGTATTCTCCATAACTTTTTAAGGAAACATTCGGCCAACTATGCTGGCTCAGTTGGGCCTGAGGCCGGAATGATACATGAAACCACACTGACGGCGCTTGAAAGCAGCCGTCCTGGCTTGCCCTCCCTGAGTGCCCGTGATGTCCGGTTACGCTACCTGGAGTTCTTTGCGGGTAGGGGGGGCATCAATATGCCAGCAAATATGAGAAGCCTTTTTATAATAAAAAAAAAAGACATTCTTTGTGGACATTTACTGCTTGTGTTTGTTTTAGCTGACCCTGACAGAAATGTGTTGAGTGCAGAAAATGGCGTGATTGTTTAACCTTTTACAAAGCACCGTTGGCTGTTATTTACTAAATGCAAAAACACATTTCACTACAAGTGCACTTGCAACTGCACTGAACCTGCACTTGTAGTGCAAAGAGGATTTGCCCTTAGGAAATAACCCCCAAAACAGCGATTATATCACCCCAAAAGTGTTGTAGTGTTGAGACAATAATCCACACATTCTTAACAAACTTTTTTATACCTGCACAATCACATGTGCATTTACCAAAGGTTTTTAAAACAAACCAACATGTTTGTTGTATAACAATTTTTGGGGTGGCATTATCAAAAATAGAAATGTCCATTTACGATAAAACAGGCCTGTGTAAAACCAACAAGAAAGAAAAAAAACTTGAACCTACAAAGTTCACATTAGGTAAAACCTGAAGGCAATATTAGACATGAGTATTTAGGAACTGTGTTTGATATTGTGTTCAGATGGGGTCAAATCACCCCAGGAAAAGCCAAATTTGGAAGATGCACGCCAATTTACGAATGTAAACATGTGCTATCTGCCATCACGAGGGATCAAGGGACGTGTTTTGGGGGAGCAAGCCCTTCCTCTCAGTTACTTTATTATTGAGGAAGGGGTTGCACCCCCAAAACGCGTCCATTGACCTCCCGTGATGGCAGATAGCACATGTTGGCACACTGTGTGCATCCTCCAAATTCGGCTTTTCAAAACATTGCAAAAATATTTAAAACATTGGACCACAATAAAAAAGTGATTTTGTGTGGTTTTAAATTCGCCCCAAAACATCAATGATGTTATTATTTTTTTGAATCACATCATTTATTTTTTTCTGGATGTTTTGCAATTCTATATTACACCCCATGATCTCCCCGATCAGGATCTGGGCACTTTCTGATGTGAAAGGATCTCGATCCCTAACATCACAATCTATTTTAGCCGAGTTCCAAGATGTCTTTTTTATTGGCCTTTGTCAAGCTGCTATACTTTACCTGTTTAGTACAAGCTTCACAGATGTAGCCCCCCCCTATAGTATACACTAGAACACCTGTGTGGCCCCCCTAATAAAAATGGTGTTCTTGTGTCCCACACTAGTGCTCCAGTGTCCAGATGTGAAAACAGCTGCTTAGTGTCCTCTCCTTATACAGAATCTAGTTTGCATTTCATTCTAGTAACAAACCCATCTACACAAACAAATATTTTTCATACAAGTAGGCCCTAAAAAATGTGGGAAAATGCATATGGCCTAAACAATGGTGTTTTAGAGGCCGAAAGAAAAATGTTTCATACGAACGAATAATGGGCCCATGAACATTAAAGTTGCCCTTTTAAACTGTACAATTAAGAAAAGCATATGGAGCAGCACGAACGTAATAAAGACAAAAAGAATAGGAACACAGCACAACTACTTACTTTTTTGCAGCACTCTCCGGATCTTTCGGTACTGCTCTGGCTCTCTTAATTTCAGGTCCGACCACCGCTTCCTGAGCTGATCTTTCGATCGTCGTACCCCCAAAATTTCTGTGAAGACTTTTGACCACTTTCGCCATGATCTTGGCCTTTCTGATATTGGGGTTGGGGTAAGGCCCATACTTTCCGTCATAGTCGGCCTTCTTCAGGATCTCGATCATCTCCAACATCTCCCCAAAGGACATATTTGTGGCCTTAAATCGTCTCCTTCTGGATCGGGACGTGTCCGGATCCGGGCTTTCCTCCTCCTCCTCCTCGTTCCTGTAATTATCACGCACCTGCTGTGACTCCGCCATGTGCTCTTCCCCCACTGTGCCGAACGAAAAGGGGCGGGGAATATAATAGAAAGAACGTCAGGGGCGGGCGGAGTTACATGCATGCGCAGTGTATGTAAAGCGTAACACACGTGCATATTGCGTACAATCTGTGAGCGAAGGAAGGAGCATTGGACGCGCCGATCGTAAGAACGAAGGTAAGAGACAAACTTTGGCCTATACTGCTTCTAGATTGAGGCCTATATTGTAACAAGATTAGGAGAGTTTTGTCTGACATTAGGCTTTGTCTTGTGTTGTGTCTTGCAGTGAACATGGATATGCTAGTGAAAGACAATGACTTCATGTCACTATTCATTGATATGTTAAGGGAGCTGCCATGTCTGTGGGAGATTAACCACCCTGTCATGTACCTGACGGTAAAGCCTAAAGTGCAGGGAATGGCCTCTCTTGCTCCTCTGATTCTGGCCCTCTGATAGAGTAGACAGGAGGAGCAGAAGTGCAGAGTCGCGCAAGTGCCAAACAGTTCGTCTTCACTGTAATGTAGAATAGCGGCAGGTGGCACGGTGCTGGAGCAGGGTTCTCCAATGAGCGGAAGATGCAGGTCGGGCAAGCCGGGTCAAACACTGGCAGGAATGTCAGGAACAGAAGCGGAGGCAGGTGCGTAGTCTGGATGCAGGCAGGGTCGGCAACAGGCTGGTAGCGTGGTAGTAGAAGGAGCAGGCAGATGCAGAGTCAGAACAAGCTGGGTCAGATGCAGGCAGCAGGTAGCAGAGTCAGAGGCAAGCCGGGTCGGTAAACAGGTGCAGGTATCACGGGTAAAGCAGGCAGGAACACACGGGAACGCTGTAGAACGGACAGCACTGGATGCAAGCACAGACCAAGTTTAAATAGCCCCTTGGTAATGTGCACACAGGTGAACCGAAGGTGTTCTGACAGAGGCTGAGGTCACAGGTCGACTTCTCCGTCGGCCATCTTGAGTACTGGCTGGTCTTCCCTGACAGGCTGAGGTCACAGGTCGACCTCTCCTACGGCCATCTTGAGTACTGGCTAGTCTTCCCTGACAGGCTGAGGTCACAGGTCGACTTCTCCTTCGGCCATCTTGAGTACTGGCTGGTCTTCCCTGACATTGCCCCCCCTAACGGGCAGCCTCCGGATGCCCAATCTGGCTACTTTGTCAGGATAGGTCCTCTTAAAGGTTCGGATCAGTTCTTGGGCATGAATGTTGGTTTCAGGTTCCCACGAATTGTCTTCAGGACTGTAACCCCTCCACTTAATAAGGTATTGAACTTGACCTCTCCTTCTCCTGCAATATAAAATCGCCTCTATTTCAAATTCCTCTTCGCCATCTACCACCACAGGTTCAGGTGGCTCTGTATTCCCCATCCGGAAAAGAGTTGGGGATGGCGGGCTTCAGTAAGGTTATATGAAACACCGGGTGGATCCTGAAGGTCTCCGGTAACTCCAGCCCATAGGCAACATCGTTAATTCGTCTCTTTACAGGAAACAGTCCCACGAATCTGGGGCCTAATTTCCTTGAAGGACAGGTTAGTTTCAGATTTGTTGTGGCTAACCAGACTTGGTCCCCTGGGTTCAGGATCAGGTCCCCTCTTCTCTTCTTATCGAAGATCTGTTTGTTATAAGCTTGAGTCTTGGCCATTGTCTCTTGTAGCAGCTTGTTGTTGGATCTAAAGAAATCCAATGTTTCAAGTACAGCGGGTACCGGGCATTCCGGAATGTTATTAAACAGAAAGGACGGGTGAAAACCGTAGTTTGCGAAGAAGGGAGATTGTTTCGTGGCTGAATGAGAAGAATTATTGTAGGCAAACTCGGCTAAGGGAAGTAAGGACACCCAATCGTCTTGTGAAAAGGAGGAGAAGCAACGCAGATATTGTTCCAGTGTCTGGTTGGTCCTTTCTGTCTGACCATTAGTCTGCGGATGATAGGCTGAAGAGAATGAAAGTTCAATACCCAAGGATTCACACAAGGATCTCCAGAATCTGGAGGTGAACTGGACCCCGCTGTCTGAGACGATGTTAGCCGGAACCCCATGGAGTCTTATAACCTCTCTGATGAAGATCCGTGCCGTCTCTTGTGCAGAAGGGGTGCCCTTCATGGGAATGAAGTGGGCCATCTTGGACAATCGATCAACGATTACAAAGATAGTACTGTATCGCTCGGATAGGGGCAGTTCCACAATGAAGTCAATTGAAATCATTCTCCATGGTCTGTTCGGCACAGGTAATGGCTTCAACAGACCCCAGGTCCTGGATTTGCTGTTCTTATTACGGATGCAGGTGGTGCACGATTCCACATATCTCCTACAGTCTCTTGCCACCCCCGGCCACCAGAAGGTTCGCTGCACCAATTCAGCAGTCTTGCTGACCCCAAAGTGTCCTGCCAGCACGTGGTCGTGGCACATGCTCAACGTGGCAGTTGGTAGATCCTCTGGCACGAAGACCTTATCCTCATACCAGAGTAGCCCTTCCTGTGTCCGTAAGGTGATCCCAGATGGTGTAGAACTCCTCACAGAGGCTTGTTTAATCTGGGTCATTAAGTCCCCTTGTAGGAGAAGGAAATTTCCAGAGGACAGGATCGTATCCGGGGGAGAGATGTCTTGGGATTTGCAAAACATGCGTGATAGCGCATCTGGCTTTATGTTCTTGGATCCAGGTCTGTATGTCAGATGGAAGGTAAATCTCGAAAAGAAAAGTGCCCACCTGGCCTGGCGAGGTCTCAATCTCTTTGCTGTTCTTAGATATTTGAGATTCTTGTGATCTGTGTAGATTAAGATTGGATGTGCTGCTCCCTCGAGAAGGTATCTCCATTCTTCTAATGCTGCCTTAATTGCTAAAAGTTCGCAATCCCCAACGTCATAATTCTTCTCCGCGCTAGACAGTTTACACGAGAAGAACGCAACTGGGTGCAACAGGGCCTTGGGGCCCTGTCTTTGGGACAAGATAGCTCCCACCGCCGTTTCCGAGGCGTCCACTTCTAAGACATATGGTAAGGCCGAGTCTGGGTGCTTCAAGACGGGTGTGGATGTGAAAAACCTCTTCAGCGTTTCAAAGGCCGACTGAGCCTCTGGAGACCAGCGGAATCGGGACCCCTGTTTGGTAAGCTGTGTAATAGGGGCAATGATTGCTGAGAACCCCCGAATAAATTTTCGATAAAAGTTTGCAAAGCCTATGAAACGTTGAATACCTTTCTTGTCACATGGAGTAGGCCAGTCCAGGATAGCCGTTACCTTCTGGGGATCCATCCGGATACCTTCGGTGGAGATGATCAGCCCCAGAAATTGGATACTCTGGCGTTCAAACTCGCACTTCTCGGGTTTGGCATATAATCCGTGTTGTCGAAGGCGGGTTAATACACTTCTCACGTGTCTGCAGTGGTGTTCTAGGGAGGAAGAAACAATTAGCATATCATCAAGGTATACAATGACAAATAAGTCCAGGAAGTCTCTGAGAACATCATTAATGAAATGCTGGAAGGTAGCCGGAGAGTTGCAGAGCCCGAAGGGCATCATGAGATACTCGTAATGCCCAAATCGTGTGCGGAAAGCAATCTTCCACTTGTCTCCCTCCCGAATGCGCACCAAATTATAGGCACCCCGAAGATCCAATTTTGCAAATATGGTAGCGGAACCAAGTCTTTGAAAAAGTTCAGGAACTAATGGAAGTGGGTAACGGTTCTTCACCGTCACCTTGTTAAGTTCACGGTAGTCCACACAGGGCCCTAACGACTGATCCTTCTTCTCGACGAAGAAAATCCCCGCCCCAGCTGGAGACGTGGAAGGGCGGATGAAGCCTTTCCTGAGATTGTCATTGATATAGTCGCTTTCAGACAGAGGGAAAATCCTCCCAAAGGGAACTTCGGCTCCGGGGAGTAGCTCTATAGGGCAGTCATAGGGCCGATGAGGTGGGAGTATCTCTGCCCCCTTCTTACTAAACACGTCAAGGAAGCTGTGGTAGGCTGGAGGCACAAGCTGACTGGTTTCAGAGTCTGTATCTAGATACAGCAGAGCAGGAACATCACAGGAGGTCTGTAGGCAGTGCTGGGTGCAGTGAGAGGAGACAAAGTTAATGCTTCCTTTAGACCAGTCGATATGGGGATCGTGGGCCTTCAACCAAGGAATACCGAGGATAACTGGGAACAGAGGGGAAGCGATGGCGTCTAGTCGTAGCAGTTCTCGGTGGTCCTGGGACATGATGGTCAGCAGAGGAATGGTTTCGTGAGTGACTGCTCCCGACTTAATGGTGGAACCATCGGGCAAGTGAACCGAGAGCTTCTGTGCTTTAGGCTGCAGGGGGATATAATGTTCGGCAGCAAAGGACAAGTCCACAAAGCAGCTGCAGGCTCCGGAATCAATTATGGCGGTAGTCTGAAGAGTCCTTCCTGGCAGCTGTAGAGAAATGGGAATAGTAAAGTGAGCGGAGTTGCTAAGCGAGCTTGGGGTTAGCGAGGCAGAAGTAGTGAAGAGAGACTTACGAGGTTTCACTGGGCAGGACCTCACGTAATGTCCGGATCCCCCGCAGTATAAGCATAAGTTCTGTTGGCGGCGCCGTTGTCGTTCTTCAACCGCAAGAGAGGGCCGCAGCAGGCCGAGTTGCATAGGTTCCGGGGAGCCGGAGTGGCTGGAGCAGGTGGAGCGGGATAGGACGAGCTGGGTACCCGAGGTAACATCCACACTGGACGGGATGGAGTGGACGCTCTCTCTAGTCTTCGTTCTCTCAGCCAGCGATCGATCTGGATGGATAGATCAATCAGAGTTTCTAAGGTAGGGGGTACCCCTACCCGCGCTAACTCATCTTTGAGTGTTTCGGAGAGGCCCATACGAAATTGGTATCGTAGGGCGGCGTCGTTCCAGTTTGTGTCACATGCCCATCGTCAAAATTCAGAGACGTAGTCTTCCACCGCCCTACGACCCTGTTGAAGTGCATGAAGGGCTGCTTCGGCTGAAGCTGTCTGCTGAGGATCTTCGTACAGCTGGGCCATGGCACCGAAGAAAGAGGTTAAGTCGGATAAGCATTCGACCTTCTGTTCCAGAAGGCGGTGGGCCCAGGACTGTGGCTCCCCTTGTAGCAGGGAGATTACAAAACCGACCTTGGTAGCTTCTAAGGAGAATGTGCGGGGTTGAAGGGCAAAATACAGTTCACATGCATTCTGAAATGCTCTAAACTTGCTGCGTTCACCCAGGAACCGGTCTGGGGTAGGTACCCTGGGCTCAGGTGGGAGCATGACCACGGCAGGAGCAGGAGAAGATCCCTGAGAGGAGGCTGATGCTGAAGGTGGACCCTGCGGAGTTGCAGCACCTGTCAGGGTCTGTAGGCGTCCCTCTAGCTGAGTGTAGCCCTGCTGTAGGTCTTTGACGGCTTGTGCCAAGCCAGCCAGGTGCTGGCAAAGTTCATCCATAGGAGAGGGTCCCTGTGCAGGCTCAGACATGGCTGTCCGTTACTGTCACGTACCTGACGGTAGAACCTGATGTGCAGGGAACGGCCTCTCTTGCTCCTCTGATTCTGGCCCCCTGATAGAGTAGACAGGAGGAGCAGAAGTGCAGAGTCGCACAAGTGCCAAACAGTTCGTCTTCACTGTAATGTAGAACAGCGGCAGGTGGCACGGTGCTGGAGCAGGGTTCTCCAATGAGCGGAAGATGCAGGTCGGGCAAGCCGGGTCAAACACTGGCAGGAACGTCAGGAACAGAAGCGGAGGAAGGTGCGTAGTCTGGATGCAGGCAGGGTCAGCAATGGGCTGGCAGCGTGGTAGTAGAAGGAGCAGGCAGATGCAGAGTCAGAACAAGCCGGGTCAGATGCAGGCAGCAGGTAGCAGAGTCAGAGGCAATCCGGGTCGGTAAACAGGTGCAGGTATCACGGGTAAAGCAGGCAGGAACACACGGGAACGCTGTAGAACGGACAGCACTGGATGCAAGCTCAGACCAAGTTTATATAAGGCCCCTTGGTAATGTGCACACAGGTGAACCGAAGGTGTTCTGACAGAGGCTGAGGTCACAGGTCGACTTCTCCGTCGGCCATCTTGAGTACTGGCTGGTCTTCCCTGACAGGCTGAGGTCACAGGTCGACCTCTCCTTCGGCCATCTTGAGTACTGGCTAGTCTTCCCTGACAGGCTGAGGTCACAGGTCGACTTCTCCTTCGGCCATCTTGAGTACTGACTGGTCTTCCCTGACACACCCACATTACAAGAACCAAGCAAAGAGGAAGGCAGCACTGGAGCAGAAATTGTGAAGCAGGTGATCCCCACGGCAGACATCACCTATTTGAAGATCTTAATTGGTGGCCTGAGGAGCACATATGTAAGGGAGCGCAAGAAAGTCCTGGATTCACAGAGATCCGGAGCAGCAGATGACATCTATGTCCCCAGGATGTGGTACTACGACAGGCTGCATTTTCTGGCAGGCCAGACTGAACCCAGGCCATCCCTCTCCAGTCTTCCTTCCATGCTTCCTTCCCCTCCGGCTGAGGCTTCTGACGCCCAACCTGGGCCTTCCAGGCAACATGTGGAGGAGCCCAGATTGAGCCAGGTATAGCATTCCTCTAAATATTTCTGCTTGTCCAATCAATGATGTTAACTAGATGTTAGTTGGGAGTACTAATTTAGGATTGTGATCGATGAAGCAAAAAATAAAACCATGTCCCTTTTTCATACACAGGGAAGTCGGCCAGGAGGTGGCCGAGCTGGCTGGCTGATCTGCAGGTCCCTCCACTCCCCCTGGAAAGAGAAAGTGGCAGGAGGAGGAGTGCCCTAGAGGAGGCTGGCAGAGGACTCTTTTGGAGGGCTACAGAGGTCCTGGGAGCACCACAGACCATGGAGGAGGACATTGCTGCCACCATTGCCTATAAAATGCAGAGGATGGAGGAGGTACAACAAGTCATGTGTGAGTTGCTCATATTGGAGGCTCTTAATAAAGGTATGAGGGGCCAAATTACAGCTCAGATACACCTTTGCGATGGTCCTCCTCCTCCTCCTCCTCCTGCAGGTCCTTCTCCTTCTCCTCCTTCTCCTCCAGGTCCTCCCAGTCCTCTTCCTCTTCCTGCCACATCTCCAACAGCACAGCAACAGCCCGGAAGGAAGCGTGGAAGGAAGACCAGAAAGTGAGGAACCTGGATCCAGTCTGGTCGGACAAAAGATGCAGCCTCTTGTGGTACCACAGCCTGGGGACACACATGTCATCTGCTGCTTTCCGGATCTCTGCGAATTCTGGACCAGACTGCCCTCCCTTACATATGGACTCCTCAGGCCACCAATTTTGATGTTCAAGAATTGATGTCTGCCGTGGGGGTCCCAGGCTTCGCTATTTTCTCATGTTTATCCAGTGTTGCCTCCCTCTTTGTTTGGTTCTGAGCCCTTAATAAAGGAATTTTGTTTTGAATTATACTCTCCTATGTGTTTTACTTTAAAAAGGACAGTTTGTTTGTGGGGATTCAGGTACATTTCAAAAATACAATGTGAAATTAACAAGGGACACCAACAACAAACAATCTCCTTGAGATTTAATAATAAAAAAAAAGATATCAATGGTGTTGGGGTAACTTGACACACAAAACACACACAAAAATATTCTGGAGTAAAAATAAAAATAACATTGAACAAAGATCAGCCTTGGAAAAAATACAAACATTAAATCTAAAACAAAAAAGGCTTAAAATCCCCCAAAAAAAACAAACAAAAAAAAAAAAAAACATTATGTCAGATGTGACAACTAACAATATATTCAGGGAATCCCAATAAAAAAACAAAAAAAAACGTTTGTGAGAAGTGTGTGTGAATATGAGCAGCAAAACTACTTCATTCTTCTCACATTATAAAGAAGAAGAGAGTACGCTGTATTAAACCATTTTTGACATTGCAGCGTAAAGAAAGTGCTGTATCCATTGCGAACGCTAAGTTTACTAGAATGAGCTGTTCCGTGCCGGAATTTCTTCTAAGCATGCGTGGAACTTTGTGCATGGGAAAAGGCCACACACGGTCGGAATTGACACGATCGGATTTTGTTGTCGGAAAATTTTATCTCCTGCTCTCCAACTTTGTGTGTCGGAAAATCCGATGGAAAATGTCCGATGGAGCCCATACACGGTCGGAATTTCCGACAACACGCCTCGATCGGACATTTTCCATCGGAAAATCGGACCGTGTGTACGGGGCATTACAGTAAAGAACTCTCTACGTAGTTTAAGGTTAAACCTCTTTTCTTCTAATTTTAATGAGTGGCCACAAGTCTTGTTAAACTCTCTTCTGCAAAAAAGTTTTGTTTCTATTGTAGGGTCACCAGTACGGTATTTGTATATTGAAATCATATCCCCTCTCAAGCGTCTCTTCTCCAGAGAGAATAAGTTCAGTGTTCGCAACCTTTCCTCATAACTAAGATCCTCCAGACTAGGGATGAGCCGAACACCCCCCGGTTCGGTTCGCACCAGAACCTGCGAACGGACCGAAAGTTCGCACGAACGTTAGAACCCCATTGACGTCTATGGGACTCGAACGTTTGAAATCAAAAGTGCTCATTTTAAAGGCTAATTTGCATGGTATTGTCCTAAAAAGGGTTTGGGGACCCGGGTCCTACCCCAGGGGACATGTATCAATGCAAAAAAAACTTTTAAAAACGGCCGTTTTTTCGGGAGCAGTGATTCTAATGATGCTTAAAGTAAAAAAAAAAAGTGAAATATTCCTTTAAATATCGTACCTGGGGGGTGTCTATAGTATGCCTGTAAAGTGACGCGTGTTTCCCGTGTTTAGAACAGTCCCTGCACCAAATGTCATTTTTAAAGGAAAAAATCTCATTTAAAACTGCTTGCTGGTTTAATGTAATGTCGGGTCATGGCAATATGGATGAAAATCGATGAGACAAACGGCATGGGTACCCCCCAGTCCATTACCAGGCCCTTTAGGTCTTGTATGGATATTAAGGGGAACCCCACACCCAAATTAAAATAAGGAAAGGTGTGGGGCCACCAGGCCCTATATACTCTGAACAGCAGTATACAGGCGGTGCAAACAAGACAGGGACTGTAGGTTTGTTGTTAAGTAGAATCTCTTTGTAATTTTGAACGGGTACATTTTTAACGTGTTTAGCTCCAGCCAAAAAATCTTTTTTAAGCTTTTTGGAAAACATAGGGAAGGGTTATCACCCCTGTGACATTTGTTTTGCTGTCTTTCCTCCTCTTCAGAAGATTTCACCTCACTTTTTGTCCCAATGAAAAATGTTTTTTGAAAATTTGGGTTTTTTTGTGGAACGAGGATTGGAAAGCATCAGTGGAAAGGAGAAATTTTTTTCCCATATTAACTCTTACAGGAGAGAATTTCCCTTCCTAGGGGTAGATTTCATCTCACTTCCTGTTGTCTCCTTCCGTTTGCAAGTAGGAGTCGTTTGTAAGTTAGATGTTTGAAAGTAGGGTCCTGCCCTATATACTCAGCAGAAATTTGGGCCTTAGGTGTTGCTGTGGCCACAACACTGTAAGCCCTCACAGGGCCCTGCTGTGAAATATTAGATCAAGAATTGTAATTACATGCCCCTGTGGAACAGGAGCTGAAAAATTAGGCCTTGGGCACTGGTGCTGGTGCCACAACACTGCAACCCCTCACAGACACTCTAGTTGGAACGCAGGAACGAGCCCTGCTGCAAAGTATTGCATCAAAAATTGTAATTACACGCCCCTGTTAGACAGGGGCAGAAAAATTAGGCCTTAGGCACTGGTGCTGGTGCCACAACACTGCAACCCCTCACAGACACTCTAGTTGGAATGCAGGAACGAGCCCTGCTGCAAAGTATTACATCAAAAATTGTAATTACACGCCCCTGTTAAACAGGGGCTGAAAAATTGTGCCTTAGGCACTGGTGGTGGTGCCCAGAACCAAAAATGTTCTTACAAGCTATCAGCGTGATGATTGAGGAGGAAGAGGATAATTACTCAGGGATAGTCACTCAGCATCAGCATAGGCAGTCTTTGAAGGGATCTGAGATTTCAAAAAAAATTATTCGGTTACATCAGCATCAGGTGCTTGGTAGCTGGTGGTGATCCAAGACTGATTCATTTTTATGAAGGTCAGTCGATCGACCGAGTCGGTGGACAGACGCACCCTGTGATCGGTTACCACGCCTCCAGCAACACTGAATGTGCGTTCCGAAAGAACGCTGGATGCAGGACAGGCCAGTAGCTCAATTGCATACTGTGCAAGCTCTGGCCAGTGATCCATCCTCAAGACTCAGTAACCCAGAGGATTTTCGGTGGGAAAGGTGTCCAAGTCTGATCTTGCCCCTAGGTATTCCTGCACCATGTA
Source organism: Lithobates clamitans (assembly GCA_037952925.1). NCBI lineage: Eukaryota > Metazoa > Chordata > Amphibia > Anura > Ranidae > Lithobates > Lithobates clamitans. Next base: position 1,884,636 of record JBBGZY010001983.1, on the reverse strand, counting down.
AAACAGACGCTGGTGATGGTTGCTGGAACCGATCATACCTTGGGGCTGCGGACCAAAAAATTGTCTAAACGCATCGGTCAGACGGCCACCTTCTCCACCGCTCCTTCTTTGACTGACCGAAGCCTCAGCAACACGTTGTCCAGGAACAGGAATTTGTAACCTCCCAGTCTCTGGGAACGCGTTGCACAGACCTTTCTGCAAGGCCTCCCAAAGATGTTTCATCCTCTGCTCCCTCTGCGATGGCAAGATAAGGTCCGCAACCTTACCCTTGTAACGTGGATCAAGGAGGGTTGCCAGCCAGTATTGGTCCTTCTCCTTGATACCACGAATACGAGGATCCTTACGCAGGCTTTGCAGGATCAGGGAGGCCATGCAGCGTAGGTTTGCTGAGGCATTCGGTCCGGAGTCCTCTGGGTCACTAAGGACGACAATGTCCGCAGCCACCTCCTCCCAGCCACGTACAAGTCCATGTGTTTCTTGGGACTGATCCCTTAAAGACTGCTGCTGATGATGAGTGCCAGGCTCCACCTCCATACTGACACAATCTTCCTCCTCCTCCTCGTCCTCTTCCTGTGTGATCGGCGGGCACGCAGGAACACTGTCTGGATAAAGGGGGTCTTGAGAGCTAAGGAAGTCCTCCTCTTCCTGCCTCTGTTCTGCCTCAAGTGCCCTGTCCATTATTCCACACAGCGTGTGCTCCAATAGGTGGACAAGGGGGACAGTGTCACTGATGCATGCACTGTCACTGCTCACCATCCTCGTGGCCTCCTCGAATGGTGACAGGACAGTGCATGCATCCCTGATCATGGCCCACTGGCGTGGGGAAAAAAAACCAAGCTCCCCTGACCCTGTCCTGGTGCCATAGTCGCACAGGTACTCATTGATGGCCCTCTGCTGCGTGTGCAGCCGCTGCAGCATGGCCAACGTTGAGTTACACCTGGTGGGCATGTCACAGATTTGGCGGTTCTTGGGCAGGTTAAATTCCTTTTGGAGGCCAGTCAGCCGAGCACTGGCATTATATGACCGGCGGAAATGCACACAGACTTTCCTGGCCTGCCTCAGGACATCCTGTAAGCCCGGGTACCTGCCCAAGAACTGCTGCACCACCAAGTTAAGGACGTGAGCCAAACAGGGCACATGGGTCATTTGTCCCTGTCGGAGGGCAGAGAGGAGGTTGGTGCCATTGTCGCAAACCACCATTCCTGCCTTAAGTTGGCATGGCGTCAACCACCTCTGAACCTGCCCCTGCAGAGCTGACAGAACCTCTGCCCCAGTGTGGCTCCTGTCCCCCAAGCACACCAGCTCAAGCACCGCATGGCATCTTTTGGCCTGCGTACTTGCGTAGCCCCTTGAACGACTACGGAGCACCGCTGGTTCCGAGGAAGAGGCCATGGAGGAAGAAGAAGAGGAGGGGGTGGAGGAGAGAGGTGTGTCACAATCATTAGCATTTTGGAGGCGTGGTGGCGGAACAACCTCCAACACTACTGCACCTTGTCCTGCATCCTTCCCAGCTGCCAGCAGAGTCACCCAATGCGCCGAGAAACTTAGGTAACGTCCCTGTCCATGCCTGCTGGACCATGAGTCAGCGGTAATATGCACCTTACCGCTGACCGCCCTGTCCAGCGAGGCATGGACATTGCCTTCCACATGCCGGTAGAGAGCCGGAATCGCCTTCCGTGAGAAAAAGTGGCGTTTGGGTACCTGCCACTGAGGAACCGCACATTCCACAAACTCACGGAAGGGGGCAGAGTCTACCAACTGAAAAGGCAGCAGTTGAAGTGCTAGCAATTTTGCCAAGCTAGCATTCAACCGCTGGGCATGTGGATGGCTGGGAGCAAACTTCTTTCGGCGGTGCAGCAGCTGGGGCAGGGAAATTTGCCTGGTACAATCTGACGTCGGTGTACCAAAAGCAGATTGCCCACAAGTACTTGGCTGTGACACACCTAATTCTACACCTTCATTCCTCTCACTGCAGGTCTCAGAGAGGACTGGAGGTCTAGTGGGGTTGGAAATCTCAGCTGATGAGGAGCAAGGAGAGATCCTCTTTGTTCTTTGGTGTGGGTCTTTTAGATACGCTTGCCAACGAACTGCATGGCAGGTCAACATATGTCTGGTCAAGCATGTGGTACCCAAGCGGGAGATGTTTTGGCCACGTGAGATACGCTTGAGACATATGTTGCAAATAGCAGCGGTGCGATCTGATGCACTCGTCTCAAAAAAGGCCCACACCAAAGAACTTTTTGAATAACGCGCAGAGACTGCAGCGCCCTGCACATGTGGAGCTTTGGGGTGTGATGCAGTCAATGTGCTGCCCTTAGGCTGGCCCCTAGAGGGCATCCTGCCTCGTTGGTGATGTGCCGCCTCCTCCTCCTCCTCCTCTCTCCTATCAGGCACCCACGTTGAGTCAGTGACCTCATCATCCCCTCCCTCCTCATCACTGGAGCAAACCTGGCAGTATGCTGCAGCAGGGGGAGCATGACTGCCAGATTGCTGTCCTTCTTGGGCACCCCCTCTGTCCGTGCTCATGTTACTGCCTTCATCGAGCTCAGTATCATCATCAGAGCCTTCCAAACGCTGGGCATCCTCCTGGAGCATGTACCCAACACTGTGGTCAAACAGTTCGAGGGACTCCTCAGGAGGACATGGTGAAGCTAGGGAAGGAGTCACTGATGACATTGAGCCGAGGGAAGAGGCCGCTGCTTTGCCAGACAAAGCACTCTGGGCATGGGTGAGAGAGGATGAGGAGGATGAGGACGGCTTGGTCATCCACTCGACCAAGTCTTCCACATGTTGCGGCTCAACACGGCCAGCTGCCGAAAAAAAGGCCAAGCGTGTCCCATGGCCACGTGCTGATGAGGATGCACCGTCTCCACGACCAGCACTAGACACAGAGCCTGCTTGCCCTCTCTTATTGGCTTGTTACTGTCTGCCTCTCCTTCTTGGCCTTCCAGACATACTAATGGCCTGTAGCTGCACTAAGCTGGGATATATATATATATATATATATATATATATATATATATATATATATGTACTGATACTGCAGCTAGCAAAATCAACTGCTTGCCTGTAGTATAAGAACACCACCAACCTTCTACAGGTAGCTTTAGCTGAACACTGTGAGGTGGACGCACCCCACTAACTTGTAGGTTTAGCTGAACACTGTGAGCAGGACGCACTGCACTAACTGTAAATAGTCTAGCTGCCTGACCGTGGTACTAATAGGATCAAAATAACACCAGTAATTTTCTTCAGGTAGCTTTATATACTGTAACAAGACAAGCCTGCCTGTCAGTAGGAAGATAACAGGAACGGATCTAGCTGAACACTGTGAGCAGGACACACTGTACTAAATGTAAATAGTCTAGCTGCCTGACCGTGGTACTAATAGGATCAAAAGAACACCAGTCATTTTCTTTAGGTAGCTGTTAATACTGTAACAAGACAAGCCTGCCTGTGAGTAGGAAGATAACAGGAACGGATCTAGCTGAACACTGTGAGCAGGACGCACTGTACTAAATGTAAATAGTCTAGCTGCCTGACCGTGGTACTAATAGGATCAAAAGAACACCAGTTATTTTCTTTAGGTAGCTGTTAATACTGTAACAAGACAAGCCTGCCTGTGAGTAGGAAGATAACAGGAACGGATCTAGCTGAACACTGTGAGCAGGACGCACTGTACTAAATGTAAATAGTCTAGCTGCCTGACCGTGGTACTAATAGGATCAAAAGAACACCAGTAATTTTCTTTAGGTAGCTGTTAATACTGTAACAAGACAAGCCTGCCTGTCAGTAGGAAGATAACCGGAACGGATCTAGCTGAACACTGTGAGCAGGAAGCACTGTACTAAATGTAAATTGTCTAGCTGCCTGACCGTGGTACTAATAGGATCAAAAGAACACCAGTAATTTTCTTTAGGTAGCTGTTAATACTGTAACAAGACAAGCCTGCCTGTCAGTAGGAAGATAACAGGAACGGATCTAGCTGAACACTGTGAGCAGGACGCACTGCACTAAATGTAAATAGTCTAGAAGATAACAGGAACGGATCTAGCTGAACACTGTGAGCAGGACGCGCTGTACTAAATGTAAATAGTCTAGCTGCCTGACCGTGGTACTAATAGGATCAAAAGAACACCAGTAATTTTCTTTAGGTAGCTGTTAATACTGTAACAAGACAAGCCTGCCTGTCAGTAGGAAGATAACAGGAACGGATCTAGCTGAACACTGTGAGCAGGACGCACTGCACTAAATGTAAATAGTCTAGAAGATAACAGGAACGGATCTAGCTAAACTGAATACAGTGTATATATATATATATGCAACACCTGGGATGCATATATATACACAATACACTGTAAGTGCAGCTAACTGACTGACTGTTCTGCCTAATCTATCTAACTCAAATCAAAGGACACTGTCTCTCTGTCTATCTCTTTCAACACCGGAACACACACTACACAGGGCCGCCGTGCAGGCGGCCTTATATAAAATGGGGCGTGTACTAAATCCCCTGAGCCATAATTGGCCAAAGCCTCCTTGGCTTTGGCCAATTATGGCTCTCTGTTCAGGCGGCGCTGTGATTGGCCAAGCATGCGGGTCATAGTGCATGCTTGGCCAATCATCAGCAAGCAATGCACTGTGATGCCGCAGTGAATTATGGGCCGTGACGCGCCACACGAATTTGGCGCGAACGGCCCATATCGTTCGCAATTCGGCGAACGACCGAACAGCCGATGTTCGAGTCGAACATGGGTTCGACTCGAACACGAAGCTCATCCCTACTCCAGACCCTTTATTAGCTTTGTTGCCCTTCTTTGTACTCGCTCCATTTCCAGTATATCCTTCCTGAGGACTGGTGCCCAGAACTGGACAGCATACTCTAGGTGCGGCCGGACCAGAGTTTTGTAGAGTGGGAGAATTATTGTTTTATCTCTGGAGTTGATCCCCTTTTTAATGCATGCCAATATTCTGTTTGCTTTGTTAGCAGCAGCTTGGCATTGCATGCCATTGCTGAGCCTATCATCTACTAGGACCCCCAGGTCCTTTTCCATCCTAGATTCCCCCAGAGGTTCTCCCCCCAGTGTATAGATTGCATTCATATTTTTGCCACCCAAATGCATTATTTTACATTTTTCTACATTGAACCTCATCTGCTATGTAGTTGCCCACCCCATTCATTTGTTCAGATCTTTTTGCAAGGTTTCCACATCCTGCGGAGAAGTTATTGCCCTGCTTTGCTTAGTATCGTCTGCAAATACTGAGATTGAACTGTTTATCCCATCCTCCAGGTCGTTTATGAACAAATTAAATAGGATTGGTCCCAGCACAGAACCCTGGGGAACCCCACTACCCACCCCTGACCATTCCGAGTACTCCCCATTTATCACCACCCTCTGAACTTGCCCTTGCAGCCAGTTTTCAATCCATGTACTCACCCTATGGTCCATGCCAACGGACCTTATTTTGTACAGTAAAAGTTTATGGGGAACTGTGTCAAATGCTTTTACAAAATCCAGATACACCACGTCTACGGGCCTTCCTTTATCTAGATGGTAACTCACCTCCTCATAGAAAGAGTGAACTCATAGAGTCCAGTTGCTATTTATTGTATGTCTCAGAGCAGGTGGAGAGTGAAATTGCATGGAGTTGGGGGGGGACTATTACGACTATTGTGTTAATGCTGATTTTTATTATATAGGGATGTGGTATAGATTTTTTTCACCCACCATCTCTTTTAAAAAAAAAGTGATGGTGGGTGATATAGTAACGTGGGTCATGCCCAAGCCAAAAATCAGTGGGGGGTCAAATTTTTCAAATTTGCAATGCCCATTTTCTGCTGTAATCGGCAAAGGGGTATAAAAAAATAGCTTGGAAGGTGGCCTCTGCCCTAGGAAACATTTAGCAATTCCAAATAATGTTTTTAATCAATCAATTTTGCCAGAAGCAGTGATTTTATATATTTTTTTAATACTTACTGTGAACCATAAAAAGGTCAAATTACTTTAAATAATATGTCTGGGGGTTTGGTGATCCTACCTGTGAAGGGTCAAATTTTTGTGATGTACAGAAAGTACCGCAGCAGCACTGATATTTACAAAGAAAAAGGGTTTTAAAATTGATACCATAAGTGCCGGTTCACACTGCTGCAGTGCGAATTTAGCACAATTTTGATCCGATTGCGTTGCGAATTTGCATTGCGAACTCTTTATGTGTTCTTGCGATTCTACTGCAAATTTTGCAGTGTATGGAGCTGAATTTGCATCGCACACAGATCAAACTCGGACAGGACCCTTTTTTTACGCAGCTTAGATTCGTAACGCATTGATGAGAACGTCACTCATGGCAAACAATGTTATTAAAATGACTTGCACAATGAATGCCATAAAATAGGGCTCTTCGCTGACGACATCATACTAACTATATCTAACCCAAATTCATCACTACCCGCTATTAAATCCCTTTTACATAAGTTTGGACAGGTTTCCTGTTACAAGGTCAACACAAGCAAATGCTATGCACTGACCATCAATATCTCTGATGAAATAAAACCCGTTTTAAAGGAAATTTTTCCCTGTAGCTGGGACCCGCCCTCCATTACATATCTTGGTGTGCAGCTGGCCTCTTCTTCTACCAAAATCTACTCATGCAACTTCCCTCCATTGTTGGTAAAAATGGAGGAAGAATAAATCAAATTAGTAAATTACAACTCACACGGCTGGGGAGGATAGCTGCATACCAAATGCAAGTATTGCCCAAACTACTGTATATTTTCAGAACTTTACCCATCCCTGTTCCCCAAAAATTCTTCACACACATAGAAATGCTTCTAAAAAAATTCATATGGGGTGTAAAAAACCTAGAATTGCTCTAACACAACTTTACAAACCTAAACACCTTGGTGGCGTTGGCCTTCCCAACGCTCAAATATACTACAAGGTAGCAGTACTGGACCAGATGCGCTACCGGTTTTCCTGTCAAACGGACAACCGTTGGTCTGATATTGAGCGCACTGTTACACCTCCCAGCAATGGCCATAGCTGCTTGCCTTCATCATAAACCCATTATCCCTCCTTACCCAACCATACAAGCTACTATTGTTGCATGGTCCTCTTTGGTAAACTATCAATTTACCGATATCCCGACTCACATACTAGGAATACCACTAGCAATATATGAATATTTAATCCCTAACTTCTCAGCTCAAGCATGGAAGAAACAGGGTGTACACTTCACAGCCGCTGAACTGGATAAGCTGAGCGAAATTGACAGATATAGGCTATTCCAAGTAAACCACGACTAAAGCTCCATCCCGGCCCGACCGATAGAAATTCCACAGATTTTATGGGATTTCCTGATTAATAAATCCCCGGATCAATCGCAAATGCATATCCCTGTTTTATAAATTTGCCACCCCACTTATTTACAATCTAAACTACCCAATATGGTAAAGTGGGAACAGGACTTACAAAGAGAATACCCCTTGCACCAATGACACGTAGCTATAAAATACAATAGTAAATCCTCGTTGTGAAGACCGTTGGGATAATGCACAAAAACTTTTACATAGATGGTACCTTACACCTTCTCGCCTGAATAAAATGAGACCTACCATATCAGCACTATGCTGGAGGGACTGTATGACCACTGGAAGTCTTCTCCATGTTTTCTGGAGCTGTAAGGTCATACAGCCTTTCTGGAAAGATATTCAATCCCTCATATTAAATATTACTAATATACACTTTGTCCTCAACCCTGCATTTACACTACTAAGCCTAGGTATCGAATCCTTTCCTTCTCTAATGGGGAAAGTGGTCATTCATATACTGTTCGCAGCCCGCATTTCAATAGCAAAGGAATGGTGATCACAATCACCCCCTAAAATAGAAGAGGTTATCTCTAGAGTAAATGCTCAATATACAATGGAAAAAATACTTGCCTACACAAAAAGAGGATCTTCCGACGTTCCATAAACATTGGGAGATTTGGAGATCCTCTAAGTATGCCTCTACACATTTATGAGATGTGAATAGGAAATATTGATACTCTGAAGCATATATGATGCCTGTTGGTGGGGTGGAGTATTAGCGAAAGCGGTCACCCTCCAACTGTTGGATGTATTTCAGTGAGCTTCACATTGTGATGTGTTGGGTGTGCGGGAATCACTCTGTACTTATGAACAAGTTACATCTATGTTCTTAAACTCTAACAATGCGATGACAGAAATTACTACTCTTTTTATCTCTCCAAGGACCCTCAATAAGGTCCAAGGCGGGCTACTTTATGACTACCCAGCAAAAAGCCTGTTCACAGTGTGAACCCAAATGGGGTGACAGGCTGTACCTTCTGTTGGGGTCAATAATTTACAGCCATATAGGTAGCTTGAGCACCCAAGTTACAATTACTGTTATTAATGTAGTAAGCACTGCATTTATTATTCACCTTGTATGACCTTAACAACGTATATACTGCATGTCATGTAATGTACAATGTGAAAATCAATAAAAATCTAATGTTTGAAAAAAAAAATGACTTGCGAGTTTGAACGATCGCAACGCCTCAAATTTGCAATAGAATTCGCAGCAGTGTGAACCGGCCCTCAAGGAGAAGTCCAGCCTGAGCTCGTTTGGCTGGGATTCTCCTCTGGGTCACAGGAGTGCAACTCGTTTTGCACTCCTGTGACCCATTTTCAGCAGTCTGCTGAAGTCCGCTCCCTGCTGACGTCACCAAGGTCAGTCCAGGCACCGCATCATCCCGATTTTGGAAGTCTGGATCCACCAAATGCCTGGACTGATGGCAGTCTCAGGCTTTCAGCGAGCCAGTCCCTGCCCCTCCACAGCTCAGCGCTCCAATGAGCATGAAGGAGCAGAGCAGGAGAGATGCAGACTGACAGGCAGCAGTTTTCTGCTCGGGAAGGGGAGAGAACCGAGCCATCAGTGGTGTTCGGTGGCTCGGTTACATAGTAGGTGAGGTTGAAAAAAGACACAAGTCTATCAAGTCCAACCTATGTGTGTGATTATATGTCAGTAATACATTGTATATCCCTGTATGTTGTGGTCATTCAGGTGCTTATCTAATAGTTTTTTTAAACTATCTATGCTCCCCGCTGAGACCACCGCCTGTGGAAGGTAATTCCATATCCTTACCACTCTTATGCCCTGTACACACGGTTGGATTTTCCGATGGAAAATGTCCGATCGGAGCGTGTTGTCGGAAATTCCGACCGTGTGTGGGCTCCATCGGACATTTTCCATCGGATTTTCCGACACACAAAGTTGGAGAGCAGGAGATAAAATTTTCCGTTAACAAAATCCGTTGTTGGAAATTCCGATCGTGTGTACACAAATCCGGCGGACAAAGTGCCACGCATGCTCAGAATAAATAAAGAGATGAAAGCTATTGGCCACTGCCCCGTTTATAGTCCCGACGTACGTGTTTTATGTCACCGCGTTTAGAATGATCGGATTTTCCGACAACTTTGTGTGACCGTGTGTATGCAAGACAAGTTTGAGCCAACATCCGTCGGAAAAAATCCTAGGATTTTGTTGTCGGAATGTCCGAACAAAGTCCGACCGTGTGTACGGGGCATTACAGTAAAGAACCCTCTACGTAGTTTAAGGTTAAACCTCTTTTCTTCTAATTTTAATGAGTGGCCACGTGTCTAATTAAACTCCCTTCCGTGAAAAAGTTTTATCCCTATTGTGGGGTCACCAGTACGGTATTTGTAAATTTAAATCATATCCATTCTCAAGTGTCTTTTCTCCAGAGAGAATAAGTTCAGTGCTCACAACCTTTCCTCATAACTAATATCCTCCAGACCCTTTATTAGTTTTGTTGCCCTTTGTACTCGTTCCATTTCCAGTACATCCTTCCTGAGGACTGGTGCACAGAACTGGACAGCGTACTCCAGGTGCGGCCGTGCCAAGAGTCTTGTAGAGTGGGAGAATTATTGTTTTATCTCTGGAGTTGATCCCCTTTTTAATGCCAATATTCTGTTTGCTTTGTTAGCAGCAGCTTGGCATTGCATGCCATTGCTGAGCCTATCATCTACTAGGACCCCCAGGTCCTTTTCCATCCTAGATCCCCCCAGAGGTTCTCCCCCCAGTGTATAGATTGCATTCATATTTTTGCCACCCAAATGCATTATTTTACATTTTTCTACATTGAACCTCATTTGCCAAGTAGTTGTCCACCTCCTTCATTTGTTCTCAGTGTAGAGGCAGTGGAGGACAGCTGCAGCATCCACCTAGGTAAGTATAATATGCAAATAAAAAAATAAAAAACCTTTACTTCTCTTTTAAGGCTCACTGACACTGTTCACACTGTCTTCGGCCGTGTTTTGCAGCAGGGGTCTGGTGCATCCCTGTTCTCTGGTACAGGGACGATTAAGGCCTGAGTATCTGCCTGAATTTGGACCAGAAACAAAGCCAAAGACACACATGACTCTCTTGCAATCCCCTCGGCAGCCTCCTCCAGAGATGTGTGAACCGGCGCCATACAGAGAGCCGGTCACACTCTCCTGTCAGGAGAATTGGATGCAGGGAAACCCTCATCCAATTTGCATCAGTGTGAACCCAGCCTATAAGCTGTCATAGCCAGCTACTTGGTTAAAAAACACACACATAGGGTCTGCTTGAATATTGAGGACATTTGAAGGGGTCTGTGTGTTGTCAATGAACAATTTAAACAGTGTCATTTTTTCTTTTTTTTTTCTGTACATTTCATTTTTGTTGTAACACATCCTATGATCTCCCTTATGTCCTTATCACAGTCCCCCATACAGTAGGAGTCCCCCTTACATCAGAGTCCCCATACAAACCTCAGTCCCCATACATCAGAATCCCTCTCACTTCCCCCCTGACATTAGGTCAGAGCAGAGACAATAGGCAGCCTTTGCTCATCGGAATACTCAATCTGTGTAGAGGAATAGGACACTAACCCGAGCTGCAGGCCATATAAAATCTTGTAGTGGGATGGATGTGACCCATGAGCTGTAGATTCGGAGACCCCTGCCCTACAGGTATGAGTTTCAATAGACTTTTTTTTTTTTGTTCAAGTTACATACTTTAGACAGAACATGGCAGTGAAATTCGGCTTCTCACTAATCTTGTGCCCACCCATAAGACAGTTGACGGTGAAGACTCCTCCGATGATGATGTCTCCATCCTGAACATATTCATAATCCTCATACGCCGGTACAATCTGCAGGTCACAAGCTGGAGATGGATTGCAGATAATATCTATGCATAATATTAAACACAGAAAAAAAATAAGCCACATAGTTTTACATATTAAATAGATCTGAACAAATGCAGAGCAAGAAATCATGTACATGACCCTGGATGGTGTGAGCTGCCGTGTCTGCCAGTGCAGCAGATCGGAGCCCTCTGTGCTCGGTTTATAAAGACGTGTACTGCAAAGATTTAGAACTTTGAGTTTATTTAGCTGTAGTAAAGAGGAAAATAAGCTTCTGTATTTTAGTTACCTGAAGATGCCTGAAAAGATTTTCTAATATTGTACATTAAAGAATTTTCTATTATTATGTAAAGTGCTTTTTTTTCTTTATTTTCATTCTTCCACGTCAATTCCCTTTTCTTCTCCACCTGATGCTCTTAAAAGCTTAATGCATTATGATAACATAAAAAAGTGAATAATATTAGAATTATTTACAGCCTACATCCATCATGTAGGGGTCTCCAAACTATGGACCTTGAGTAGTTCAGGAACTACAATCCCCATCATGCCTAGTCATGTCTGTGAATGTCAATATTTTCCAATGCCTCATGGGACATGTAGGTCCGCAACAGCTGGAGGGCCGTAATTTGGAGAGCCCAAGATTGCTAAGGCCATGCTCCCCCTAGTGACTGGGATACATCAGAATTAAAACCCTCATCCAAGCCTCAGAATCCTGCAAATGCTTTCCAGAAAGTTCAGATATAGGAGGATTTGTAACTCAGGTCATATCAATAGCTCACCATTATACAGTTCAGCAGCAGAAGAAGAGTTCTTTGACTCAAGAGGCCTTGTCATGTTCCTGTTAGAAAAGCCCGATACGATGAAGAAGGCCTTTCTTACGCAGTGGGGGCTCGAGGTATATTTTTTTACGGGGGCAGCAAACAATGCACCCACAGCCATCCCCCCGGGCAGTCAGGTCACCTGCAACAACCCCTCAAGTCCCTCCCTCCCGGTCGGTCACCAGCCCTGCACTTACCACATTTAGGTCGCGAGCAACCTAACGAATTATAGTTTGCTAATGTCACACAACTGTGTGGGCTCGGGGCGCAGTGCTCTCCAGGTCATTGGGGCAGGATCTCCAGGTCATTGTTTATATTCCCCTTGCACACATTCCTGGGAACAGGGCTCATTGATAGTATGTGCTGCAATGACTACCACTGAAAACAACATAGATAAAATGCACATATTTGCCAGCACACCAAGGATCTTCAAATGTCCTCCAAAGGTTTTTATTGTAGAAAGATCATATCACAAGAGCAAATGATCTCCTGGTCAAGCAGTGGATGGTCGTCAGCAAGCAGAGATGCCAGATAGCAGCCGATGAACAATAAACTGGAACAGGCTGGCACTGGAGGTAGCAAGCAGGTGAACCTCAGGCAGGTAGCAGGCAGATGGAGAACAGGAACCAGTGGGTAACAGACAGATGCTTGCAGCTTGGAAATCCAGCAATGACTGAAACATAGACAGGATCAGAAGTGCCGGGTCATACACAGGCAGACAGATCAGGTACAGATGTGGAAGCAGAAGCAATGTCACAATACAGGCCAGATCACTAACAAATCGACAGAGTAGCAGTAATAGGCAAAGGCAGAACCAAGGTGTCAGGGCTGGGCTTCTAGCAACTCTCTTCTCAGTGCTTAGACTACTTAGCTGTAGGCTCCTTCTGGCTATTTAAAGTGCCTTCCTTTCATGCCTTCGCCTGGTCAACATATCCATTGTTCCTGTTATGACTTTGCCTGGCTGACATTCCTTCTGGTTCCTGAACCTGATATTTGGCTTCTGAAAATGCTGATTTCTGGTTTCCTGATTCCGGCTCGTCTGATGGACAAGGACAAGCCGGGGTCGATGCAGGTGAAGTTCAGAAGTAGTCAAGGCAAGCTGGGTCAATAACTGGCGACAGATGCAGAGTAACAGGTTGCAGGTTAGCATGAGAACTATGCAGATAAGATTGCACTAATCCTGAGTACATGACCAGTTTAAATAGTCCATTTGGCACCAACATCTGTTACGTGGTGTGTGTGCCCATGCCAATTCACCCTCACGTATATCTATTAGCATTCCTATGCACATTGATGCGCATATGTGAGCACAAGCTTGTGTGCATTTCCTATGTGCACATGAAGAGCCGTGAACAGGAACCGGCCTGGGAGAACCATCTTGTCCGCTGGCATGCCCTTCCTGACAGGCCTCTCTCTCTCCTTTAGTTTCAAGCAATGCAAAAGGGGTTGTCACTCCACTAGGTCAGGATGTTGCACCACCAGGCAGCCAGTTCATTTCAAGAAAACACAAGAGCTTTACTCCATCCCAGTACTCTCTCTTGTACAGAACAACTATTCTATCCCTGTAGAACCCATCAGCAGTCTCACTCATTCTTCATTCCAGTGCATTACAAACACAAAATGGTTAGTCAGGTTCAGGATGCATTTCAACAGCTTTACTTCAACATAACTTGTCAGCAAACAATGTAGTTGTGATAAGGAGGCATTTCAAACATGGTGGCTTAAGGTCTCAATAAAATAAACATCTTCCATAATTTCTAATGCTCAGAGTGCTACAGGTGCTAAATAATGTCTGTCCTTTCTGTCCCCAAATAGACTCTCCACCAATAAGGGCAAAGCCCTTTCCAGCATGGGTGTTCACAGAGTCATGGTCTCTATGCTGCTATACTTTGGGGGGTTTGTCTGACATCACATTTTTCCTGTACCCTGCTCCCCTTTTCCCACTAAAGACTGGAAGAGGCAGCAACAACTTCCAGGGGCAACCATTCTCCCTCCCATACTTGGGCATTCATAAGATAGCCTCCTATGATGATCTCTACACTGGTGATTATAAACTTTTACTGAAGAAGCGTATATCTCCACTGTTAGAATTTGGTAAATACCCAATCTTATGGCTTGGGAGAGTGGCAGACATTAAAATGACATACCTTCCTAAACTGTTGTACTATTTTCGGACCCTCTCAGTATGGGTTCCCTCTGTGATGGTTTGGTCCCTTCAACACCAAATCATATCTTTTGTATGGCATAACACCAGGCCTTCTACCCTAGTCAGAAGTACATACTCAGAAGTTTTCAGTCTTCCACACCTACAAAAATACTACCAGTTGTCACAATTAGCTGCAATTCTATGACCAATCCAAAACCCACATTTGGATGACTCTGGTGTCCCAAGTTGTGGTGACCCAGTCCATGTTGGTAATCTGTTCTGGCTCCACCCATCAGACAGATACTTTATGTAACCCCATCATCAACTCATTTTAATCTCTTTTACACATTTAAATACTCTACTAACCTTATCTCTGTGCACAAACTCCTTATAGCTTTTAGTAAGAACCTCATGTTTCCTTTAGGGCTCTCCCCCCGTTGGGCATTCTGAGAATGGACTGCTAAAAATTTTACTCAGCTAAGACATCTCATAACTGAAAAAGAGTGAAGCCCTTTGCACAACTGTAACAAGATAAAGATCTGCCTCACAGTGAACTCTTTTCGATACTTCATATAAATCACTTCCTACAAACCAATGTCCATTATCCAGAAGGACCGAGCATGCTTATATCCTTTGAATTCAAATGTGCTTCAGACCCACATGCTCTGTCTGATCTGATCTCCTTTCTTTACTCTCAACTTTTAGTACCCTCTACTCAACAACTACTTTTGAAAACAACTAAATCTTGCTCCACCAACTTTCTGGCAATGGAAACAAATTACACCTCGGCTCCAAAAAATGTTTCATCTCACTACCCCATCTTTTATCTAGCCTCGGCCCCTGAGAAACATAGGGTGGCTCTCATTGCGTTTCATCGCCACCTGATGTTTGATTGTGTCAATAAAATCACGGACCCAACTGACAGATACCTACTCCTTCAGGGCACCCTTAATGGTCATGACGTTACTATAGCGACGTACTACGCATCAAACCATTTCCAACATAAGTTCTTCTCCCACCTCCTTCAGGTTGTAGCCCATCATAGTTCTGGAACCCTGCTCCTCATGGGAGACTCTAACATGGCCTTGGACTCATCGGTCAACAGGTGTTATGCCTCTGGATTGGCTCCCTCACATGATCGATCAGTGGAGGAACAAATGCCGCACTCTCATGGACTTGTCGATTTCTGGCGGGAATGCCATCCACGCGATCGCAACTTTGCCTATTATTCCAACCCACATAATAGCTTCTGTAAAATAAACCACATACTGGTCCCTCTCCGATTCCTCCCCTGTATTGGAAAAATCTTGATTCGTTCCTCACCCTGGTCCGATCATGACCTCCTTGTTTTTTTTTAGCTTCTCTTGCTTGCTCCCCTCTTCCCCCTCCCCATTGGAGACTTAATGAATCCCTTCTTACATCTCAAGACTCTTGCCTTACTATGCATGCTCGCATTAAAACCTTTTTTGCAGACAATGCTGGCTCGGTCTCTTCTGCGATTTCCCTTTGGGAGGCCCACAAGCCAACTTTGCGAGGCCACCTCATCCAAATCGCAAAAGCACGTAAACGCGAATGGGAGCAGAGGCTTTGAGACCTTAATACTCAATTGGAGGCAGTGGATGCAGCCTGGAAATCGTCTCCATCGATTGTGATGAGGAAAGCTCAAAATGTCATTGTAGCAAAATTGGACCTGTTGGCCACTGATCAAGCGGAAAAAGCCCTTCGCTGGGCAAGACATAAATTCTACATTTGTGCAAACAAGCCAGGAGTGATGCTGGCTTGGAAACTTAACACGTCTGGTGGAACTCAGAAGACTACCTGACTCCGATCAGCCGGTGGCGGCCTCACCTCGGACCCAACTAAAATCACAGAGTCTTTTGCTGCCTTCCTGTCCTCCCTTTATAGCAAACCCGCACCCTTCCCTTCTGACTTGGCAAATGCTTTTTTCCAAGATCTTAGGCTCCCCTCTTTGCCCACGACTGCCCGGGAGGCACTAAATGTTAACACTTCTGAACTGGAAGTATCCCTAGCTACCAAATCGACTCGTCCTGTGAAGACCCGGGCCCCGACGGTTTCTCCAGTCTTTATTACTGCAAATCTTCCCAGCTGCTGGCACCTCACCTTACAGCCTATTTTAACGCTAACGGGGTGAGATGCCTTCCTCCGATGCCTTCTGAGCTCATGTTTCTGTGATCCCGAAATCTGAGGTGGAAGATCCACAGGCCTTTCGGCTGATTTCCTTACTGAACGAGGACAGGAAACTTCTGGGTAAGATCTTGAGTGCCCGCGTCAATAAATTTTTATGCCAAATGATCCACAGAGACCAGGTAGGATTCGTCCCGGGTCGCCAAGCAGTCGACAATGTATGCAAAGTGATACATCTTATTTCCCTGCTGCATCAGCGTAAAATTCCAGGATTCTTGCTTTCACTTGATATCTACAGGTCATTTGACACCCTGTCCTGGGGACTATCTATGATATGTGTAGCAAGATTGGGGTTTTGGAGATTCTTTCCTGACCTGGCTCTCAGTTCTGTACTCCTCCCCTACAGCATCAGTCTGCTATGAGGGCTTCTCCTCCTTTTCCTTTCCTATAGTTCAAGGAATGCGTCAGGGCTGCCCCCTCTCCCCAGCCCTGTTTATCCTGGCCCTGGAATCTCTGGAGTCGATCCTCCATGCTGACCCTAATATTACGGGGATTCCCTACGCCGATGAATCCTATAAGATTAACTTATTCACGGATGATGCTCTTCTGACCCTCTCTAATCCCATCACAACACTCCCCAATTTGCACACACTGGTGTGCCGCTTTGGAGTAATCTCTGGCTTGTACATTAACCCTCAGAAAACAACCGCCCTGAATGTCTCTTTCCTGAATTCCATGGTCTCTCACCTCCAATCATCCCATACCGCTGGGCTGGCCCTTCTCTAGAATACCTGGGAGTCTGCTTGACCCTTCTTACTCTTCTCTCTTTGCCGCTAACTATTATCTATGCCTACGTACTATCACTACATTTTGGACTCCTGGCGAGTCCCTTTGCTGTCGTGGATCAGTCGCATCAATGCGGTTAAAATGACTGTGTTCCCTATGATTCTCTATTTCTTTTGCACCTTGCCGGTCTGTGTGCCCACCTTCTTCTTACACTCACTTCAGAATAAAATCCCACAAATGCCCCAGAGTGGCCCGCACTTCTCTCTTTAATCACAGACTAAGAGGCGGACTGGGTGTCCCCAACATCTCCAAGTACTACCTAGCTGCACAGCTCTTACAGCTTACAATGTTGCAGGCTTCTTTGGACATTCCTTTATGGGTATGCCCCAACTGCACTCCTATCCCAGTCTTGACTCCTTTATGGCTTTCCTCAATTTTGCGCCCCCTCTTCCCTTAGCCCCCTCATGACCCATAGCTTGCGTCTCTGGGACTCGGTCCGCTATTCAGGAGATTTAATGTCCCCCTTTCTTCCACTCCTTCCTCTCCTGAATAACCCCCTCTTCCCTCCGGGGCTAGACCAACCCCTGGCTTTTGCCTGCTGACCTGCTCACGGCTATTCACAGGTATGTCACTTTTTAGGATATGGCGCCTTCCCATCTCATCTTTGTTATTTACAACTTCGACACTGGATTTCAACATTGTAACTCCTCCTTCCCATTCCAGATGATGACTTTGGAACGCATCTGCCTTAATTCACGTGGAACCTGGGGCACTATCTCCTCTATGTATTCCTCTTTATCCGGTGGGGGGGTTGTCCCTCTCCCACCCGTACATTTCCATATGGGAGTGAGACTTGACGACTTCAATAAAATAAGAGGATTGAAGCAAGGCCTTGTCATCCATCGCCAAATGTTCTTTTAATACAGTTACCATGGAAGCAGCCTACAAGGTCCTCCTCCGCTGGTTTTGGGTTCCGGCCCACATAGCTCATGCAAATCCATCGTACAATGGTAGATGCTTCCAGGGATGTGGCCATTGCGGAGATGAGATACACATTTGGTGGTCCTGCCCACGACTTGTGGGATTCTGGTCTGGGGTCTATGGCCTCCTGTCAACTCTTTTTCATGTACCTTTTCACAAAGACGCCCGGCATGCTTTACTCCATTGGGCCCTCCTGGGCCTCTTCTCCTACCAACAAAAGCTGGCCACCTACCTCTTCATTGCTGCAAAACGCGCTATTGCTAGAGCCTGGCAGAAGCCCTCGGTTTGTATTACGGAAGTGAAGAGCATTTTGACAACCCTCATGTTACACGAAAAGATGACCAGTGTACTTCATGACACCCATGCTAAATTCCTTAAAAGTGTGGTATCCATGGTGGTCTTATGATCTCCCTGTTCTGCCCCTAGCCAGCTTGGGTATTCCAGACCGTTTCAATATACCACCCAACCCTAAGGCCCCAAGCTCTTTTCTTGTATAAGTCTACACATCCTCCTTTCCCATTCTTACCTAGCCTGTCTGTCCTCCTCACTTCTGGCCTAATTCTTCATCTTCTTTCTACCTTTCCTCCCTCTTACCTTCACTCTCTCCACTTCACCCTTCCTCCTTCATACCCCGCTCCCACCCCCCTATCCCCCCTCCATTTTGTTTTTTCTGGGGGGGGCTGTTTGTTTTTGTTTTTTTGCTTTACATTTTTTAGCTGGTGGAAGCATTTTAAAAACACATAAAAAAGCAAGAATTTCACGGTGATGTATAAATAATAATAATAATAATAATAATAATACAGCTACATAGTAGGTGAGGTTGAAAAAATACACAAGTCCATCAAGTCAAACCTATGTGTGTGCTTTTATGTCAGTATAATATAATATTTCAATAATATATTAAGAATAAACATAATAACAGAACAGTATTATAAAATAGATGTCTGAGGTAATTGATATGTGTTGGAAAAAAAAACATAAAAATAGGACTTTGGAGGATGTAGGGCTGACACTGAGGTGAGCACACAATATTGTGTAAAAATTATTTATTGAATAACATTTTTTAAAATTACATACAGAGATAATCATATCTCATAATATAACTGGTAGCATAACATGATTTATAGATATTGATATGTTTTCCACATGCTCGATGACAGTTCATATTAAGCAGAATTAACCAACGCATTTCGCAAAGTAATACCTCCGCTTCTTTAGGGAATTTCACAATATATCTAATTGTTATTAAATTGAAAGAGATATCGATATTGTCACATTATGCTAGTTGATCAATAAATCTAACAAACATTCATTCATTTACATAATATATAGCAAATCATATTACAAACGTGCTCACCAAATACATCAGTATACAGAAAGATGTGCTCCCACAGACTCAACATATAACCAGACTGCCCTCCAATTAATGGTCCTTGGTAGTGAAACCAGGACCCTGTCAGGCGAGCACTGGATCATGCAGTGATAGACATGGCAAAAACGGGAAATCCAGTATGAAGTACTGTAAAGGAGAGAGAGTGTATGTATATTCTATGACTAATACAATTTACAAAAAGTATATCCAGTTTCAGGCACAAAGCGCCACATATGTATACTCACTGTTACCCCTACAAAACATAACATGGGGGCAAAAAATAACCACATATCACATAGTGGACCCAAAGATTAGGTCATTCAGGATATATGTGACAAGCCCCTATGGAAGTGAGGGGGAGTATAATTTAATCATTTCATAGCTGACAGGATCAACTGTATATACCTCCAGCTGATATACAGTATCAAGTGTGGTCCCCAATGAAAATCTCCAATGGATTTGACTCCAAAAAACAGTATCCAAAAGTTATCATCATAATTATCTGGGACTCATACTGATATCGACCACAACTGGTGCTACCAAAACCTCCCAGAATCCAAAAACGGGGGTCTACCATTCATGTCATCATGTAAACAAATAGCGCCTAACAACATCTCCCCACTGTTAGATCCACAAATCACTATACACTAGGAGCTACTCCAAACACATCACCGTCCTTACCTTGCAATAAAAGGTTGTTGATAAGCCTTTACAGCATCAGCAGCGTCAATATGTATGCTGCCGGGAGAACACCCAGCTACTAAGTCCGCCACTACACTTTTAAAAATTATCTCACCTGATGAGGCGGGGCCAGGCGAGACCCACAAACGTCACGTCCGGTGCGGGGGCCCGAGCAGGGTTCATGCGCACGCACCTAGCAGACCCGGATCAATGGTAAATATCTGGGTCTGCGTGCAGTACACACAGCGACCTCTTCCAACCGGAGGAAAACTCCATGGCAGAATGAAAGCACTAGGGATGCAAATGCGTTCCCATGCTTCCCCCAGGTATCTGCCAATGACTAGGACTAGAGCAGGCAATCCAGGTACACAAGAGCCAGCGAAGAGCACATCCACACACCAGAGGCTATACAAACTTGAACCCAATTACATTACATGAATATATTTAGCATTTATTCTGCCTACATTTATTGCTGTTTAGCTATAACCACCTTATAAGATCTCTATAGAGATTGGACATTCACAGGGGACATACCCATAAGGAAAGGAAGGGGAAAAAAAAGAAAAATAAAAGGAAAAAGAAGAAGAAAAGAAAAAAGAAAAAGGAAAAAAGAGAAAAAGAAAGAAAATGAAGGGAGAGGGTAAAGAAAGGGCTTACAAAATCACAAGTATGGCTTAAATGTCAGTGCTGTGTTCAGCCCTGGAGGGGCGAGGTCGCTTTTTGATTGTATATCCGTTTGGTAATTGACTCAGATGGTTGGATGTGTCATTGCCATCATCCCGTAATATTTCCAAAGAAAGATTTTTAAACCTCTAGTGGGATTTTAAAGGCAATGTAACAATAAATTTAAATAAAACATTTGTTTTATCATAAATAAAAGTTTAAATAGAATTCATAACACACATAAATCAAACTTCATGATATTTTGAACAGTACATAATATTTAAAAATCTCAGTGAATGATGATGAAAAAGAGGTGGATAGTGATACATCTTACTACAAGATACAATCACCACCGGTGCACAAAAGGTGGCGTCAAGTAGCAGAATTACAACGCATTTCAACATACAATATTCAAAAAAGTATTCCTCAGGGAAAATTGTATCAAAGTCTAGCAAAAAAATGAAAATAGCAATATTATAAACCGCAAATATATATCAAATTTATGGTAAAGTGGACAAAATATCTGTCAGAACCACTTACATCTTCCATACATTTCTCAAGTAACTGTTAATGCATTCCCAGTGTCAGAGTGAGAGGGTTTCAGTCCTCCATTACCCAAGCTGCCCCACATCCTCCACAAGACGACAGGATATAGTAAGGATCCCAAAGAATGGCGTCCATAGCATAGCTTGATGGCTGTATCAAAAATATATAAAAAATGTAGTATAAGGAAACCCCCCAAAAAGAAACATATCTGCAAAGGTTCCTAGGGCGCCCCCTTTAAAAAGGTCCGGTTATTCCCCACCAAGATCTTACCTTGAAAGAAAAAGAAAAAGTGGAAATGGAAAGTTCATCCAGACTGAAGTTCAGCATAGGTGAAATGCCTTCACTCAATAACAGCCCCCTTCGGTTGCACACCGGGGGGGGAATAATGGCGCCATTTGCTGTCCCTGGCATCCTTATAAAGGGTGTGGGCATTGCAAAGAGAAGGAGGTGCCGCGCCTGCATTGTACCATGCCACCGCTCCAGGCATGGTACAGCTTGAGGAGGAGTCCGGCGGATGTACACATCTGGTCAGATAGGGTCGGCACCATGTTGGAAAAGGACGATGGGCCCTGCCCACCAGAAGGAACTGCTGGTGGGCAGGAAAGTAAATGACGCTGCATCATCGCCGAGGCGTGGCCAAAGCGTGATGCAGCGTCATTGCCTTGGAGAGGGGAGGAGGCAAACGGACCAGTGATGGATGCTACTGTAGGACATCCTGGGTGAGGGGATGACACCATCCCAGCTGCGGACCAACCACGGTAGAAGTGGCAGCACGAGCGTCACTTGTAATACCCTAGTGTATCACTATCTACCTCTTTTTCATCATCATGCACTGATTTTTTAATATTATGTACTGTTCAAAATATCATGAAGTTTGATTTATGTGTGTTATGAATTCTATTTAAACTTGTATTTATGATAAACACATTTTTTATTTAAATTTATTGTTACATTGCCTTTAAAATCCCACTAGGGGTTTAAAAATCTTTCTTTGGGTATATCCATTTTGTTTCCTGTTTCAGGATTTGTTTGTCAAAATCGCCTCCCCGTGAGTTCTGGAAAATACGTTCCAAGACAAAAAAGGAGATCACTGATGGGTCAAAATTATGTTAAGTCCCACATATTTACATATAGGTGTGTATAGCAAACCCACCTCCTTATAATAAAGATGGTCCTGTATACGTCGACCAAAGGTATGCTTAGCCTTTCCTATATAAAATGCACCATAAGTGCAAAGTGCAAAATATGGCCCTTCCTCACCCAGGGACATTGGTCACATCCCCCACAATGATACGTGCCCACACCTCCCACAGCTCCTTCTTGAGAGTCAACAGATGCATAATGGCTATGGACCAGGCTATCTCTGACTGACTGGGCTTGTCTAAATACCACCTCAGGTCTGTCATTAACATATTTCGAAATAACACTATCCTCGGATAGGAAGTGCCAATTACGGGCTAAGATTGCCCGAAATTGGTCCTGCTGTGTACTTAATTTGGTGATTACTTTTGTGGTATTTTTGACAGGTTGGACTTTTTTTAAAAATTGGTTCCTCTCTTTGGTTCAACTTGGTTTTCTGATATGATCATTTTAGGACCTTTTTACTATATTCTCTATTCAATAGATGATAAAAAAGGGCCTCAGTCTTAAAGTCCTCCTCTCTGGCACAGTTTCTCTGCAGCCTGAGGTATTGGCTAAACAGGATACTCCGTAAAAGTCAGGGGCATCCCCCGTGACGAAGTCGGATGTGACGAAGCGTGTAGGGGTGTGGCTACATGGAGCCTGTATGTTGAAGCTGGGATGGTGTTTTGATGTCTACCAAATGAAGCAGTGGTGAGATTGCAGCACAGAGCCACTCGGCATGTCTTGTACCATGTTAAAAAAATGTCTGTTTTTAACTATATTTGATGTACGTGCAATATTTATTTTAAATGAATCAATACCTCAAATGATTTTACACTATTGGAGGCTCTATTTCTCCTTCTATTTTCTACATGTGGAGTCGAATCCGGGTATGTGAATGGAGTGAGGCGTTTTACAGCAGCTGTTCCATTTAATCTTTGAGTTTGTTTGCCAAACACGAGAGTGAATGGCAACATTTAATAAAGAAATAAACCCCAGTAACTCTACTGGGATCAAAAAAATGGCTACTTCGGCAACAAATAGTCAACACCTGGGTATGTATCTAAAATGACAAAATGTATTACTCAATCTTAGAACGTGCTGAAACACACATAAAATGCACCTATATAAAAAATGAATCCAGCTGCACACTGTTTGCTTCCCCAGGTGCTCTCATGGGAGATCACTCTAGCAAGCAAAGTAGAGGTGAACACTAACTAGAAAGAAATGAAAAAACATGAACATGGACAAACAAAAGCATAAAAACAACCACAACACAGATGGTCCAGACACCAGTCTGCCATTCACAGTGAAATTGAAGTGCGATAAATTCGCATAGGTGCACACAAATTGTGTGGAAAAAACAAAGGGGAAATGAATTAACCCAGATGCTATGATCCCAAAGGGATATATTCAATGTCACTGTGAGTGCCCCCCTAGGGGTACCATAGGCATATAATCAGTGGTTGGCTAATGCCTGGTGTGCAAATAGGGTAGAATAGATGATGCTGTCACATAGGTGTTCGGCAAACTGCTGTATATGTTCATTTGTTTTAGTAATTGTTGTCATTTCTCATCTTGCCTTAATGTGAATGTACCGTCCCCTGATAAGGAGGTCAAGTTGCAGAGACAAAAGTCCTTCAAAGTGCACTACAGGCATTCACTGATTACTGTTGTAACACAAATGTCCAGCGAATCATACAGCAGAAAGCATATTACAGTCCAATTTCGCAGCCTTGAATAAAAGTGTGTCAGAAAAATAAGATAATACAATATAGCCACAAGGGGCTATCACTTCAAATTGCTGCCCGTTAGATCAAGTGACCTTTGCATCGGTCTTCCTATTTAAATATTTAAGCAGTTGGTCTTGGCATGTACTATAACAACAGTCACTGATAGCCAGGTCAATGGGAATGGGATAGGAGGAAAAGGATTGAAGTTATAAATAAGGTTTTAGTGCATTACCACCCTAATGGCCAGTATGGAATTTCCGCTGTATCCATGCGTTGATCCAGGTCTCCTTGCATCAGCCACCTCTTGGCTGCTCATGTGTGATGAGGTGATCTCCTCTTGTCACCGTGTAGCCGCTGAATGCGCGGGGCTTGTGGGACCGATCAGCTGTGATGGATGCTGGGCGCTGATGACGCTTGCATCTCCTATCCTACATCTCCTATCCCACGGTGGTGACAGATGGGGGGAGGGCGTGTCGTCCGGCCGGCGTCACATGACCGCTGTGACGTCAACGCGTTTCACTTAACCAGCGTAGCTTCATCTGGACTAGGCGTGGTCGGGGGCTGTCACTTCCTTTTATTTGTTAAGTCATCCCGACAGCGCCGCCCATGTTATTGTGTACATTGTAAGCCTGGTTCATGCTTTCGCTTTCTGACTGAAGTGGTTCACATAAAGTGGGGCCGTTCACATAAACTTCTTTTTCTCTTGTCCTTTCCAAGAGCCTGTGCTGTAATAAGGCTGATAGTTCAAGATATCTTTATGATTTTAAAGTTTTTGATCTTAGATTGTTGGGGTCAACAATATCAGATATTGCAGCGAACTGCTTTTTATGTTTATGTTAATTTATTTATAGGCAAATAAACTGATCTATTAATAAGCTTAGCCCAACCATTCCATGTATCGACTTCATAGGAACATAATATCATAACCTCTGATATTGACAAGACTAAGGACATAGAGGGAGAATCTAGAGCAGGATAGAATAGAATAGAGTAGAATGAAGTGGGAGAAGGAAGAATGAGGAAACCCAAGACCAAGGAACGAGTATCATCTCTCAAATTGTGGTACATTATTAGACTTCTACAGGCTGAGGCACAGATACGTCTGTTTAGGTTCTATGATTAATAATTGGTTACAGTTAGCTTAATGGAAGTGAGTTTACTAGAGGTCTGGATATCTCACATCCTAGACAATTTCTTATGCGGGAGTCAGATACCCATCGAGCCCCTTCAATATAAGAACAACCATAACCCCATAAAGATTGCCAATTTAGGGGCCAGATGTCCCCATCAAGTGAGTGGGGATTGTCACCTAAGGAAGCTATGGATGTTAGTCATATAGAAACAGCTATGATCGTTATCTTATATGCCCCTAAGGTTCCAAAAAGACCAGTAAATTCAACTCTGTGTTGAGTGCCCGAGGGGCAAGGGACCCCAATCGATAAATCCACCTCTTCTCCTTCTGCAGGAGGATTCAATTGAAGTCCCCCCTTCCCGGCGACAATTTGAGTGCATAAATACCCTTTACCTTTAGGCCATCTGGTTTACCCTGGTGGTATAGGGCAAAAAGCTTTGCTAATGGTTTTTCCTGAGACTTTTCTGGGTCTCTTTCTCTTTCACCTTTAATTTTACGCAAATGCTCACCTATCCGAGTCCTAAGGGATCTCTTGGTTTTACCAATATAGATCTTTGGACAACGACAGGTGAGCATGTAGATTACTTTGCTTGTCGAGCAATAATGAGATCCCGGATCTCAAAGGACTGCTGTCTAAGAGCATCGTAAAACATAGTAGTCCTGTCCACAAATGGGCAGACTTGACATCCGCTACATGGATACATGCCTTTACTTCTGGGGTAAATTAAGAGCCAATTTGGGTTTGGCTCCTTTACAAATTCTGATCGCACAAGTATGTCCCCTAGATTTCTGGCCCTTTTTGCCACTAGGGTGGGCGACATCCCTACAATTTCCTTGATTCCAGGGCCGTTCAATAGTATTCCCCAGTGTTCTTTCAGGATGCAGCGTACAGATTCCCACTGGGCACCATAAGGGGTAATCAATCTTACAGGGCCTGGGTCAGCGTTTTTTCCTTTTTTTGGGGTAGTTCTCAGAGCCAGCAAGCTTTCTCTGTTTCTACATGCTGCCTTGACCCTGGCCTTGCAGATTTGTCCATGGGAATATCCCCGTTCGCGAAACCTTTTATACAGGTCTGCGTTTTCCTTTTGAAGATCACTTTTTCGGGTACAGTTCCTTTTAATCCTTAGGAATTGGCCAACCGGAATTCCATTTTTGAGCCAAGGGGGTTGATGGCTATCGGCTCTTAAAAGAGTGTTGGCCGATGTTTTCTTGCGAAAAGTGCTAGTACATACTTTTCCATTTTCAATAGAAATCAAAAGGTCCAGGAAGGGTATTTGTTTCTCATCGACAATATAGGTTAATCGAATATTGGGATCATTATTATTTAATAGGTCGATGAAGGTATATACTTCCTCCCTAGTGCCCTTCCAAATAACCAGCGCGTCATCAATGTACCTCAGCCATGTATGCACATGTTCTGAGTACATTGGTGACTGGAAGACTTCTTCCTCTTCCCATAACTCAAGATGGAGGCACGCGTATGCTGGTGCCCATGCGGCCCCCATCGAGGTACCCCTAATCTGCTGATAGTAGTGTGAGGAGAACTGAAAGAAGTTGTTCTTCAGAGCGAATTCCAATAATTCTATTAAAAACTCATTCTGAGGTCCAAATTTGGGGTATTTTGATTCAAGAAAGGCCTTTACTGGCTGAATACCACATTGATGTGGGATAGAGGTGTATAGGGACTCAACGTCTATCCCCACAAGCAGGCAGTCTTCAGTACTCTCCAAGTCAGCTAACTTCGATAGTACATGACGAGTGTTCTGTACATACGATCTAAGACTGGTGACCATTTCTTTTTAGAAGAGAGTCCAGATATATCCCAACTAGGGATGAGCCGAACACCCCCCTGTTCGGTTCGCACCAGAACTTGCGAACAGGCAAAAAATGAGTTTGAACATGCGAACACCGTTAAAGTCTATGGGACACGAACATGAATAATCAAAAGTGCTAATTTTAAAGGCTTATATGCAAGTTATTGTCATAAAAAGTGTTTGGGGACCTGGGTCCTGCCCCAGGGGACATGGATCAATGCAAAAAAAGTTTTAAAAACGGCCATTTTTTTGGGAGCAGTTATTTTAATAATGCTTAAAGTGAAACAATAAAAGTGTAATATCCCTTTAAATTTCGTACCTGGGGGGTGTCTATAGTATGCCTGTAAAGGGGCACATGTTTCCCGTGTCTGACAGCAAAATGACATTTCAAAGGAAAAAAGTCATTTAAAACTACTCGTGGCTATTAATGCATTGCCGGTCTGACAATACACATAGAAGTTCACGGGGAATGCCACAGGGAAGTCCCGTCAAGTCACCGTGCGTCAAAGGAGGGCGGGGCCACCCGGTGGCCCCGCCCCCGTTAATTAAGAACCGTCAGAAGAGGAGAAGCGTCACACGGCGGGAGCCTCCCTCCATGCCATCATGGATGCGGAACGACCCGAAAAGAAGATGAAGACAAGAAGATGAAGACAAGAAGATGAAGAGAAGAAGATGAAGAGAAGAGCGGGAGCCTCCCTCCATGCCATCATGGATGCGGAGCGGCCCGAGGAGAAGAAGGGAAGACGACACCGGGGCCGAGGAGGAGATGCCGGACGAGAACACCGGAGGAAGAACCAGAAGAACCAGAAGAAGATGGAGGAAGAAACTGAAGGAAGATAGAAGAAAGAAGAAGCATTTAAAAAAAGGAATTGTCAAAAACTTTTGTCATTTTTAACATTTTTGACACTTTTTTTGTGAAATGGTAGGGGTACTTTTGTGCCCCCTTACCATTTCACACAGGGGGGAGGGCCGGGATCTGGGGGTCCCCTTGTTAGAGGGGGCTTCCACATTCCGATAAGCCCCCACCCGCAGACCCCCACAACCACCGGCCAGGGTTGTGGGGATGAGGCCCTTGTCCTCATTATCATGGGGACAAGGTGTTTTGGGGGGCTACCCCAAAGCACCCTCCCAATGTTGAGGGCATGTGGCCTTGTACGGTTCAGGAGGGGGGGCGCTCTCTCGTCCCCCCTCTTTTCCTGCGGCCTGCCAGGTTGCGTGCTAGGATAAGGGTCTGGTATGGATTTTTGGGGGACCCCACGCCATTTTTTAATTACATTTTGGCCGGGGTTCCCCTTAATATCCATACCAGACCTGAAGGGTCTGGTGTAGATTTTGAGGGGGACCCCACGCCATTTTTTTTTTAAATTTTGGCCGGGGTTCCCCTTAATATCCATACCAGACCTGAAGGGTCTGGTATGGGATTTAGGGGGACCCCCCACGTCTTTTTTTTTTGGTTCAGGGTTCCCCTGTGGGGAATTCCCATGCCGTTTTTATCAATGAACTTTTATGTGTATTGTCGGACCGCCAATTCATTAATAGCCACAAGTAGTTACTTTTTTTCCTTTGAAATGTCATTTTGCTGTCAGACTGTTCTAAACACGGGAAACATGCACCCCTTTACAGGCATACTAGTCTGCCTTTACAGGCATACTATAGACACCCCCCAGGTATGAAGTTTAAAGGGATATTACACTTTTATTGTTTCACTTTAAGCATTATTAAAATCACTGCTCCCAAAAAAATGCACTTTTGATTTCTCCCATAGACTTTTAAAGGGTGTTCCGTGACATTCGAATTTGCCGCGAACACCCCAAATTATTTGCTGTTGGGGGAACTTGCAAACAGCCGATGTTCATGAGTTCGACTCGAACTCGAAGCTCATCCTTATTCCCAACTTTCTCCAGAGGTCCCTTAATTGCCGAGACTATCGGCCTACCAGGTGGTTTTTCGGGACATTTGTGTACTTTTGGAATGATATAAAAAGTGAACTCCCTCACAAGCAGATGATCAAACTCCCGTTGACTTAGTATGGCCGCCTCCTTTGCTTCTATGAGGATGCCATTCAGCTTCTGTACCACATTGGGGAATGGGTCACGGTCAAGTTTCCTATATGTCAAGGGGTCACCTAATAGTCACTTTGCTTCTGCCTCATAGAACTTGTCGTCCATGAGGACGACATTTCCCCCTTTATCACTTTTCTTAAAAATGATATTTTTTGCCTTCCTTAATTCCATCAAAGCGGCTCTCTCGTCCTTTGTTAAATTATCTTTCCCTTTTTGGGTCCAATCAATTTTACTCAAATCATTTTGGACCATTTCCAAAAAAAGGTAAAGCCTTTTTTAGGGAAGGCATTTTGGTTGAGCGCATTGTCAAATCCGCTATTCGTCTAGTGGGACAACTTGGGGCGGCCGGGTTCTCACTCTCCTCCAAGAGGGCGTTTAAAATGTCCAGGGCTTGTTGATCCTCTATGTTTAACTGTATGTCCCCAGGGGGCACTGCCTCCCTATTTTCATACAATGATCTAAAAAATACCTTCCGTAGGAATAAAGCCACATCTTTATAGACTGTGAATTCATCCATGTTAGTTGAAGGTGAGAATGACATTCCCTTTTGAAGAAGATTAATATGATTTGGGGTGAGTGTAAAGGTGGAAAGATTGATGACTTTCATGTCGGTTTCCGGTAACTCCGGAAACAGTTCTACCTCCTCTGGCTGCGTGTACGTGACCCTGCCTGTGTCCATTTGACTTGCTCTTTGCTCTTGTTGTGTACTTTTTGGTTTTGTGAGGTTCTTTGGGGGAGGGAGCGGTTTTCTGGGACAACCTCCCCCTCCTGTTCCAAAAAGTCACATTTTTTGAAATTCTTCTCTTTCTTCCTCTCCCAATTTCTCCTGTCTTCCCCTTGATCGGGACCTTTGTCCTCTCCTACTAGATCCACTTCTTCCCCTCCTGATAGTAAGATCAAACACCTGATCCTTTTCAAAGTCGGCCAAATCCCTCCTGAACTTGGATTGTTTAGTTGTTTTAAGATTAAGTTGTGCCCTCTCAATTTCCTTCTTAAGGATGTCATTCAGTCTAGTGAATTCTTCCAAACTTTTTAGGGGGTCTAATTTCTGGGTGCTGATATCTATCTTCTTTTTTATTTTTTTATTTTTTTTTAATCTTTTTTAGTTCTTCCAACTGTATTTTTTCTTCCTCAACAATGAGGCCCATAACTGCAATCCCATGGTTTATGCATAGTTCCTTCCACTTTGGACGGAACCTTTCATTGTGAAGATGTTCAGCTGGAACTGTGTGATCTCTCAATTTTATGGTCTATGTATGTTTCCAAGAAAGACACATCCCATTTCCTATTCAAATGCTTTATAAGCAATTTTTTTATGTTCTTTGAACTTATTTTTAATATCCTCCTCCAAGCTGGTGGATTTGGATGAATCTTTCTGGAAAGCAATTCTAATCTCCTGATCTATTTCATCTCCCAAAACAAACGCCATCGTAAATAAACGTGAACTTATTACTGAACATATACACAATTCAATATTTAACAGTGTGAAGCTTAGAGTATTGTAGTAGGAGCTGGTTTAAGAATGGGCCTTAAGGAGTCCACAATAAAGCATATGCGGCCAAGCGGAGAAAAAAGAAAAACCTGGTCCTACTGCATACAAAACCCTGGTGACGGGTAATCAATATATACCCTGATAAAGCTTACCTAAGTGTGGCAGTGTTGCTATGGCCAGAGAACAAGGCATATAATAGAGAAATAAACCCCAGTAACTCTACTGGGATCAAAAAAGTGGCTACTTCGGCAACAAATAGTCAACACCTGGGTATGTATCTAAAATGACAAAATTTATTACTCAATCTAAGAACGTGCTGAAACACACAAAAAATGCACCTATATAAAAAATGAATCCAGCTGCACACTGTTTGCTTCACCGGGTGATCTCATGGGAGATCACTCTAGCAAGCAAAGTAGAGGTGAACACTAATGCCCCGTACACACGGTCGGACATTGATCGGACATTCCGACAACAAAATCCATGGATTTTTTCAGACGGATGTTGGCTCAAACTTGTCTTGCATACACACGGTCACACAAAGTTGTTGGAAAATCTGATCATTCTGAACGCGGTGACGTAAAACACGTACGTCGGGACTATAAACGGGGCAGTAGCCATTAGCTTTCATCTCTTTATTTATTCTGAGCATGCGTGGCACTTTGTGCGTCGGATTTGTGTACACACGATTGGGAATTCCAACAAAGGATTTTGTTGTCGGAAAATTTTATAGTCTGCTCTCAAACTTTGTGTGTCGGAAAATGTGTGATGGAGCCTACACACGGTCGGAATTTCCGACAACAAGATCCTATCACACATTTTCCATCGGAAAATCCGACCGTGTGTACGGGGCATAACAAGAAAGAAAGGAAAAAACATGAACATGGACAAACAAAAACATAAAAACAACCACAACACAGATGGTCCGGACACCAGTCTGCCATTCACAGTGAAATTGAAGTGCGATAAAGTCGCATAGGTGCACACAAATTCTGTGGAAAAATTAAAGGGGAAATGAATTTACCCAGATGCTATGATCCCAAAGGGATATATTCAATGTCACTGTGAGTGGCCCCCCAGGGGTACCATAGGCATAGTATCAGTGGTTGGCTAATGCCTGGTGTGCAAATAGGGTAGAATAGATGATGCTGTCACATAGGTGTTCGGCAAACTGCTGTATATGTTCATTTGTTTTAGTAATTGTTGTCATTTCTCATCTTGCCTTAATGTGAATGTACCGTCCCCTGATAAGGAGGTCAAGTTGCAGAGACAAAAGTCCTTCAAAGTGCACTACAGGCATTCACTGATTACTGTTGTAACACAAATGTCCAGCGAATCATACAGCAGAAAGCATATTACAGTCCAATTTCGCAGCCTTGAATAAAAGTGTGTCAGAAAAATAAGATAATACAATATAGCCACAAGGGGCTATCACTTCAAATTGCTGCCCATTAGATCAAGTGACCTTTGCATCGGTCTTCCTATTTAAATATTTAAGCCGTTGGTCTTGGCATGTACTATAACAACAGTCACTGATAGCCAGGTCAATGGGAATGGGATAGGAGGAAAAGGATTGAAGTTATAAATAGGATTTTAGTGCATTACCACCCTAATGGCCAGTATGGAATTTCTGCTGTATCCATGTGTTGATCCAGGTCTCCTTGCATCAGCCACCTCTTGGCTGCTCACGTGTGATGAGGTGATCTCCTCTTGTCACCGTGTAACCGCTGAATGCGCGGGGCTTGTGGGACCGATCAGCTGTGATGGATGCTGGGCACTGATGATGCTTGCATCTCCTATCCTACATCTCCTATCCCATGGTGGTGACAGATGGGGGGAGGGCGTGTCGTCCGGCCGGCATCACATGACCGATGTGACGTCAACGCGTTTCGATTAACCAATCAGCGTAGCTTCATCTGGACTAGGCGTGGTTGGGGGCTGTCACTTCCTTTTATTTGTTAAGTCATCCCAACAGCGCCGCCCATGTTATTGTGTACATTGTAAGCCTGGTTCATGCTTTCGCTTTCTGACTGAAGTGGTTCACATAAAGTGGGGCCGTTCACATAAACTTCTTTTTCTCTTGTCCTTTCCAAGAGCCTGTGCTGTAATAAGGCTGATAGTTCAAGATATCTTTATGATTTTAAAGTTTTTGATCTTAGATTGTTGGGGTCAACAATATCAGATATTGCAGCGAACTGCTTTTTACGTTTATGTTAATTTATTTATAGGCAAATGAACTGATCTATTAATAAGCTTAGCCCAACCATTCCATGTATCGACTTCATAGGAACATAATATCATAACCTCAGATATTGACAAGACTAAGGACATAGAGGGAGAATATAGAGCAGGATAGAAAAGAATAGAGTAGAATGAAGTGGGAGAAGGAAGAATGAGGAAACCCAAGACCAAGGAATGAGTAGCATCGCTCAAATTGTGGTAAATTATTAGACCACTACAGGCTGAGGCACAGATATGTCTGTTTAGGTTCTATGATTAATAATTGATTAGCTTAATGGAAGTGAGTTTACTAGAGGTCTGGATATCTCACATCCTAGACAATTTCTTATGCGGGAGTCAAATACCCATCAAGCCCCTTCAATATAAGAACAACCATAACCCCATAAAGATTGCCAGTTTACGGGCCAGGTGTCCCCATCAAGTGAGTGGGGATTGTCACCTAAGGAAGCTATGGATGTTAGTAATATAGAAACAGCTATGATCGTTATCTCATATGCCCATAAGGTTCCAAAAAGACCTGTAAATTAAACTCTGTGTTGAGTTCCTGACTATTTGTTGCCGAAGTAGCCACTTTTTTGATCCCAGTAGAGTTACTGGGGGTTTATTTCTCTATTATATGCCCTGTTTTCTGGCTATAGCAACACTGTCACACTTAGGTAAGCTTTATCAGGGTATATATTGATTACCCGTCACCAGGATTTTGTATGCAGTAGGACAAGGTTTTTCTTTTTTCTCCCCTTGGCTAAATGGCAACATTATCTGGTGAGCTTGTTTCTAAGGGAAGCTTACTTTTTTGGTGTGGATTTATAAGACTTTTTTTTACAATTTTTTATGTATATTTTTTCACTCTTTATTTGTATACATATATACACATTTTTCATCATGAAGGACATTTTTTGTCTCTTTTGTCTTTTTTGGACACATTTAAGAGCACTACTGTGGATTATATTATATATACACGGTTATATATTTATGTTTTTCACCTTTTGTTAAGAGCACCTTAAAGAGGAGTTTATGCAACTTTTTTGACTCTGGTAGGTTACAGTCTAGTAGAAAACATAGTTTTGAGGCTTCTGTTGGTCAAGAGAGGAGCGGTGGGAAGGCAGCCTCCTCAGGGATGCTTTTCAAAATTTTTTTAGTCCTCGGCACCCAGGGCTCTCAGCTTCCACATCCCATCAACAGCGTCTGCATCATATAATGGGAGATTATCTAGTGGTGAAAACAGACATGGAGAGCTTTCCAGTTGATGATCCACTGGGTTACTGGGTCATGACAATAGACCACTGGCAAGAACTTGCCCAGTATGCAATTGAGCTGCTGGGCTGCCCTGCATCCAGTGTGATTTCTGAATGGGCATGTAGTGCTGCCAGAGGTTTTGTGACAAAAAAGAGAACGCGTCTGTTAACAGACTCCATGGACCGCCTGACATTTATCAAAATGTATCAGTCCTGGATTAGCAGCAGCTATCAAGCCCCTGGTGCTAATGTTGTTGATTAGGTGCTTTCTGGATCTTGAATCTCTAAAAGACTATCTAGGCTGCCTAGCTTTGTGAGTGTTGATTTCATCTGGAAGAATGTTTTTGGTGTAGGTTTCATGGGCACAATTAACACCCAAAGAGCAATTTTTTTACACCTGTTTGACAAGTGCATATCATTTAAATTTTTGACAGCAGGGCCAATTCTTGCTTTCAATAACAGTACCTCTATAGGGTTAAAGTGTGAAGGCTCAATCAACACCCAAAGACCAATTTTTCCACATCTGTTACTTCTAGCCAAAGTCTGTGGAAGAGACACCAAAATTTACCCAAACAATCTGTAATCTTGTTCCCCATGCACAGTGTGGCCTCATCATACAGATTGACTCCCCAAGCTGTTTATAAAATAAAGAAAGCTTGAATGAAAATGACATTTTTGGCCTTATAAATGCTAGACATGTACATGACTTTGTTTCGATTTGTTAATCTAGCTATTTAGTTTCGTAATTTTTTTTTTATTCGTTCAATTCGTATTTGTATTCTTGATTTGTATTCGGGATTCTGTTAGAAGTTTTCTTTTATCTAATATCTAATATTTATCAATTAACAAATATTAACAAATTAATGAATGGATTGGGTCTTTTTAGAATAATTGACTTGTATATATTTATATTTTCTAGATATGGAAAAAGTGAAATTATTTAGATTCTTATACTTGTGAAGGTATACATATTGTTATAAGCTTCATAAGCATTTCTTTGGAGAACTAACATATGGTCGTAATTAGCTTTACCCCCCCCCCGACAAATGAGATGAGAAGAGTTTTAAGAATATTTCTTAAGATGTAAAATTTTATTGTTTAGTTAAGAGTATAAGTTCTTTATAATACAATATTTCTTGATTAAGATATTAATAAGAACATTGGGTTTTCAATGAATATGGCCAATCACAGCGCCGGAGCTGGGGTACCCAGAAGTAACCCCCGGGAGAGATGTCGCCGGCCGGAGGGGTACGAGGACCGCTGCAGGGGCTTCGATGTGAGGTAAGTAATTCATAATGAGCTAGTATGCTATGCATACTAGCTCATTATGCCTTTGTCTTGCCGGGTTTTTTATAGGGTTTACAACCACTTTAATAGATCCTTCCATGTAATGTAATGTTGGAAATATCTGTACAGCAGTCGCTGACATGTCTTCAGATTATAACTGGCCACATACAGGAACCAATCTCATATTGGAACAATTGGTTCGATCACATAAAAGTCTTTGGAGTCAGACCAAAATTGATACAGGTTTGTTTAAAGATATTGATATCGAAATTGAAGGAAAAGATCCTAAGTCCCAAATTCAATATAAGTTGCCACAAGAATCAATAGGTCCAGTTTCTGACATTGTACAAACATTTTTACAACAAGGAATATTAAAGAAAGCACAATCAGTGGTAAATATTTGTATTTGGCCTATCAAGAATGCTGATGATTCGCATTCTTTATCACTTGATTTAAGATCACTAAATAAATGCATTACAAATACCAAACCTATTATTTCTGATTTAAATTTAATGTCACACCTGGATGCCGAGGCTAAAGTATTTTCTGTACTGGAAATCGCCAACAGTCATTGTTCAGTACCAGTGACTAAAAGCTGTCAATATAAACTTGCCTTCAGCTTTAATAAAGAAACCTATGCATTCACTAGAATAATTCCAGGATTGGACAATAGGGATGGTATAGTTCATGAGCATTTAGAGAAAGTATTGTCAAAATTCTCTAGACCAAAATGTATTTTCCAGCATGTTGACCAGTTCTTGTTGTCTACACAGAGTATAGAGGAACATATCACTCTTTTGTCTGAGTTATTTGCTCTGTTACAAACAGTAGGGCTGAAACTGAACACAGAGTCAGTTCAGTTGATGAAAAGTCAGGTAGCATTCCTTCATATGCAAATTAGTCGTGGACAGAGACAGTTATCACAGGAAAAAGTTAGAAACATTTCTGCTATTCCAATTCCAACATCTTACAAGGCATTATATCATTTTTTGAGCGAAGTAAATTGTTGCAAATAATTTTTACAGAAATGTGATGATAAAGTTAAACCATTATTTGATTTTTTGAGACAAGATCAATTTTACGTCAATGGGGTAAAACCCAGACAGATGCCTTTAAAATGTTGAAAAGGGATCTGCAGAATGCTCCTTTATTGAATACAATTGAAATTGAAACGTCGCAGTCACAATAAAAATCGCTGATTGCCGCCATTACTAGTAAAAAAAAAAATTATTAATAAAAATGCCATAAAACTATCCCCTATTTAGTAAACGCTATAACTTTTGCGCAAACCAATTATTAAACGCTTATTGCAATTTTTTTTACCAAAATATGTAGAAGAATATGATCGGCCTAAACTGAGGAAAAAAAATATATTTTTATATATTTTTGGGGGATATTTAATATAGCAAAATGTAAAAAATAATGCGATTTTTTCAAAATTGTCGCTCTTATTTTGTTTATAGTGCAAAAAATAAAAATCACAGAGGCGATCAAATACCACCAAAAGAAAGCTGTATTTGTGGGAAAAAAAGGACGTCAATTTTGTTTGGGAGCCACGTTGCATGACCGCGCAATTGTCAGTTATAGCGACGCAGTGCCGAATCGCAAAAAACGCTCTGGTCAGGAAGGGGGTAAAATCTTCCAGGGCTGAAGCGGTTAAGCAATTGTTAAGTGTTTATTTTGCACTCAAAGTAACAGAAAAGATTGTGAGATCTAGTAAGATCATATTACAGACACCTGATCTATCACTAAAACTTCTTCTAGAGAAAATTAATTCAGGAGAAATATATGACAAATATTGCCCATTCTTTAAAACTTTACAATTTAAATCTATACAGGTAGATTTGGTAACAGAACATTATGCGTGTACAAATTTATTCACAAAACCTGTAAATGGCGTTTTTAGAACAGGCGTTGAGAGAGGCTTCAAGCCAGTATTTGTTAATAATATCAAGACAATGTTCAGCAGGTCTTCCTATGTGTTACTCAAAGAATGGTTATGTTATTCAGCAAAAATTCTACAGAAAATACTTAATTGGAAGATGTAAAAAAAAATTAAAGTACAGCACTCATGACTCTAAATCCTAAAAAGGAGAAGTGAATGAACACAGTTCACTTCAGGCTTCTGGGTTGATCTGAAACCTTTCATTGTTTGTGAAAACAAGGTTTCGAATCATGACAAAAATTGTGTCCTGTTATATTTAAAATACAAAGAACAATAGTATAAGGAATATTGGCCAGTTTAAGAGAAATAGAGCAAAGTAAGGTCATTAGAAATGTTATTATCATGTGTTTCATATCATGATAAAATGTTAGGACTGTGATATGTAAAATGAATAAGTAAATGAAGGTATATTTTAATCAATTAAATAGTAAATTCAAAGTAGTGATACTGCATTCTGTTTCAGGACCTGACTTATAAGTCACCAAAAGAAGAGAAGTTTTATATTTCTAGACTTTCCAGATGAAAACAAACTCTTGAAGCTTTAGAATATGAGTTCTGGGAGAAAATTTAACACAAGAGATTCATTTATCATAATTATTGTTGTCTTTCTATGTTCAATAAAGTTTTTCCAACTTTACAGAATGCAGGAAGAAGAAAAAGAAGAAGAAAAAAAAACTTCAAAAACTTCAAGACCTCTAATAAGAGAGAAAATTATAAAAAATAATTGACTTTTGATTTTTGACTACTGATGAAATAATTTATCCATCAGATATATTGCAGTTTATATATATATATACATTTTTATGTGACGTGATATGTTTATCATATCTAGATGAGACATTTTTTACACATCAATTTTTACAAACACATGTAGTGTACTTTCAGAGTTGAAAGGGTTAAACCTCTTTACAATAGAGTCACTTTAGTTAGGAAGAAAATCCGTTGTTAATTAAGATAAGAGTACCTTTTTATTAAAGTACATATAAACAAGTTAGGACTAACTTTACATTGTAATATGTATTTATTTTTAAAATCATCTCACATATATGAATGAATTGAAGTTAAGAAACCTATTTTAAGTTTAAATTTTGACAAGGTTATTTGAAAGTTTGTATGGATTATATATTTATGCTAAACACAATTTGGAGGGAAAGTATGGAACATATATTTCTGAAGTGACATCCATATTTCAAAGTATTGTACAACAATATTACATTTAAGAATGTATTAATATTAAGGGGGTTGATTATTTGGTAAAAGGGTGAAAATATTTTTATGGTATTTGAAGCAAAAGGTTTTCTAAGTTCACTTTTCCTTATATAGAATCAAAATTAAAAGTATATTCAAATCAATTATCTTAAGGTCTAAAAGCATGTATGGATACGAATGAGATGCGGTTGTAAATGGATTTAGATAAGAAAATGATTAAGATTGTTTAATCAATCATTTTGAGAGGGAAATGTTAGAAGTTTTCTTTCATCTAATATTTATCAATTAACACATATTAACAAATTAATGAATGTATTGGGTGTTTTTAGAATAATTGACTTGTATATATTTATATTTTCTAGATATGGAAACAGTGAAATTATATAGACTCTTATACCTGCGAAGGTATACATATTGTTATAAGCTTCATAAACATTTCTTTGGAGAACTAACATATGGTCGTAATTAGATTCACCCTCCCCCTTGGCAAATGAGATAAGAAGAAAGGTTTCATATTTCTTAAGATGTAAAAGATTATGTTTTAGTTAAGAATATAAGTTCTTTATATTACAATATTTCTTGATTAGGATATTTTTTTTAATATATTTTTATTGAAAGGTAAAAATCATACAGATTATAACAGCAACAGTATTGTATTTTTATATATCGATGGTTGTGGCAAATGCAGTGACCAGAAAAATAGCAGAGAAAGTGTAGCATGTAACCTAGGGGATGCGCACGTATATATCTCTAAAATGGGATAACAACATGTAGGAGGTAACAACTCCAAAATAGTAACATACTTATACAAAAGGGGGATAACTGGATGGTTCTGTAACGAAGGGTCCCTAGGGTTGCTGGGAGGAAACAAATGAAAAGTCCCAGAAAAGGGGGGTATGGATGAGGGGGAAGTGGGGGGGGGGGGAGGGTGAGCACCAAGTTCTTGTTATGGAGATGGAAAGGAGGTAGACATCAGCATTGTAATAGAGGTACAAGGGGTGGCGCTCTCCTTCAGTGTGTTGTTAGGAGGGATTGAGGTCGATGGTCGAGAGTCGTTCTTGACGGATGCTTTGTGGTCTGTTGAAAATTGGGTTCCATCGGTAGTGGGTCTTACAGAGGCAGAGAGTAGTATCACTGGAGGTGTTGGGAGAGGCCCATAATATGAGAATGAAAACTGTTCGAGGTTTGCCAGGTCCGCCGGAGTAAGCGTAGAGACCATATAGGCTTGCCAACTGTGGTAGAAACATGTTTTGGCTGTATCGTGTGAGAAGTTTGTGATCAATCTGTCCTTGAAACATAGTAGCAGGAGGTCTCTTTTGACTTGTGAGATTTTTAGGGGAACATTGGATATCCAATTTTTCAAGATGGATCTCTTGGCAAGTAGGAGACAAATGAAAGACAAGTCTTTATAAGGAGGGTTGGCATTGGGGGACCAAGGCAGCAACAGAGGGTCCCAGTGGCCGAAGATGAGGAGCAAGGGGTCTTTGGGTAGTTTCAGCAGGGTCACTTCAAAGATGTAAGAAAGGACTTGATCCCAGAAAATGGATATGTAGGGGCACGACCAAAAGCGGTGTGTCAGGGAAGGCTTGGGGTGATGACAGAAAGGGCAGGTAGAGGTGGTATGCTCTTGTTTGGTGGAGAGGAAGGTTATGTGGGCCCGATGTACAATTTTCAGTTGGGTTTCCCTCCAAGTTTCATTGGGGATAAATTTATGAATGACATTGAGACCCCGTAATGCCACGTATACATGAATAAAAATTCGGCCAGCAAAAGACCAATGAGAGTTTTTGTTCGCAAAATGTGACCGTGTCTTTGCTGGCCGAATTCCAGCCAGCAAAAGATTGGGAGCATGTTCTCAATTTTTTCGGTCAGAAAAAGTTCAGATAGGAAATTCCGATCGTCTGTAGCAATTCTGACGTGCAAAATTCCTACGCATTGAACTTCATTTTCTCGGCTCATCGTAGTGTTGTACGTCACCACGTTCTTGACGGTCGAAAGTTCAGCAAACTTTTGTGTGACCATGTGTATGCAAGCCAAGCTTGAGCGGAATTCTGTCGGAAAAACCATCCAAGATTTTTCTGACGGAAAATCCGCTCATGTGTACACGGCATAAAAGTTTGTCCACCAGCTCCGTGTCTGGAAAATCCTTGGCCCAGTTGGCCGCTGATGAAGGTGCTAGGGAAGGGGTGGTTTTCAGTAGAAGAGGTTGGTATATATTCAATATTTTGTATGAACAATCTGATAGAAGGACTCCCGTGATAGATTGTTTGAACCTTTTGTTATCGTCCTTACATGCGTTTTTCAGAAAACTGACATAGTGGAAGGCGTGAGATTGCGGAAGTGAGAACGTGTCCAGGTCACATAATGATGAAAATTTTGTGAGGCCTTTCCGATGCCAGATGTCATAGGGTTAGTGTTCCAGACCCGGAAGGAAGCTCGGGTGTCCTTGAATTGGAAGGTGGCTGTATATGAAGAGTGAGAGGTTGAGGCTTTTTCTGACTTCTCTCCATGCAATGGCCATGTCTCGTAGTAACAGATTATGTTGGAGCAGCGGTGGGACGGATTTCCACTTACAGTGGAGGAGGGCAACTAAGGAGTCTGGGTGTGCCATTGCAGTTTCTAAGGCATAATTGGAGTCGCAGGATGATTGGACTATCCAGTCCAGACCTGTCCTCAATAAGCAAGCTAAATTATAGGTTCAGGAGACTGATACCCCCTTTGCATCTGTGAAGATATAGTTTTGTGAGGGCTATGCCTGGTCACTTGTTTTGCCAAGGAAATTTAGAGATGGCTTTATTGAGAATTTTTGTATGCCTCTGGTGTAGAAGTAGTGGGATGGTTTGGAGTGGGTAGAGTAAACGGGCAAAGCTGACCATTTTTACCAGATGGAATCTTCCCAGGAGCGAGAGGGGCAGGTCCATCCAGTTATCAAGTTCTTGGGATATTTTTGTGAGCAGAGGGGGATGGTTGAGATGGTAAAAAGAGGAAGGCAGCTTCCCTATTTTGATTCCTAAGTAGGTGATGTGGGCTTTTGCTACTGTGAAGATTGAATGGCAGCTCCAGGGAGGATTGGAAAGTGTTCCTATGGGGAGGATTTCACTTTTGTTATAATTTATGCGAAGGCCTGAACACAGTTTGAATTAATCGAATATGGATTTGATTGTGGGCATTTCCGAGGATGAGTTCGGCGAGAATATAAGAACGTCGTCAGCGAAGAGGGAAGTATGTAGTTTGTGATTGCCGATGTTGATGCCATGCAGTGGGGCCGTTTGGAATAGATACCTAGACAGGGGTTCTAGCGCGATGTTAAAGAGGAGCAGGTATAGGGGGCAACCCTGTCTCATGCCTTTATGTAGGCGGAATTAATCCGATAGGAGGCCTGCTGCCACCAGCCTAGCTGCCGGAGCAGTGTACATGTTTTTTATAAGGTGGGTAAAGGGTCCGGAGAAACCCATTTTGGACATGACCATGGAAAGCCATTTGAAACTAACGTTATCGAAGGCTTTCTCCGCATCTAGGGTGATGATTGCGAAATCACCCCTCGGGTTGCTTTTGGGGTGTTCCAGGGCCAGCATCTCTTTTCTGATGTTCAGGGTACCACTTCTGCTTTTTATGAATCCCGATTGGGCAGCATTTACCAGGGAGGGGATGATGGAGGCTAATCTAGTGGCAACAATTTTTGAGAGAATCTTGACATCAAGGTTTAGAAGAGGGATAGGTTTGTACAATCCTGGTTCTTGGGGGTCTTTGCCCTTTTTTTAATAATAATTTAATGATGGCTTGGTTCCCCGTAGGTAGGTATGAGCCTTCGGACCATATATGCTGATAGACCTTATAGAGGGTGGGTTCCAAGAGTGTTTTTAGGGATTTGTAAAATTTGCCCGTGAAGCCATCGGGGCCAGGGGCTTTAGAAGGGGCTTGGTTCTGGATGGCAGTTGATATCTCAGGGAGGGAAATGGGCATATTAAGGCCTTCTAATTGTGAGTGAGTGACTTTGGTGAGGGTAATTTTCTCGAGGAAGGAGAATGCTGTCGGATTATCTATAGGGTCAGACGCATACAGGGAGGAGTAGTAGTGAAGCATAGCTGCGTTAACATCTTGCTGTGAGGTTTTAATATTGCCTGAGGGAGGTGATGTAAGTTGGACATTGGGGGCCCTTACAAAGTCTGGATAGCAGTTTTCCTGCCTTGTTGCCAAATTTATGGAGAGTTGCGTCCATATATGCCTTTTCTTTTAGTTCAAGGGTGTTTGCCCATGTGTCAAAGGCCTGCTTGGCCTGCCATGTCTTCCTATTGTTAGGGGAGTCAGCCATGTATAGGGAGCGTTGGGCTTGGTGTAGTCGGGAGCTAGCCAATTTGTAATTTGTTAGCGCGTTTCTTTTGAAAGAGGCCGCATAGGAAATGATCCGACCTCTAAGGAAAACCTTACTGGCTTCCCAAAATAGGTGAGGGTTATCTAGATGTGGAGTGTTGGCCGAGGAGTATTCAGGCCATGTTATTTCCATGTACTTTAGGAAGTCGGAATTATTATGGAGGTAGGAGGGGAAGCGCCACAGTTTGGGTAAAGGTCAGGAAAGTAAAGCGTCGCCGAAACTGGAGCGTGGTCCGAGATAGCAATGTCATGAATGTCAGCATCAGAAATCTTTGGGACAACGTCGTCTGAACAGAAAAGGTAGTTGATTCTAGTGAAGACATTGTAGGGGTTAGAGTAAAAGGTG
The DNA here is from genome assembly GCA_037952925.1 of Lithobates clamitans. NCBI lineage: Eukaryota > Metazoa > Chordata > Amphibia > Anura > Ranidae > Lithobates > Lithobates clamitans. The sequence goes on along the minus strand of JBBGZY010001983.1, from coordinate 1,841,312 downwards.
AACTCTCTATCAGCTGGGTGTCAGAGATGCCAAACGTCATGGAGCTGGAGGGAATCCATTGTGGAGGCGAGTTGGGTCTGATATCTGGGGTCAGGTAGAGATCGGGGACGTCTGGGAGACGATCTGTCGTTTATTGGGTCAAGAGTAGTACTAAACTCCCCGCCGATAATATGTGGGAGGTGTGGGTCGCGAAGGAGCCAGGTCGATAACTCACTAAAGAATTGTTTAGGGGGGTTATTGAAAGCATATACGTTCAAGATTATGAGGTCTTTAGCCCCTATCTGGACATGCGTCGATAGGAGTCGTCCTTGGGAATCCAACTTAACAGATATAACCATGCATGGAAGATTTGTATGTATGAGCAGTAGGACCCCTGCTTTGTGACATTTGATTAGGAGCCGAGGACTGTGCCCATCCATAACTTTTTCATACGGGGCAAATCGGATGCGGAGAGGTGGGCTTCCTGTAGAAGGGCAATTTTCATTCTCTTGTTAGGGAAACGGAGCCCTTTTACATTCCAGGAGACTATATTCATGTTGGGGGGCCATCAATAAAAACTGGGCTGGTGTTGTATGATTAGTTCGGAGTGTGATATGAAGATGAACTGTAGGTGCAGGTGAGGATAGAGAGTTGTCTACATTGTATAAAAGTGGTGCCTTAGTGTCAGGTGCTGTGGGTATACCATGGTGTGGAAGGAAGAAGATAAGGGGAGGGTACAGAGGGAGGGGGGTCATAGGTAAAAGCAAAATAGCTTATTGAATAACTGATCGAATAATCACTTTTTTCTGCATGGAGTCACTTTGTAGTCCAGCTCCCATGACAAGACCTGAATACTGCAGCATTGCAGAAAACCCACGTAATAAGAGGTGGTTGATACTGCCAATTCGGGTTGTGTATGGGAAGAAGAATAAGCTCTATGCAGGAACGCCAGAAGAGGTACATTAGTGCTAGAAGCGAAAACAAAACAGGTATTAACACAAAAAAAATATGAAGAACAAGAAAGGGCTGGCCTACCATGAAGTATAGGTCAGGTTGCTGAAAATGGAAAGAAGATCAAGTGATAAGTCTCGCAGTGTAGGTGGATCTGCAAGGCCGACCTAGGTGCATTTATAACCGAGGCAATGGTAGCAAAATAGGAGCCGGTTTAGCTGAGCGTGGAATGGCGTTGGTCCAGGCCTGAGGACCTGAATCTTTTTGAAGAGACTTTGCGTGGGCTCCTTTGGTGGAGACCTCGGTTTATTGGAGCTGTTCTGGATGAGGGAATGAGTTGTGGAACTGAGTGAAGAGATTGTAGGAAGGCCTCTGCTTCAGAAGGGTCGTGGAAGGAGAGCTGGTCCCCATTGGGTGCCTTGAGCAGAAGGGTAGCTGGAAAGGCTAGGGTGAATTTGATTTGTTGCTGGTGCAGCTCTGTGCATATTTGCTGAAAAGCCTTCCTTTTTTTGGATACCTCTATGGACTACTCCCTGAAGACCAGGGTCTTCATTCCGTCAATCTGGAGGGATCTGGATTGCCAGAATCTTTGCAGAATGAAGGTTTTATCTGACTAGTTCAGATATTTGGCGATAATCGATTGGGGTGATTTGCGATCCGAGTTAAAGAGACCCATGCGGTGAGCCCTTTCCACGGTGCAGGGGCCCGGGAGGCCTAATGCTTCAGGGATACTGTCAGGGACTTGCCAGCACGGAACGGGGGTACATGCGTGCGTGCATGCATGCACATGCGCGCCCCTGGCGAGATTGAACAACGGCACTTGTGTGAGCCAGCGTGCGCTTCAGGTGCACGTGCATGCGTGGCGGGTGCCTGCGCATGTGCGGCGGGTGCGCGCGCATGCTCGCTAGCGCTGTTTAGTGCCAATTGGCTTTTAAAAGAACTGCAGCTGCACTTGTGCAGCGCTGTTTGATCTGCAGCTCTGTGCCTTTTATAACCTGTGTTCTGTTTGCTGTTCATCTGTACCGACCCGGCTCTGATTGACTTTCCTGCTATCTCCAATCCTGATCCCCGCTTGCCTGACCTTGCTTAAACCTCCTGCTTGTGACCCGCTGCCAACCTCTGTCTGTTATCTGACCCTGCTTTAGCTTGCTGTATTTACCTGCCTGATTACCTGCTTTGACCCAACTTGTCTGACCCTGCTGCTACCTGTTGCCTAGCTCTGTGTGTTTGCTGTGACCCGGCTTATCTCATCCAGCTCCAGTTGCCGCTGTTCCTGCATCCACCAGCTTATCAGGTCGCTGACTTGCTACTGTCTCCACTGTCTTCTGCAGTTCCAGCCACCCCTGGAGGACCATCACCCTGCTACGGTGCCAGCAGCTACAACTTCCACAGGCACTCCTACCCCACTGTGCTCAGGAGACCACTGTCCCCATTCCAGTGGCTCCTAAACCAGAGTTGTAAGAGAGGTCTCCTCCTACAAATCAGGCTCTACTACAAGGTACCAAAGAGATACTCCTTGCGCAGAGGTCTGTAAGAGCTGAGGGTTGTAGGGATTCTGGGATGCCAATGAATCGCAAATTGCTCCTTCTGGACCTATTTTCGAAATCATCCAATTTTTCCAAAATAAATGTATTAGTTCTATCTTGGGCCTGTTTCAAGGCTTGTTCCTGGTAGAGTTCCTCCTCTATGTTAGGGATGTGGTGTTCAGCTTCATTTAGCCTAGTAGCATGTTCCCCCAGCTGGGCCTTAAGCTGCTGCATACCAGCACTGACTGCCTTCTCCACAGAGGCAGCAATCATGGGGGAGAGGAGAGCTGCTACAGCCTGGGACATTCTGTCAATGCTGGGGTCCCCAGTGTGTGGTGGAGGGGGAGCAGGCTGTGAGGAGGAGGGGGGGCGAATCGCCACTTACCTCCGTGTCAGGCACTGCTTCTGAGGAGGGAACCATGTAGGCCGGAGCCAGGGCCTCGAATTGCGGCCGTGCCGAGTGGGCCGTCGCGGCCACGTATGAGCGGGCGTCAGTCTTCTCCACAAACTAGTCCATAGTGTGACCGGAGATGCTTGGAGGGAGGCTGCCAGTGTGAGGTGTGGGTTGTGCCGAATTTACAGGCCGATTTCGAAGTCGAGCTGCAGGAGCTGATGAGGAGATGAGGAGGGCAGCTACCCATGCGGCTCCAGAAGCGGAAATTGATTAGGATATAATATATATCAATAAGAACATTGGGTTTTCAATGAATATATATATATATATATATATATATATATATATATATATATATATATATATATATTAGTATATATAATATTTGATTTAGATGTTAGTTAAATGAAACTTACCGTATTTATCGGCGTATAACACGCAGCACGCCGGCGCCGAAATACACAAAGCCGGTCCTCGGCTCTTCTCGGCCACTTTCGGCTTCACTCGAGCGCCGCCCGAACCTAGCCGAGTGTACTCGGCTAGGTCCGGATAGCTCCGCTCACAGTCACGCCCATCCCGGGCGGGACTACGAGTGGAGCCGAAAGTGAACGAGAGAGGCCGAGAAGAGCCGAGGACGGCTCTGTGTATTTCGGCGCCATTTTCAAATCGCGGTTGGAGATTTTGAAGCTCAGGATCGCAGGGGAGCGGCGCCATTTTCAAACTGCGAGCTGCAAGGCTGCACTGGGGCAAGGCTGCACTGGGATAAGGCTGCAATGGACACTGGGGAAGGCTGCACTGACAAGGCTGCACTGACATGGCTGCACTGGGGCAAGGCTGCACTGAGAAGGCTGCAATGATGGGCATTTAAATGTAAGGTTTTTTTCCCTTCAACTTCCCTCCTAAAAGTTATTTTTTTCTTAAAATTCCCTCCTATACTTGGGGTGCGTGTTATACGCCGACACGTGTTATACGCCGATAAATACAATATATCGTACAAGTTAAATTTTTAGGAAGGTGGGGGCTGTTTTCCTGGGTTTGATTTGTGGAGTAAAAGCTTTTGAACAAAAGGTTTTGGGAAGGAGACTCACGGGAACATTGAAGGAAGCTGACACAGCCTCACACACAAAGACACACATATGATTCAAGCTTCATCTTAAAAATAATTACATTTTTGATGCTATTTTTACATTTAACATTTTGATATTGTTCTTGTAATATTTTGCTATTTTATTATTAAATCAATAGTTTTTACATGAGAACTGAACGGACTTTCTTAAAAACTTTTCTCACTAATATGAATTGTAGAATATCGATAATAATACCAAAATAACAATATTTAAACAGATTCGTATTATGAATTTTTGGAATTTTCTTCAAATTTACAGTTTTTTTTTTATTCAAAGTGTACGAATCGATAATTTCAAATCGGTGAACTTTAGATTTTTTTTTTCGATTCCAATGTAGCAAAGTGAACAAACAAAAGAAAAATCTTCATCATATGATTCCAATGACTCTTTAAATCACCTTTGGCTTAACTAAAACAGAATTTTTTTGAAATGGTACTCTAATAACACACACAGTCTTTGATTTCAGCAATATGTGTACAGTTAGAATTCAACTGAAGTTTGATGTAAAATTAAATTCGAATTTCAGTTCAAATTTTGTTTTGTTATCCGGTGCATTCAATAAAATTTGTTTTTTATTGTAATTCGGGTATTCGGTTATATCCGCATAATGAAAATTCATCCGAATATTAAATTGTAACGAAACAAACCGCACATGTCTAATAAATGCAATTATTGATGCAGCAGCTTCTATACACAATACAGATGTATCACTTTAGAGACAGACTAAGGGGTCCCACCAGGGACTATATTTAAAAAGAATTTTTCATTTTTATAGTTATTTCTCATTTTGATGGTTTCACTTTATACATCGGTAAATCACTGCTCATTAAAAAATTATGTTTTTTACAAACTTTTTTTTCATTGATACGTGTCCCCCAGAGCAGTACCCGGACCCCCATAACCATTGTATGCCCAACTACTTGCATATATGCTTTCAAAATGGGCACTTATTGATTTTCTCAGTTCGGGTCCCATAGACTTCAATGGGGTTTGTTATATGGCTCTGAACTTTAGCAATGTTTGAAAGTTCTGCCGCAAACCGGACAGGGTGCCATTTGATCCATCTTTAAAAAATACATTTTATGCTGTATTATTTCAGAGCTGCAATAATTTGTATCTTTCATATCTGTCTTGAGTTCAGACTTTAAGTTTTATTGCACCAGTACAGATGTGTGTGTCTTATGGGCGCATTTGTGTTTCTTTGTTTTTTTTTTTTGCTTTTTTCATGATTTGGAAACATTTATATCTTGATGATTGGATTCTATAATATATTTGAAATATCTGAAATTTGATTGACATAATGTACATTTGCTTATTTTTTTTAATGATACTCTCTTACACTAGTGGGAATTAAATAAGTCATTTTACTTTTTACAACCTTTGCTAATTAAAAAATAATAATAATTAAAAAAAATACATAACTGTCTAATTTTTTAAGTCTTTAAATAAACAAAGTTTATATATTTATTTGACTGTGCAGATAGCCTTTTGTATTCAGCTCTGGCCTACAGAGAATTATAAAGCATTTTGTAAGAAATATACAATATAAGAGACCATTATTGGAAATCAGTATGGCGAATATCTCCACAGCCACCGTGTATTTCCCTTTGGTGCTCAGATAGGCCGGGATCATGGCAATCCAGACACTGCAGAACACCAGCATGCTAAAGGTGATGTATTTGGCTTCGTTAAAAGTGTCCGGTAATGTCCTGGCAAAAAAAGCTATAATAAAACTGACAGCAGCCAGGATCCCCATATAACCCAGGACAGAGTAGAACCCGATAACTGACCCTTCATTACACTGAATGATGATCTTCTCCTGGTAGGAGTGTGTGTCCAATTCCTGGAAGGGAGGAGAGATGGACAACCAACAAACACAGATTATAACCTGAACATTGGAACAAGCTAAGACTATACAGGTGGGCAGTTTTACTCCGATCCATTTCTTCCACATGCTGTTGGGTTTGGTGGCTTTGAAGGCAATACAAACCAAAATAGTCTTGGCCAATACAGAAGATACAGCTATTGTAAAGAGAATTCCAAAAGAAACTTGGCGTAACAAGCAGGTTACATCCACAGGACGACCCAGGAAGAGGAACACACAGAGGAAACCCAACATGATGGAGACCAGGAGGACAAAGCTGAGGCTTTTGTTGTTGGCTTTCACAACTGGTGTGTCCTGGTGTAAAATAAAAATGACGAGTACTAGAAGAGTCTTCCCAAAACACAACAGTGAGATGACTATAAAAACTAGTGAGAGCGTGTCATCAGTGAAAGAAAGAAATTCTGATTGTTTGAATATACAGCGAGTTTTGTTCTCATTTGGCCATTCATGATCGGGACATCTCATGCAGTTTTCACTATCTGGAAAACAAAATAAAATCAATGAACACTGTGAGCACTTACTTTGTCTTGGTTTACTTATATGGGTTTAATCAGATAATAATATTTGTCAAATATCTAATAAACCAAGCCTTTCTTTTCCAGGTTACAATCCTCTCTAAAGACAAAACATTAACCACTTGCTGATCGAAATACATATTAAAACAGCCTGTCAGCAAATGGTTATAACAAGATCATGGTACAGATTTTTTTTCAGATGGCGATCAGCTTTCTTTTAGAAGTGATCTGGATAGCTTTACACCTGCCTGATCACTGTTATGGCGCTGTAAACCCCCTCCCCCCGTGGTGGTTCCCATGTACTCCATTGTTTCAGGGAGCATTGGACAGCAATAAATGGTAGGGACAACCCCCTACAGAGAAGGAGGGGGAATGTCCATTTCCAATGTCCTCTCTGATGAATGAACCCAGAAGTGATGGTTTTGTCAACTCTTGTTTCAGAGCTCTCACCCCCTGGCTATTACAGCCTGGAAAGCAGCTAACCAAGCACAATCTGTCTTCAGTTAGCTGCTTTGGAGGGCAAAGAGACACCTGGTATCTCCATAAAGAATACCTGTCATCTGTCCAAAGCTATTTCAAATGGGCTTGTTAGGCCTGAAGAAGGAGCGCATGCTCCATAAATGCGTCGTGTATTGGTTCTTCTCAATCCGGAAGTGATGTCATCCCTCGGCTCCCTGTGTGTTCCAGATCCAGGAAGCATCGGCGATCACCGGCGCAGCCCGCTCTGAGTCATCAGCAAGCAGCTCCACAGATGCACTCCCTTCACGCACGCTTGGCAATTTGTGCCTAAATGCCTGTTATTACCTTACTCTTGTGAGTACTTATATCCATTTTTGCATTAAATTTACTGTTATACTGCACTTAGAGTGGCGCCTGTGTGTTTTATTTCCAGGGGGGGGCTCTGCTTTTAGAAGATTTCTATTGTTTCTGAGTCCTTTTCTGACAAAAAATTGTGATTTTATCATGCATGTGAATTTTTTTTAAATTGCCCTGCACAGCAGGTGGTAAAAATAACATCTCCAGTAATATGTGATAACCATTACCTGTAATATTGGACATTTCTCCATATGCACACATGACACAACTATAACAACAAGGTTGTACGGCGAAGCCGGGAACTTTCCGATATCCTGGCAAACAACTTTCTGAGCACTGAGCTTTTGGAACCTAACAGAAAGCAACATGTTGTATTATATATGGAAGTTCATTAAATGAATCTATAAAACTGAGAAACATCTTCTATGGTGGATATGTTGTAAGTGATGTGCCCTCACCCCTATCCTACTGTTTCAGATAACTCTTTTTCTATGACCGTGGACTTCAACAACTCTTTTTTCTAAAATGCTGGAAATCTATTTTTTCTTTAGTTACAGTAGCTCGGCAAATTTTTTTCCTGGTTAGCAGATGACTTAAAAAATGTGATTTTTTTATACTGTCCGAGTTACACTTATACCTAAATGGATTTTTAAAGCCAACTTATTATCTGGAATATTCACATAACAAAGGATATTTTTTTAGTGGGATTTTAACAGTGCCAAAAATCGAACGAAAAAAAAATATACTTTATCGTAAAAAATGTTTTCACATTTTATTCAAACATCATTAAAAATTGTTAAAAACCAACAACTTGTCTTTTATATGGTCATATTTGGTGTATTCGCAAATATTGGTGGTGTGGCATCTGTTCCTGACATGTTTTGCCACTTGGTGCTACTTCAGGGACTTGGAAATAACTGTTAATACAGTTGTTATATCAAAAAACAGAACAATCAATAAGAAATTACACATAATACACAATAAATTACACATAATCAGGTAATTACCTGATTATGTGTAATTTATTATTGATTGTTCTGTTTTCAAGTCCCCTGGTTTCCACGTCCCCTGAAGAAGCCCCAAGTGGCGAAACATGTCGGGAAGAGATACCACGCCACAAATATTTGTAAATACACCAATTATGCCCATGTAAAAGACAAGTTGTTGGATTTTAATATGTTGAAAATAAATTTTTAATGACGTTCTAATAAAATTTTTTTTTTTTTTTTACCATAAAGTATATTTTTGTTATATGAATATATTTTCAGGGTTGTGGTGCCTGTAAACAATGTCATTGAACCACACCACTTTGTATTATCTGGAATACTTGACTTCAATTAACCATGTTAAGTCAAAACTCTGGGATACCCATCAAGAAGCTCTTGATCCTCCCAGTCCCAATGATTATTATGCACATTTTATTTTTCTTGATAACATGGTAATTACTATGAAAGGGGGATTTTAAAAATTCCTGTGACATCCTTAATGCCGCCCAAACACAAGCTGTGGCCAGACGCATACATCCAGCATGGCTTTGTGCACCAACCATTGGTGTTTTCCATTAGACCTTGTATAATTCCTTCTCTTACATGATATATTAGACCTAAAATCATGTTTTGTTTTTCCACAATCCTGAATGATCTTAGCATAAACTACCTCATAGAAGGAATGAAACTGCCTTTCACCCAATGGGGTGAGAGGATGGATAAGGCCTGATGTATTTCACACTCAAAACCTGCCGCTATTGGCTCCATAGCCCATTGCATTCCTTCCTTGTATCCTTCTTCCCAGAGTTCCTCCAGGATATCAAAAACCAACATCTCATTATATTTCACTTCCTGCCAGTGTTTCTGTTTTTCTAGCGTTATCTTCACCCTTCATATCATAACACCTTTTTTTTTAAAGATTTCTTAGAAATTTAAAGTGCCTTGAAAAAACATTCATACCCCTTGAAATTTTCCACATTTTGTCATGTTACAACCAAAAACATAAATGTATTTTATTGGGATTTTATGTGATAGATTAACACAAAGTGGCACATAATTGTGAAGTGGAAGGAAAATGATAAATTGTTTTCAATTTTTTTTATAAATAAATATGTGAAAAGTGTGGGGGGGGGCATTTGTATGGTGCCCCCCTGAGTCAATACTTTGTAGAACCCCCTTTCTCTGAAATTACAGCTGCAAGTCTTTTTGGGGATGTCTCTACCAGCTTTGCACATCTAGAGAGGGACATTTTTGCCCATTCTGCTTTACAAAATATCTCAAGCTCTGTCAGATTGGATGGAGAGCTTCTGTGAACAGCAATTTTCAAGTCTTGCCACAGATTCTCAGTTGGATTTAGGTCTGGACTTTGACTGGGCCATTCTAACACATGAATATGCTTTCATCTAAACCATTCCATTGTAGCTCTGGCTGTATTTTTAGGGTCGTTGTCCTGGTGGAAGGTGAACCTTACCCCCAGTCTCAAGTCTTTTGCAGACTAACAGGTTTTCTTCTAAGATTGTCCTGTATTTGGCTCCATCCATCTTCCAATCAACTCTGACAAGCTTCCCTGTCCTTGCTGAAAATAAGCATCCCCACAACATGATGATGCCACCACCATGTTTCATGGTGCTGGATGGTGTGTTCAGGGTGATGCGCAGTGTTAGTTTTCCCCCACACATAGGGGTTGATTTACTAAAGGCAAATAGATTGTGCACTTTGCAAAGTGTATATCAACCACATAGCATTTTGCTTTTAGGACAAAAAATTCAATTTTGGTCTCAACTGACCAGAGCACCTTCTTCCACATGTTTGCAGTGTCACCCACTTGGCTTTTCGCAAACTGCAAACAGGACTTTATTAGCTTTCTTTCACCAATGGCTTTCTCTTGCCACTATTCCATAAAGGCCAGATTTGTGGTGTGCACAGCTGAGGCTGGGTTCACACTGGTATGACATGACAGTCCTACTACTTTGGATCCGCCTTTGCCCCGTGACTTGAAGTCCGACATGGGCCTGACTTCAATGAACAGGAATTCGACTTTGATCTCCGACAATACCAGGCACTGTGTCAGGTATGAATCTTTAGGAGGAACGCCACGCAAAATGTTAAAAAAACAGCATGGGTTCCCCCTCCAAGAGCATACCAGGCCTTTTGGTTTGGTATGGATTTTAAGGGGAACCCCTATGCCGAAAATATTGCATGGGGTCCCCCCAAAATCCATACCAGACCCTTATCCGAGCACGCAGCCCATGCGTCGAGCGAGCGCCCCCCCCCCCCCCTTGAACCGTACCAGGCCGCATGCCCTCAACATGGGGGGCCCCCACCCCAAAGCACCCACCCACCCATGTTGATGAAGACAAGAGCCTCTTCCCGACAACCCTGGCCATTGGTTGTCAGGGTCTGCAGGCAGGGGGCTTATCAGAATCTGGAAGCCCCTTTAACAAGTGGCCCCCCAGATCCTGGCCTCCCACCCCATGTCAATGAGTGTGGGGTACATTGTACCCCTACCCATTCACCTAGACAAAGTGTCAAAAATAAAACACACTACACAGTTTTTTAAAGTAATTTATTAAGCAGCTCTGGAGGTCTCTTCTGACTTCTTCTCCCCTCTCTGGCTCTTCTGCCTCCTCTGCTGATGTCTTCTAGCCCTCCCCGGTTCTTCTCCCCTCCCCGGCTCTTCTCCGCTCTCTCCAGTTCTTCTCCATCTGTCCGCTGTCTTCTGCCAGGACTCCGGTGAGCTGCAGTGTTTGATATGCATGTTGCAAAAATAGTAATATATATATATATCTCAGAAGGACCCTGCAAATATAGGGGGGCTTCCTGCAGTATTTGGTATACATATAGATGTAAAGGGACCAGCATGGAGTAAGTGCTGGTGGATGCTGGAGGACTTAAAGGGCAATACATTAATACAATAAAAAGTATAAAAAAGTGTTGGGCCAGTGATGTGCAAGGTGCACAGTGAGTGGGAAAGGGCGGGGGTTGAAGGAAAAAAACAAACAAATGTGCTAAAATGTCAACTAGGCTAAAAAGCAACATAAATTACCTGAGTGAAATGTGAAACCTTCCCCTCCTGGAAGTGCAGCTGATATGTGCAGACTCATGATGTGAGTGAAAAAGACTGCCATGTCAGGCTCCAATTATACACCCAAGGTGGGGAGGGGCCAAATGCTCCGCCCCAATATCATGTATGAACAAAGAGGCGCCTGACCGCTGGAGGCACTCATCACCATTGGGGCTGCAAATATGCGGTGTCCTCCATTGTTCGGGGTGTTCCACACAGCCCAAACATGACGGCGCCAGGATTGGCGCCATCCAATGGGTGTGGAAAACATGACATCAATATGTGTGTGGCCCCCCCGCAAATGCCAAAGGGTTGGAAGGGGACAGCAGGAGGTCTAGGAAGACCCCCTTTGACACATATCATAGCTCCCAAGTTGGATGGCAGGAACCAACATCGACAGGGAGCAGCAACAGGGAAAAGGGCCATACCAAAAACAGCCAGCCTATCTATACCCGGAAAATTGTGAATATGTACCGATATATAAAAGATTGATGGCTAGTAGTGGCAACAGACCCGGCTGTGGGCTAAATGGGTGTCTTCCACCCGAGTTACATAGGAACATAATATAAGGTCTGGTGTCACCCCAACATCACCTCCATCCCTAATACAATACATATATACATGGGGTTCGCCCTGGGACTTTAAATGAGCTGAATAAGGTAAGCCAAAAACATATCATAATAGTAAAAAAGTAGATTTAATACAGCTTGTTGCGCATGTAAGACACAACAGCAATAAATACAGGCTGATAAAATAAGCATACAATGTGAACATGGGTCAGTCAACATACATGGTAAACAGTATATACCAAAGTCTGAAAAAGTTGATTGAAGTCGACTGAGACATATCTAGGTCCAGCCCCTAAAGCATGTGTAGGAGCTTCTTGTTCTTTTCTAGTGGCCCTATGGGTTTCACATAGAGTTTTCTCCTCTACAGGAATTTCCAAGTGGAAGTCACCATTGTCCTACTTGGGATAGGGTGGTCCCATGTATCTCACCATGAGTGCCCTCCTTATTGGCATTACCCAAAGGGCAGGTGACATTAGTAATCATTGCCTCTTTTCCCCCCTGGTATCTCATTCTTGCTCTTATTCTTATGGTCCACTCCCCACATTTTTACTTTTATGATTATATGAATACATATCCTTAACCTGGATGCTTATATATGATCCTTTGAATATATTACCATCAAAATGCAAAGAATCAAAGTAAAAATTTAGGAAAGGCTCAATTTGTTTCAGCATTACTTGATTTCATGAGTTTGGTGTTGAGGAACTCAAGTGGCCTGCACAAAACTCTGATCCTAATATTATTTATCAGTTCATCACATGGTTTCCAGAAAGCCCACAGGAGACAGAAGTGCCTTAGAGATATGAAAACGTAATGTCTACCCTAGAAAGAAATGTGGGAGAAAAGACTCTTACATAATTCTTGCTTTATCTTAGGGCAAGAAGAGTCCTAGCCATGAGGGCAATAGTTCTGATAGTTGATAGTTTTGATTACGACATATGAATGACCCACATTTTTAGGACTTTTTTCTATAGGACCTTACCGAAACTCTTACAGCCTTACCTGATTTTTCTTATTTTTCCATTGAGTTAATGTAGAATTAAATGCAAGTTTCTGATAATGTAACCCGCCATCACTAAAGAACATCCCAACATCTCTTGTAAACAAACTCCCATTAACAAAAACGTGGTTTCGAACAGCAAAATGCGGGATAAATTCTTCATTTCCCTTTCTTGTTCTGACATCTGCATGTAATTTTTTTTTCAAGTGCCAGTTGAACTGCAAAGTAAAAACATTGCTTATTACATTACAAATCACTGTTACTGAATTACTACATTAGGTAGATGTAAACCCAGTAACTAAAATATGTTCACACGTTAATAGCATTTCAAAAGTCAATTTCAATTTTTTTTTTTATTGAATTTCAAACAAGGATAAACATTGCATAACAACATAATTACAGTGCAAAACACATAGCTAACAATGATAAGTGTACAGTGTTATAATATACAAAGAACAAAGTATGGACACTGCAGAAAATTAAACAGAGTGAGAAGCAGTGGTGGCCCTTCCATTAGGGGAGCACGGGAGCCGCCCCCCATCCATGTCTCCGGCCCCTGGCTACATGTGGGCCACCGGATTTCAATGTTTTTTTTTGAAGCACGTGATTAGAGGCAGAGGCAAAAAAAGATGTGGGGGTCCCCCTAAATTCCATACCAGACCTGAAGGGTCTGGTATGAATTTTAAGGGGAACCCCGCACCAAAAAAAAAAAAAAAACGGCGTGGGGTCCCCCCCAAAAATCCATACCAGACCCTTATCCGAGCATGCAACCTGGCAGGCCGCAGGAAAAGAGGGGGGATGAGAGAGCGCCTCCCCTCGTGAACCATACCAGGCCACATGCCCTTAACATTGGGAGGGTGCTTTGGGGTAGCCCCCAAAACACCTTGTCCCCATGTTGATGAGGACAAGGGCCTCATCCCCACAACCCTGGCCGGTGGATGTGGGGGTCTGCGGGTGGGGGGCTTATCGGAATCTGGAAGCCCCTTTAACAAGGGGACCCCCAGATCCCGGCCCCCCCCTGTGTGAAATGGTAAGGGGGTACGTACCCCTACCATTTCACTAAAAAACTGTCAAAAATGTTAAAAATAAAAAGAGACAGTTTTTGACAATTCCTTTATTTAAATGCTTCTTCTTTCTTCTATCTTCCTTCATCTTCTTCTTCTGGTTCTTCTGGCTCTTCTGGTTCTTCCTCGGGTGTTCTCATCCAGCATCTCCTCCATGGCGTCTTCTACCTTCTTCTCCTCGGGCCGCTCCGCACCCGTGGCATGGGGGGAGGCTCCCGCTCTTCTCTTCATCTTCTTCTTCATCTTCTTCTTCATCTTCTTCATCTTCTTCTCTTCTTCATCTTCTTCTCTTCTTGTCTTCTTCTCTTCTTCTCTTCTTCATCTTCTTCATCTTCTTCTCCAGGCCGCTCCACACCCATGGCATGGGGGGAGGCTCCCGCTCTTCCTTCATCTTCTTCTCTTTTTCTCTTCTTCTCTTCTTCTCTTCTTCATCTTCTTCATCTTCTTCTCCGGGCCGCTCCACACACATGCTGGCATGGAGGGAGGCTCCCGCTGAGTGACGGCGTCTCCTCTTCTGACGGTTCTTAAATAACGGGGGGCGGGGTCACCGGGTGGCACACGGGACATGACGGGATTTCCCTGTGGCATTCCCCGTGACGTCACAGGGAAGTCCCGTCAAGTCACCGTGCGTCAGAGGGGGGCGGGGTCACCGGGTGGCCCTGCCCCCCGTTATTTAAGAACCGTCAGACGAGGAGACGCCGTCACACAGCAGGAGCCTCCCTCCATGCCAGCATGGATGCAGAGCGGCCCGGAGAAGAAGATGAAGACGAGAAGAAGAGAAGAAGATGATGAAGAAGAGAAGAAGATGAAGAGAAGAGCGGGAGCCTCCCCCCATGCCATGGGTGCGGAGCGGCCCAAGGAGAAGAAGATAGAAGATGCTGCGGAGGAGATGCTGGATGAGAACGCCGGAGGAAGAACCAGAAGAGCCAGAAGAACCAGAAGAAGAAGAAGATGAAGGAAGATAGAAGAAAGAAGAAGCATTTAAATAAAGGAATTGTCAAAAACTTTTGTACCCCCTTACCATTTCACACAGGGGGGGGCTGGGATCTGGGGGTCCCCTTGTTAAAGGGGGCTTCCAGATTCCGATAAGCCCCCCGCCCGCAGACCCCCACAACCACCGGCCAGGATTGTGGGGATGAGGCCCTTGTCCTCATCAAGGTGTTTTGGGGGCTACCCCAAAGCACCCTCCCAATGTTGAGGGCATGTGGCCTGGTACGGTTCAGGAGGGGGGGCGCTCTCTCGTGCCCCCCTCTTTTCCTGCGGCCTGCCAGGTTGCGTGCTCGGATAAGGGTCTGGTATGGATTTTTATTGGCGTGGGGTTCCCCTTAATATCCATACCAGACCTGAAGGGCCTGGTATGGAATTTAGGGGGACCCCCACGTCATTTTTTTTTAAATTTTGGTTCGGGGTTCCCCTGTGGGGAATTCCCATGCCACTTTTATCAATGAACTTCTATGTGTATTGTCGGACCGGCAATGCAATAGCCGCGAGTAGTTTTAAATGACTTTTTTCCTTTGAAATGTCATTTTACTGTCAGACTGTTCTAAACAAGGGAAACATGCGCCCCTTTACAGGCATACTATAGATACCCCCTAGCTACGAAATTTAAAGGGATATTACACTTTTATTGTTTGACTTTAAGCATTATTAAAATCACTGCTCCTGAAAAAACGGCCATTTTAAAAGTTTTTTTTGCATTGATCCATGTCCCCTGGGGCAGGACCCAGGTCCCCAAGCACTTTTTATGACAATATCTTGCATATAAGCCTTTAAAATTAGCACTTCTGATTATTCATGTTCGTGTCTCATAAACTTTAACGGTGTTCGCGTGTTCGAACAAACTTTTTTCCTGTTCGCATGTTCTGGTGCGAACCGAACAGGGGGGTGTTCGGCTCATCCCTAGTAAGGGCATTAAATGCTAAAAGACGCTCAAAAGTATAGTTGGAGTTGACCAGATTTACTACCTCTGAGACGTTGGAAGATAAGTTTGGTTTCCAAAGTCTAAGGATAGTCAACCTTGCTGCCGTCACAACATGGGTGACAACTGGCCTATAGACAGAAGGTTAGACGTCAATACCAATGTTAAGTACATAAAATCACACACATAGGTTGGACTTGTGTCTTTCTTTCAACCTCGGCTACTTTGTAATTATGTAAGTAAGTCAAGGGCAGGCTGATGTTTAGTTAGTATGCTAGTGCAAGTGGCTAACAGTTGGAACACCCGTGACCAATAGCTGGTAAGGCTAGGAAAGCTTCATGGCACATGTATAAGGTTGCCTACTGGCCCACATTCTTTTCAACAAAGTTGGGAAGTTGAGGAGGAAAATTTGGCAGTGGCGGGTGGTGGTATATTTTCTGGGGAGGGGCAGCAATCTGTCTGCCGCCACCTTCCCCTCCCACCGGTTGGTCCGGTCTCCTGCACCCCCCCAGTCGTACTGAGCACTAACCCCATCAATGTCGTAGGCTTCCTCCGGGCAGCAGCTTCACACTGCATCCTCCTTCCTCTGGTTCACTGCGGCGCGGCTTCCTCTGTGTGACGTCTCCTCCTAGGCCAACAGGATTGCTTCTCCTTTTGGTCAATCAGGAAACGGGTCTCAAGACCCGCTTCCTGATTGGTTGGGAGGAGAATAAGTTTGACAACAGCGAAAAATGTATTCGCTATTGTCACACAACTGGGTGGGCATGGGGTGCAGTGCTCTGTGCCTTGAGCCCACCCTTTTGTGAAGCCTATCAGAGCCTCTGACTCCAATCACGTGCTTCAAAAAAAAGAAAAAACCCCATTGGAATAAATGCGTCTGGTGCCCCGCATGTAGATTAAGGGATTGGATGCATGGATAAGGGGTAGTGCCCCTGCACCCCTAATGGAGCGGCCAACACTGGAAGTTGGTTAGCCTGAATGGCGTGTAGTACCCCCTGTTGGTAATTTTGATTGACATCTCATGGTGGCTAGCGTAGTGGGAGACTTCGGTTATAGAGCTGAAGGCAGCACACCACTGTGCGGGAGAGAAGGAGGTGCCAAGGTTAGATTCCCACTTTAGCATAGAGCTAGATTTGTTAAAAATGCATGTATCCTGTAAAACATAATAGAAAAGCGAAATCCCTTTAGGTTTTCTTAGAGGGTGGGTAAAAATGTCCCAGGTATCGGGAGGGCATAGAGAGCTTAGGGCGGGGATTTTTGGCTATAAAGTGCACCACTGGGTTTTTTCTTTTTTTGCTAAGTAGAAAAAATAAAGTAATTTTTGTTGTGAATTTTTTTGTGTATTATGTTCACTGATGAGGCTTCACTGATGGGACCTGATGAGGAGGCACTGATTAGGAGGCACTAATATACAGCACTGATGGGTACTGATGAGGTGACACTGATGGGCACTGATGAGATGGCACTGAAGGGCATTGTTCAGGAGGCACTAGCATGCAACACTGATGGACACTGTTGAGGGCACTGATACAGTAGGTGGCATTAATATGCGGCACTTGTGGCCACTGATGGGCAGCATGGATAGGCAGCACTGACTGGTGGCACTGATGGGCGACACTGAAGGGCACTGATGAGATGGCACTGAAGGGCACTGATGAGGAGGAACTAATATGCAGTACTGATGGGCACCAATGGGCACTGATGAGGCGGCACTTAAGAGACGGCACTGAAGGGCACTGATGAGGAGGCACTGACATGCAGCATTGATGGGCATTGATGAGGTAGCACTGATGGGCAGCACTGATGAGCACTGATAGGTGGCACTTATACAGTAGGTGACATTGATAAGTGGCACTTATGGGCACTTATGGGCAAAGATAGGCAGCATTGATAGGAGGCACTGAGAGGCACTAATGGATGGCACTGATGGGTGGCACTGATAGACAACACTGAAATGCAGCAATGACTGGCATCACTGATGGGCACTGATTGGCATCATTGCTGGGCACTGACTGGCATCACTGCTGGTCACTGACAGGCATCACTGGTGGGCACTGACTCGCATCACTGCAGGGCACTGTTGGGGCTGCATTGATAATCAGTGCCCTGATTATCTGCACAGATCTCCACTGTGGGAGATTCAAGCTTAGTGTGAGGAGAGGAAAGCCGATAATCGGCATTTCCTTGTTTACATGTGATCAGCTGTGGTTGGACACAGCTGATCACAAGGGTAAAGAGCCTCGTCATAGGCTCTTTACAAAGATTGGTGATTAGGGTTGCCACCCTTTCTTCAAGCCAAACCCGAACACTTTAGCTGCACAATTTATTTTTTAGTTGAGTATACACTATAGAATTGTAAAAGACCTAGGACACCTTTGAGTGCCTCAAGGAGAGTAAAATTCAGTGCGCTAGGTGCGCCACGGTGAACAGTGAGTGTTTGCCAAATTGCATTGGGAGGGGCTGAAAGAGACATTGTTAAAAAAAAGAAAAAGTGTATTCATAAACATGGTTAAATTAATAAAACAAATGTCACTGTAAAAATATGAATTAGCCTACCTTAAAAGGGGACAGTGTCAGTCAGTAGGGCAGTGGATGGTGTCAGTAGAGCAGTGGATGGTGTCAGTAGGGCAGAGGATGATGTCAGTAGAGCAGAGGATGGTGTCAGTAGGGCAGAGGATGGTGTCAGTAGGGCAGATGATGTTGTCAGAAGGGCAGTGGACGATGTCAGTAGAACAGAGGATGGTGTTAGTAGGGCAGTGGACGGTGTCATTAGAGCAGAGGATGGAGTCAGTAGGGCAGTGGACAGTGTCAGTAGAGCAGTGGATGGTGTCAGTAGAGCAGTGGACGGTGTCAGTAGAGCAGTGGACGGTGTCAGTAGGGCAGAGGATGGTGTCACTAGAGCAGTGGATGGTGTCAGTAGGGCAGAGGACAGTGTTGGTAGGGCAGTGGTTGGTGTCAGTAGAGCAGTGGATGGTCTCAGTAGGGCAGTGAACGGTGTCAGTAGGGCAGTGGATGGTGTCAGTAGGGCAGTGGTTGGTGTCAGTAGAGCAGTGGATGGTCTCAGTAGGGCAGTGGACGGTGTCAGTAGAGCAGTGGACGGTGTCAGTAGGCAGAGGATGGTGTCACTAGAGCAGTGGATGGTGTCAGTAGGGCAGAGGACAGTGTTGGTAGTGCAGTGAACGGTGTCAGGAGGGCAGTGGATGGTGTCAGTAGGGCAGTGGTTGGTGTCAGTAGAGCAGTGGATGGTCTCAGTAGAGCAGTGGACGGTGTCAGTAGAGCAGTGGACGGTGTCAGTAGGGCAGAGGATGGTGTCACTAGAGCAGTGGATGGTGTCAGTAGGGCAGAGGACAGTGTTGGTAGGGCAGTGAACGGTGTCAGTAGGGCAGTGGATGGTGTCAGTAGGGCAGTGGACGGTGTCAGTAGAGCAGTGGATGGTCTCAGTAGGGCAGTGGACGGTGTCAGTAGAGCAGTGGATGGTGTCAGTAGGGCAGTGGACGGTTTCAGTAGGGCAGTAGACGGTTGTAACGACACCCCGAGTATGAAAGGGGTTAAAGTAATTTAAGACATTCCATTCCCGAACACAAAGGCAGCTACCGCACACTCCGATCAGCCGAACAGGAAACCCATACAAATAATTCTCCCCCACGTACGAGACAAGGCTCTGTCTTGAGGTTCAAACAGGACTGACTCTTTATTTTGATATCTCACACAAATATATACCGCAGGATGAAAATACAATCTCTCACCAGAAACATGAGCTAATTATCTAATCCTTCAGACAGCCTAAGTGACTAAGACACATGACCTCTAGGACAGACTTGCTGTGTTTTAGCTTAGAAGACACAATCAACATTATCACAGAAAACCTCACAATAGCAGAGTTAATTAACACAAACAACAACACATGGGCAGACTTTTCGACCGGACTTTCCGACGGACAGACATCCTGGAGTTCCTGGGTTGAAAAACTGGAACAGTATTTCAGTGGAAATGCCATTCCAGGCAAGTAGCAGGTTGGTGCTAAGACATTAGGCATGAGCCGAACACCCCCCCTCGGTTCGCAGAACATGCGAATGGACCGAAAGTTTGCGCCAACATTCGAACACAGTTAAAGTCTATGGGACGCGAACGTGAGAAATCAAAAGTGTGAATTTTAAAGGCTAATATGCAAGTTTTTGTCCTAAAAAGGGTTTGGGGACCCGGGTCCTGCCCCAGGGGACATGTATCAATGCAAAAGAAAGTTTTAAAAACGGCCATTTTTCCGGGAGCCGTGAATGCTTAAAGTGAAAAAATAAAAGTGAAATATTCCTTTAAATATCATACCTGGGGGGTGTCAATAGCATGCCGTTAAAGTGGCATGTGTTTCCCATGTTTAGAACAGTCCCTGCACAAAATGACATTTCTAAATGAATAAAAGTCATTTAAACTGCTTGCTGCTGTAATGTAATGTCGGGTCCCGGCAATATGGATGAAAATTATTGAGAAAAAAGGCATGGGTAACCCCCCAGCCCATTACCAGGCTCTTTGGGTCTTGTATGGATATTAAGGGGAACCCCGCACCCAAAAAAAAAAGGCATGGGGCCCCCAGGATTTGTAATTACACGCCCCTGTTAAACAGAGGCAGAAAAATTGGGCTTTAGGCACTGGTGCTGGTGCCACAACATTACAACCCCTCACAGATACTCTAGTTGAGCGCAGGAACGAGCCCTGCTGCGAAATATT
Source organism: Lithobates clamitans (assembly GCA_037952925.1). Lineage (NCBI taxonomy): Eukaryota > Metazoa > Chordata > Amphibia > Anura > Ranidae > Lithobates > Lithobates clamitans. The sequence goes on along the minus strand of JBBGZY010001983.1, from coordinate 1,820,796 downwards.
ACAGCAAAAATTGTAATTACACGCCCCTTTTAAACAGGGGCAGAAAGATTGGGCCTTAGGCACTGGTGCCACAACATTACAATCCCTCACAGATACTCTAGTTGAGCGGAGGAACGAGCCCTGCTGAAAAATACTACAACAAACATTGTAATTACACGTCCCTGTTAAACAGGGGTAGAAATATTGAGCTTTAGGCACTGGTGCTGGTGCCACAACACTGCAATCCCTCACAGATACTCTAGTTGATCGCAGGAACGTGCCCTGCTGTGAAACATTACAGCAAAAACTGTAATTAAGCGCCCCTGTTATACAGGGGCAGAAAAATTGGGCCTTAGGCGGCGGTGGTGGTGGTGCCATAACGCTACAACCCCTAACAGATACTCTAGTTGAGTGCAGGAACGAGCCCTGCTGCAAAATATTACAGCAAAAATTGTAATTACACGCCCCTGTTAAACAGGGGCAGAAAAATTGGGCTTTCGGCACTGGTGCTGGTGCCACAACACTGCAACCCCTCACAGATACTCTAGTTAAGTGCAGGAACATGCCCTGCTGCGAAATATTACAGCAAAAATTGTAATTAAGCGCCCCTGTTAAACAGGGGCATTAAAATTGGGCCTTAGGTGGAGGTGGTGGTGCCATAACACTGCAACCCCTCACAGATACTCTAGTTGAGCGCAGGAACGAACCCTGCTGCAAAATATTACAGCAAAAATTGTAATTACACGCCCCTGTTAAACAGGGGCAGAAAAAATGGGCCCTTGGTGGTGGTGTGGTGGTGTTGCCACAACACTGTAAGCCCTCACAGTTACTCTTGGTGGGCTCAGGAACGGGCCCTGCTGCAAAATATTACAACAAAAATTGTAATTACACGCCCCTGTAAAACAGGGGCAGAAAAATTGGGCCTTAGGCACTGGTGCTGGTGCCACAACATTACAACCCCTCACAGATACTCTAGTTGAGCGCAGGAACGAGCCCTGCTGCAAAATATTACAGCAAACATTGTAATTACACATCCCTGTTAAACAGGGGCAGACAAATTGGGCTTTAGGCACTGTGCTGGTGCCACAACACTGCAACCCCTCACAGATAGTCTAGTTGAGTGCAGGAACATGCCCTGCTGCAAAATATTACAGCAAAAATTGTAATTAAGTGCCCCTGTTAAACAGGGGCATTAAAATTGGGCCTTAGGCAGTGGTGGTGGTGCCATAACACTGCAACCCCTCACAGATACTCTAGTTGAGCGCAGGAACAAACCCTGCTGCAAAATATTACAGCAAAAATTATAATTACACGCCCCTGTTAAACAGGGGCAGAAAAATTGGGCTTTAGGCACTGGTGGTGGTGCCCAGAACTAAAAATGTTCTTAGAAGCTATCAACATGAACATTGAGAAGGAATAGGATAGTCACTCAGCATAACAGTATAGTCATTCAGCATCAGCATAGGCAGTCTTCAAGGGATCTCTCATAAAAAAAATAATCAGTTACATCAGCATCAGATGCTTGGTAGCTGGTGATCCAAGGCTGATTCATTTTTATGAAGGTGAGCTGATCAACTGAGTCTGTGGACAGGAGCACTCTGTGATCGGTTACAAAGCCTCCAGCAGCACTGAATGTGCGTTCAGATAGAACGCTGGATGCAGGACAGGCCAGTAGCTCAATTGCATACTGTGCAAGCTCTGGCCAGTGATCTATCCTCAAGACCCAGTAACCCAGTGGATTTTTGGTTGGAAAGGTCTCCAAGTCTGATCTTGCCCCAAGATATTCCTGCACCATGTAAATCAGACGCTGGCAATGGTTGCTGGAACCGATCAGACCTTGGGGCTGTGGACTAAAAAATTGTCTGAACACATCGGTCAGTCGGCCACCTTCTCCATCGCACCTTCTTTGACTGAATGAAAAAACAAGGAAGAGGGGCGCCTCTGAGTATATATCAATAATCATTTATTTACAACAAACAATATCCACTCACATGGAAGACTGTAGTATTGCGTTCCGGTGCATCTCTGAGTAGAGGAGAGTCTGGAGAACCACAAGTCTCAGCAAGTCCGTGCAGTGCTGGTCACACATCAGGTCCTGGCAGGGATGGATGGTGGTGGCAGAACACGGTGGGAGCTCCCTCGGGTCTCCAGATGGCACTTCCGGATAGATGGTGGGTTTAAGAGTAACATAGACCAACGGTCTGTGGGTTCCAGGGAGGGGGAGAGGGGACGCCAAAGGCCGATCGCTGGGCGCGCTGCTGTCTGAGGCTCGTACGGCTCCGTGGGAGAGAGATAGTAACGGCCGTACAGGGAGCCAGAACGAGGCCTGGAAAGCAAGCACAGCGCGGCGCCGGACCGTGACGTCACAGCTATGCGACGCGTTTCCGAGTCTGCGCGCTATTGGTGACAGGAATAGCGGCACTCCTTTCTCAAGCATAAGGGGCGGATGTTAAGGCAGTCCTTTTATAGTCTTTGGGAGGAGGGGGGGGGCGGGGCTGAGGATGATAAACAGTATCCGGATACACTGCAGCTATGGGCAATACTAGATATGATACACATGGAAGTGGGGCACAGGTAAAGAAATAAATATATGGGGTTTTAACATAAAGTATCTGTACATTCATATGTAGGAGACACATAAGCATACAGTTTTACATAAAATTATAAGTTAAAAATTAATTAAAAATTAATTGAAAGCCAGTACACATCCAAGGGCAGGATAAGACCTGGTGCATAAACAACTAATATGGACCATGAATAAAAAAACATGTAGGTGTATCAATACATTACAAATAATACATTACATTACAAATAATAATAATAATTATAATGAACCAGTGCAAGATAAAAAAAAAAATAATAATAATAATAAAAAATAATAAATATATATATATATAAAAATATATATATATAAAATACACGAGAGATTTAAAAATTGGTAATTATGCAAATGTGAATATCGGTACATACTATTAGCATAATTGGCAATGTACACAGTCCACAAGGGAAAATTAGGGAAAAAAGGAGCAGGGGGTGGGGAGATAAAGGAAGGGGGGGGGGTTTGTGGCCAGGGGGGGGGGGGAAGGGGGGGGGGAAAGGGGGGGGGGAAGGGAAGGAGGGAGAGAAAAGGGAGGGGGGTTTTAGAGGAAAGGGAGGGGGCGGGGGATGGAATATACTTACTCGTGGACCCGCCACCCCCACAATAATAGATATATTTGTGTGTACACAACCTGTGGTAAGGATGATAAAAATACAAGCAGTGAATATAAGCATACCGTATATAAGCAAATATAAGCAATGTATATCTATAATATGGTGGCAATCTCGATACCCTCATTCAAGCCCCCAGGCGAGAGGACGTCGAGATTGTAAATCCAGAACGTTTCCCTTGCACAGAGCCTTTTGAAACGTTCGGCAGGAGTGTATGACTTGGGGATTTGTTCAATTACCCATACAGTGAGGCCCGTGGTGGATTTTTGGTGAAAACTAGCAAAATGTCGTGGGACACTATGCATGTCTTTACCACCCTCTATCAGTCTTCGGTGTTGACCGAAGCGCTGTCTGAGGGGGCAGATTGTTCTACCGACATAGATCAGTCCACAGGGGCATGTGAGGCCGTAGACTACAAAATCTGAAGAACAATTGTAGAATTGGTCTATCTGATATGTTTTACCTTTGGACAGGAATGACTTTTGTCCATGTTTAACAAAGGCACAAGTTTTGCATAGGGCTTTTTTGCATCGGTACATGCCAACCAAAGGTATAAGTGTGGTGGCATGGTCGTTGGTCACAGTGGTTTTAAATTTGCTTGGGGCAATTTTACTTTTCAAGTTAGGTGCTTTACGGTAAGTAATTCGTGGTACTGTAGGGAGAAGAGTTTTGAGGAGAGGGTCCTGTAGTAGAATCCCCCAATGTTTTTTCATGATGTTTTCCATTTTCTTATATTCGAAGTGAAAGGTCATGATAAATCTGGTGGAGTGATCAGTTGGGCAAGTATCTGTTTTGGCTGGTTTACCTTTGGAATAGGATGCACAGGCTTCATCAACTAATTCTTTAGGATATTGTTTTTCAAAGAATTTGTTTTTTAATGGAATACTGGAAGCTGCGTAATCACTATCAAGGGTACAGTTCTGTCTGAGACGGCAGAACTGTCCCTTTGGTATATTTTTCGTCCACTTTGGATAGTGGCAGCTGTGAAAATGTAAAAAGGAGTTCCCAGCAGTTGGCTTAGTATAATTTTTAGCAATGATTCTGTCATCCATATGACCCAATTCCAAATCAAGATATGCTAAATGAATGGGATCAAAGGTATGGGTGAAGGCAAGTCCGTAGGGATTTTGGTTACAGTGGTCCACAAATGATGTAATCTGGTCTGGGGAGCCGTCCCAGATCACGATCAGATCATCTATATAACGCCCAAAGAAAATGATGTTTGCTGAGTATGGGTTGTTTTGCCATATAAAGTTTTTCTCCCAGTAACCCATAGCCAGGTTGGCATAGGAGGGGGCGAAGTTTGCTCCCATGGCGGTCCCCTGTGCTTGCAGGAAGAACTCACCATTAAAATCAAAATAGTTGTGGGTTAAACAAAAATTGGTAGCCTCCATGATGAAAGCAGCTTGTCTGGGGTTTAAAAGAGGGTCCTGGGCAAGAAAGAATTCCAGAGCTAATAACCCGAATGAGTGAGGGATGGAGGTGTAGAGTGAGGTAACATCCAATGAAAGCCACAGGTAAGTGGATTCCCACTTGTACGGTGCTAGGAGTTCTAGGAGATGTGAACCATCTCTGATATATGATGGTAATTCCTTGACTAATGGCTGTAAAAATTGGTCAATATATTGGCTGAATCCCGTGGTGACACTGTCCATTGCCGCCACGATGGGTCTTCCCAGGGGAGTGGTTGTATTCTTGTGGATTTTGGGCAGATAATAAAAATAGGGAACCTGGTAGAAGCTTTTCAGAAAGAAGGAAGCTTCCGTTTTATTGATCACTCCATTATTAAGGGCTGATTGGACCAAACTGCTCGCCTCCAGAGCAAATTCGCTAGTGGGGTCTTTTTTAAGTTTAGTGTATGTAGTTTGGTCTGAGAGGAGTCTATGGGCCTCTTTGATGTAGTCCGCTCTGTCCAGTACCACTATACTACCTCCTTTGTCTGCTGTTTTTATGACTATATTGGTATTGTGAATGAGAGAATCTAATGCTCGAGTTTCGGCGACTGTGAGATTTTGTTTATGAGTAGGGATGGTGGAGGATGATTGACAAAGCTTCACAAAGTCAGCGTATACCACTCTGTAGAAGCTTTCTAGGAAGGGGCCTTTAGATTGAGCAGGGAAAAAAACAGACTTTGGTTTAAAGGAGGAGTGGATGATGGGCGGGGAAGTGGCCATGTGTTGTGTGAAGAGATCAAGCAGGTCCTCTTCTTCCCTGATGGAATCTAGGATATCTATGACATCACGGTCATATTCAAAAACATTGGGGGGTGAGGTACATGTAGATGTAGATGGGCCTGAGTCTTCTTTGATGGGTTTATTTTGTTTTGCATTAAAGAACCTTTTTAGGGTTAGGTTACGGATATAGCGGTTGAGATCTTTAAATAAAAGGAAGGGGTTGGGCTTATTGATGGGAGCGAAATTGAGTCCTCTACATAGCAGACTAGTGTCTGCAGTGGAGAGTTCTACAGAAGATAAATTAAAAATCTTCATAGTTTGCGGAATTTGAGTAGGTTACTTTTTGGACTTGGTTCGTCCTCCTCTACAACCTCTCCGGTGAATTTTCTTTTTCTCCGGTTGGTTGGAGGAGGACAATGAACTAAAAAAGAGGGGTCAGTGGGTGAAGAGGGACCTGGGGCATGGGGTGTGTGTGTGGATGGAATGGGGGAGGAAAGAGGGGGAATGTGGGAGAGGGGAAGTGTGGAGGAGGGCAAGTCTGTGGTGGGAGGGCTGGGTGTGTCCCCGAGATTAGGTCTGGGCACGTATATGGTTGTAGGAAGATCAGCGGAATTAGCTAGCTGTACTTCCATCTGTTCATCATTCATAGTAATAGTTACTTTGGAATGAGGTGGATCGGCAGCATTATTCGAATGAGCTATCTCAGATATAGCTACTGGCCGGTTGTCAGACGTCTGACGGGATGTAGGTATAGCAATAGTGACAGCATTGGTGCTTTTTTTAGCACACGATGGTCTGTTGTAAAATCTGTTCAGATCAGCTAATAGATTACTGGTTTTATATTTGTTTTTGGTGGTAATGGGAGTTTTTCGTACCGTACGATCATGGGTATTGAGCAACGGATGAATAGAGTTTTTGTAAGGGAAACGAATTCCCATTAGGGGAGGGGGGTGATTGTGAGGTTGGGTGGGGGGTAATGGATGTGATTGAGAAATGTGTGATGATAGGTGGGGTGGGGGAGGGGAGGGGAAGGAGGGATGGGAAGGACACGATAAGTTGATGTCATGGGTGGGCTGTGGCAATTTGTGTTTCCAATTAAAAACACGATCTAGATTAAAATCATCAAGATCTCTCTTGAATTTACCTAGTTTGCCTTTTATCATAAAGTCCTCATCGGACTTGGTGTTTTTCTTTAGAATCATGAACCAAGAGAGTGGGACAATGACTTTCTGGTCAATAATAGTCTTAGCTATGGCATTGGCTTCTAACCTGAGTTTTTCAAAAAGATGTAATCTATGTTCAACCAGGATTTCCATCCATTTAGAGGTACAGAATTCGGAAATATTTTCCCATTCTTTTTTACGACCAGTGTCAAGAAAGGGGCAGTCCTTGGTGACTCTAAGACCTCTGGGTGAAATCTTAGTAGAGATATACCTTTCCAGAAAGAATTTATCCCACCATTGTAAATTAATGTGTTTGATAATTCTTTCTAGATGTTTAAATTTACCACACAGAGAATATCTAGTAGTGCCGGTTAGCTTGATGTCATTGGAGAACATATGGGAAGGTAGGATGGCATATAATTCTTCCAATATGTTATACTTATGAGTCTCTATGTCATCCAGGAAATCCATGATAGATGACCAAAGCTAAGTTAGATGAGGGAAAAAAAGGGGGGGGGGGACGGGGGGAGGAAGGGAGTGGAAAGCACTATAAAGATTATTGGTAAACGTATATGTCTATAGAGACACTACAAACGAATAACAGTGCAGATGCAGTAAATTTAAATAAAAAATGATGTACAAGGAACCATTTGTAATGACTTAATAATACAGATGATTACAGACATAGTGATGTTAAATCTGAGTATACATGTGCATGCAGCACTAGAAGCTTCTATGTAGAACAAAAAAACAAGTAAAAAGGCGCAAAGCAGGTATACCTCACATAACAGATCCTAAATAGTCCAATGGCAGGGTTGGTATATATGGATGTATATAGATGTATATACAGAAGAAAGTCAATCAGGGCTGCCACCAAAAAAAGACCAGAAGCAAGGTCCAATAGGCTGAGGAAGATAAAACAAGGAAGAGGGGCGCCTCTGAGTATATATCAATAATCATTTATTTACAACAAACAATATCCACTCACATGGAAGACTGTAGTATTGCGTTCCGGTGCATCTCTGAGTAGAGGAGAGTCTGGAGAACCACAAGTCTCAGCAAGTCCGTGCAGTGCTGGTCACACATCAGGTCCTGGCAGGGATGGATGGTGGTGGAAGAACACGGTGGGAGCTCCCCCGGGTCTCCAGATGGCACTTCCGGATAGATGGTGGGTTTAAGAGTAACATAGACCAACGGTCTGTGGGTTCCAGGGAGGGGGAGAGGGGACGCCAAAGGCCGATCGCTGGGCGCGCTGCTGTCTGAGGCTCGTACGGCTCCGTGGGAGAGAGATAGTAACAGCCGTACAGGGAGCCAGAACGAGGCCTGGAAAGCAAGCACAGCGCGGCGCCGGACCGTGACGTCACAGCTATGCGACGCGTTTCCGAGTCTGCGCACTATTGGTGACAGGAATAGCGGCACTCCTTTCTCAAGAATAAGGGGCGGATGTTAAGGCAGTCCTTTTATAGTCTTTGGGAGGAGGGGGGGGGGCGGGGCTGAGGATGATAAACAGTATCCGGATACACTGCAGCTATGGGCAATACTAGATATGATACACATGGAAGTGGGGCACAGGTAAAGAAATAAATATATGGGGTTTTAACATAAAGTATCTGTACATTCATATGTAGGAGACACATAAGCATACAGTTTTACATAAAATTATAAGTTAAAAATTAATTAAAAATTAATTGAAAGCCAGTACACATCCAAGGGCAGGATAAGACCTGGTGCATAAACAACTAATATGGACCATGAATAAAAAAACATGTAGGTGTATCAATACATTACAAATAATAATAATGATTATAATGAACCAGTGCAAGATAAAAAAAAATAATAATAATAATAATAATAAAAAATAATAAATATATATATATAAAAATATATATATATAAAATACACGAGAGATTTAAAAATTGGTAATTATGCAAATGTGAATATCGGTACATACTATTAGCATAATTGGCAATGTACACAGTCCACAAGGGAAAATTAGGGAAAAAAGGAGCAGGGGGTGGGGAGATAAAGGAAGGGGGGGGTTGTGGCCAGGGGGGTGGGAAAGGGGGGGGAAGGGAAGGAGGGAGAGAAAAGGGAGGGGGGTTTTAGAGGAAAGGGAGGGGGCGGGGGATGGAATATACTTACTCGTGGACCCGCCACCCCCACAATAATAGATATATTTGTGTGTACACAACCTGTAGTAAGGATGATAAAAATACAAGCAGTGAATATAAGCATACCGTATATAAGCAAATATAAGCAATGTATATCTATAATATGGTGGCAATCTCGATACCCTCATTCAAGCCCCCAGGCGAGAGGACGTCGAGATTGTAAATCCAGAACGTTTCCCTTGCACAGAGCCTTTTGAAACGTTCGGCAGGAGTGTATGACTTGGGGATTTGTTCAATTACCCATACAGTGAGGCCCGTGGTGGATTTTTGGTGAAAACTAGCAAAATGTCGTGGGACACTATGCATGTCTTTACCACCCTCTATCAGTCTTCGGTGTTGACCGAAGCGCTGTCTGAGGGGGCAGATTGTTCTACCGACATAGATCAGTCCACAGGGGCATGTGAGGCCGTAGACTACAAAATCTGAAGAACAATTGTAGAATTGGTCTATCTGATATGTTTTACCTTTGGACAGGAATGACTTTTGTCCATGCTTAACAAAGGCACAAGTTTTGCATAGGGCTTTTTTGCATCGGTACATGCCAACCAAAGGTATAAGTGTGGTGGCATGGTCGTTGGTCACAGTGGTTTTAAATTTGCTTGGGGCAATTTTACTTTTCAAGTTAGGTGCTTTACGGTAAGTAATTCGTGGTACTGTAGGGAGAAGAGTTTTGAGGAGAATGAATGAGGGTATCGAGATTGCCACCATATTATAGATATACATTGCTTATATTTGCTTATATACGGTATGCTTATATTCACTGCTTGTATTTTTATCATCCTTACCACAGGTTGTGTACACACAAATATATCTATTATTGTGGGGGTGGCGGGTCCACGAGTAAGTATATTCCATCCCCCGCCCCCTCCCTTTCCTCTAAAACCCCCCTCCCTTTTCTCTCCCTCCTTCCCTTTCCCCCCCCCCTTCCCCCCCCTTTCCCCCCCCCCTTCCTTTATCTCCCCACCCCCTGCTCCTTTTTTCCCTAATTTTCCCTTGTGGACTGTGTACATTGCCAATTATGCTAATAGTATGTACCGATATTCACATTTGCATAATTACCAATTTTTAAATCTCTCGTGTATTTTATATATATATATTTTTATATATATATATTTATAATTTTTTATTATTATTATTATTATTTTTTTTTTTATCTTGCACTGGTTCATTATAATCATTATTATTATTTGTAATGTAATGTATTATTTGTAATGTATTGATACACCTACATGTTTTTTTATTCATGGTCCATATTAGTTGTTTATGCACCAGGTCTTATCCTGCCCTTGGATGTGTACTGGCTTTCAATTAATTTTTAATTAATTTTTAACTTATAATTTTATGTAAAACTGTATGCTTATGTGTCTCCTACATATGAATGTACAGATACTTTATGTTAAAACCCCATATATTTATTTCATTACCTGTGCTCCACTTCCATGTGTATCATATCTAGTATTGCCCATAGCTGCAGTGTATCCGGATACTGTTTATCATCCTCAGCCCCGCCCCCCCCTCCTCCCAAAGACTATAAAAGGACTGCCTTAACATCCGCCCCTTATGCTTGAGAAAGGAGTGCCGCTATTCCTGTCACCAATAGCGCGCAGACTCGGAAACGCGTCGCATAGCTGTGACGTCACGGTCCGGCGCCGCGCTGTGCTTGCTTTCCAGGCCTCGTTCTGGCTCCCTGTACGGCCGTTACTATCTCTCTCTCACGGAGCCGTATGAGCCTCAGACAGCAGCGCGCCCAGCAATCGGCCTTTGGCGTCCCCTCTCCCCCTCCCTGGAACCCACAGACCGTTGGTCTATGTTACTCTTAAACCCACCATCTATCCGGAAGTGCCATCTGGAGACCCGAGGGAGCTCCCACCGTGTTCTGCCACCACCATCCATCCCTGCCAGGACCTGATGTGTGACCAGCACTGCACGGACTTGCTGAGACTTGTGGTTCTCCAGACTCTCCTCTACTCAGAGATGCACCGGAACGCAATACTACAGTCTTCCATGTGAGTGGATATTGTTTGTTGTAAATAAATGATTATTGATATATACTCAGAGGCGCCCCTCTTCCTTGTTTTATCTTCCTCAGCCTATTGGACCTTGCTTCTGGTCTTTTTTTGGTGGCAGCCCTGATTGACTTTCTCCTGTATATACATCTATATACATCCATATATACCAACCCTGCCATTGGACTATTTAGGATCTGTTATGTGAGGTATACCTGCTTTGCGCCTTTTTACTTGTTTTTTTGTTCTACATAGAAGCTTCTAGTGCTGCATGCACATGTATACTCAGATTTAACATCACTATGTCTGTAATCATCTGTATTATTAAGTCATTACAAATGGTTCCTTGTACATCATTTTTTATTTAAATTTACTGCATCTGCACTGTTATTCGTTTGTAGTGTCTCTATAGACATATACGTTTACCAATAATCTTTATAGTGCTTTCCACTCCCTTCCTCCCCCCGTCCCCCCCCCCCTTTTTTTCCCTCATCTAACTTAGCTTTGGTCATCTATCATGGATTTCCTGGATGACATAGAGACTCATAAGTATAACATATTGGAAGAATTATATGCCATCCTACCTTCCCATATGTTCTCCAATGACATCAAGCTAACCGGCACTAATAGATATTCTCTGTGTGGTAAATTTAAACATCTAGAAAGAATTATCAAACACATTAATTTACAATGGTGGGATAAATTATTTCTGGAAAGGTATATCTCTACTAAGATTTCACCCAGAGGTCTTAGAGTCACCAAGGACTGCCCCTTTCTTGACACTGGTCGTAAAAAAGAATGGGAAAATATTTCCGAATTCTGTACCTCTAAATGGATGGAAATCCTGGTTGAACATAGATTACATCTTTTTGAAAAACTCAGGTTAGAAGCCAATGCCATACCTAAGACTATTATTGACCAGAAAGTCATTGTCCCACTCTCTTGGTTCATGATTCTAAAGAAAAACACCAAGTCCGATGAGGACTTTATGATAAAAGGCAAACTAGGTAAATTCAAGAGAGATCTTGATGATTTTAATCTAGATCGTGTTTTAATTGGAAACACAAATTGCCACAGCCCACCCATGACATCAACTTATCGTGTCCTTCCCATCCCTCCTTCCCCTCCCCTCCCCCACCCCACCTATCATCACACATTTCTCAATCACATCCATTACCCCCCACCCAACCTCACAATCACCCCCCTCCCCTAATGGGAATTAGTTTCCCTTACAAAAACTCTATTCATCCGTTGCTCAATACCCATGATCGTACGGTACGAAAAACTCCCATTACCACCAAAAACAAATATAAAACCAGTAATCTATTAGCTGATCTGAACAGATTTTACAACAGACCATCGTGTGCTAAAAAAAGCACCAATGCTGTCACTATTGCTATACCTACATCCCGTCAGATGTCTGACAACCGGCCAGTAGCTATATCTGAGATAGCTCATTCGAATAATGCTGCCGATCCACCTCATTCCAAAGTACCTATTACTATGAATGATGAACAGATGGAAGTACAGCTAGCTAATTCCGCTGATCTTCCTACAACCATATACGTGCCCAGACCTAATCTCGGGGACACACCCAGCCCTCCCACCACAGACTTGCCCTCCTCCACACTTCCCCTCTCCCACATTCCCCCTCTTTCCTCCCCCATTCCATCCACACACACACCCCATGCCCCAAGTCCCTCTTCACCCACTGACCCCTCTTTTTTAGTTCATTGTCCTCCTCCAACCAACCGGAGAAAAAGAAAATTCACCGGAGAGGTTGTAGAGGAGGACGAACCAAGTCCAAAAAGCAACCTACTCAAATTCCGCAAACTATGAAGATTTTTAATTTATCTTCTGTAGAACTCTCCACTGCAGACACTAGTCTGCTATGTAGAGGACTCAATTTCGCTCCCATCAATAAGCCCAACCCCTTCCTTTTATTTAAAGATCTCAACCGCTATATCCGTAACCTAACCCTAAAAAGGTTCTTTAATGCAAAACAAAATAAACCCATCAAAGAAGACTCAGGCCCATCTACATCTACATGTACCTCACCCCCCAATGTTTTTGAATATGACCGTGATGTCATAGATATCCTAGATTCCATCAGGGAAGAAGAGGACCTGCTTGATCTCTTCACACAACACATGGCCACTTCCCCGCCCATCATCCACTCCTCCTTTAAACCGAAGTCGGTTTTTTTCCCTGCTCAATCTAAAGGCCCCTTCCTAGAAAGCTTCTACAGAGTGGTATACGCTGACTTTGTGAAGCTTTGTCAATCATCCTCCACCATCCCTACTCATAAACAAAATCTCACAGTCGCCGAAACTCGAGCATTAGATTCTCTCATTCACAATACCAATATAGTCATAAAAACAGCAGACAAAGGAGGTAGTATAGTGGTACTGGACAGAGCGGACTACATCAAAGAGGCCCATAGACTCCTCTCAGACCAAACTACATACACTAAACTTAAAAAAGACCCCACTAGCGAATTTGCTCTGGAGGCGAGCAGTTTGGTCCAATCAGCCCTCAATAATGGAGTGATCAATAAAACAGAAGCTTCCTTCTTTCTGAAAAGCTTCTACCAGGTTCCCTATTTTTATTATCTGCCCAAAATCCACAAGAATACAACCACTCCCCCGGGAAGACCCATCGTGGCGGCAATGGACAGTGTCACCACGGGATTCAGCCAATATATTGACCAATTTTTACAGCCATTAGTCAAGGAATTACCATCATATATCAGAGATGGTTCACATCTCCTAGAACTCCTAGCACCGTACAAGTGGGAATCCACTTACCTGTGGCTTTCATTGGATGTTACCTCACTCTACACCTCCATCCCTCACTCATTCGGGTTATTAGCTCTGGAATTCTTTCTTGCCCAGGACCCTCTTTTAAACCCCAGACAAGCTGCTTTCATCATGGAGGCTACCAATTTTTGTTTAAACCACAACTATTTTGATTTTAATGGTGAGTTCTTCCTGCAAGCACAGGGACCGCCATGGGAGCAAACTTCGCCCCCTCCTATGCCAACCTGGCTATGGGTTACTGGGAGAAAAACTTTATATGGCAAAACAACCCATACTCAGCAAACATCATTTTCTTTGGGCGTTATATAGATGATCTGATCGTGATCTGGGACGGCTCCCCAGACCAGATTACATCATTTGTGGACCACTGTAACCAAAATCCCTACGACTTGCCTTCACCCATACCTTTGATCCCATTCATTTAGCATATCTTGATTTGGAATTGGGTCATATGGATGACAGAATCATTGCTAAAAATTATACTAAGCCAACTGCTGGGAACTCCTTTTTACATTTTCACAGCTGCCACTATCCAAAGTGGACGAAAAATATACCAAAGGGACAGTTCTGCCGTCTCAGACAGAACTGTACCCTTGATAGTGATTACGCAGCTTCCAGTATTCCATTAAAAAACAAATTCTTTGGAAAAACAATATCCTAAAGAATTAGTTGATGAAGCCTGTGCATCCTATTCCAAAGGTAAACCAGCCAAAACAGATACTTGCCCAACTGATCACTCCACCAGATTTATCACGACCTTTCACTTCGAATATAAGAAAATGGAAAACATCATGAAAAAACATTGGGGGATTCTACTACAGGACCCTCTCCTCAAAACTCTTCTCCCTACAGTACCACGAATTACTTACCGTAAAGCACCTAACTTGAAAAGTAAAATTGCCCCAAGCAAATTTAAAACCACTGTGACCAACGACCATGCCACCACACTTATACCTTTGGTTGGCATGTACCGATGCAAAAAAGCCCTATGCAAAACTTGTGCCTTTGTTAAACATGGACAAAAGTCCTTCCTGTCCAAAGGTAAAACATATCAGATAGACCAATTCTACAATTGTTCTTCAGATTTTGTAGTCTACGGCCTCACATGCCCCTGTGGGACTGATCTATGTCGGTAGAACAATCTGCCCCCTCAGACAGCGCTTCGGTCAACACCGAAGACTGATAGAGGGTGGTAAAGACATGCATAGTGTCCCACGACAGTTTTCACCAAAAATCCACCACGGGCCTCACTGTATGGGTAATTGAACAAATCCCCAAGTCATACACTCCTGCCGAACGTTTCAAAAGGCTCTGTGCAAGGGAAACGTTCTGGATTTACAATCTCGACGTCCTCTCGCCTGGGGGCTTGAATGAGGGTATCGAGATTGCCACCATATTATAGATATACATTGCTTATATTTGCTTATATACGGTATGCTTATATTCACTGCTTGTATTTTTATCATCCTTACCACAGGTTGTGTACACACAAATATATCTATTATTGTGGGGGTGGCGGGTCCACGAGTAAGTATATTCCATCCCCCGCCCCTCCCTTTCCTCTAAAACCCCCCTCCCTTTTCTCTCCTTCCTTCCCTCCCCCCCCCCTTTCCCCCCCCCCTGGCCACAAACCCCCCCCCCCTTCCTTTATCTCCCCACCCCCTGCTCCTTTTTTCCCTAATTTTCCCTTGTGGACTGTGTACATTGCCAATTATGCTAATAGTATGTACCGATATTCACATTTGCATAATTACCAATTTTTAAATCTCTCGTGTATTTTATATATATATATTTTTATATATATATATTTATTATTTTTTATTATTATTATTATTATTTTTTTTTTTATCTTGCACTGGTTCATTATAATCATTATTATTATTTGTAATGTAATGTATTATTTGTAATGTATTGATACACCTACATGTTTTTTTATTCATGGTCCCATATTAGTTGTTTATGCACCAGGTCTTATCCTGCCCTTGGATGTGTACTGGCTTTCAATTAATTTTTATTAATTTTTAACTTATAATTTTATGTAAAACTGTATGCTTATGTGTCTCCTACATATGAATGTACAGATACTTTATGTTAAAACCCCATATATTTATTTCTTTACCTGTGCCCCATTTCCATGTGTATCATATCTAGTATTGCCCATAGCTGCAGTGTATCCGGATACTGTTTATCATCCCTCAGCCCCGCCCCCCCCCCTCCTCCCAAAGACTATAAAAGGACTGCCTTAACATCCGCCCCTTATGCTTGAGAAAGGAGTGCCGCTATTCCTGTCACCAATAGCGCGCAGACTCGGAAACGCGTCACATAGCTGTGACGTCACGGTCCGGCGCCGCGCTGTGCTTGCTTTCCAGGCCTCGTTCTGGCTCCCTGTACGGCCGTTACTATCTCTCCCCACGGAGCCGTACGAGCCTCAGACAGCAGCGCGCCCAGCGATCGGCCTTTGGCGTCCCCTCTCCCCCTCCCTGGAACCCACAGACCGTTGGTCTATGTTACTCTTAAACCCACCATCTATCCGGAAGTGCCATCTGGAGACCCGAGGGAGCTCCCACCGTGTTCTGCCACCACCATCCATCCCTGCCAGGACCTGATGTGTGACCAGCACTGCACGGACTTGCTGAGACTTGTGGTTCTCCAGACTCTCCTCCTACTCAGAGATGCACCGGAACGCAATACTACAGTCTTCCATGTGAGTGGATATTGTTTGTTGTAAATAAATGATTATTGATATATACTCAGAGGCGCCCCTCTTCCTTGTTTTATCTTCCTCAGCCTATTGGACCTTGCTTCTGGTCTTTTTTTGGTGGCAGCCGTGATTGACTTTCTCCTGTATATACATCTATATACATCCATATATACCAACCCTGCCATTGGACTATTTAGGATCTGTTATGTGAGGTATACCTGCTTTGCGCCTTTTTACTTGTTTTTTTGACTGAATGAAGCCTCAGCAACACATTGTCCAGCACCAGGAAGTTGTAACCTCCCAGGCTCTGGAAACACATTGCACAAACCTTTCTGCAAGGCCTCCCGAAGATATTTCATCCTCTGCTCCCTCTGCAAAGGCTGAAAAAGTTCCGGAACCAACCTTACTCTTGTAACGTGGATCAAGAAGGGTTGCCAGCCAGTACTGATCCCTCTCTTTGATACCACGAATCCGAGGGTCCTTTCGCAGGCTTTGCAGGACCAGGGAGGCCATGCAGCATAGGTTTGTTGAGGCATTCGGTCCGGAGTCCTCTTGGCTACCAAGGACGACATGATCCGCAGCCACCTCCTCCCAGCCACGTACAAGTCCATGGGTTTCTGGGGACTGAAAACGATCCCTTGAAGCCTGCTGCTGATGCTGAGTGCTAGGCTCCACCTCCATGCTGACACAATCCTCCTCCTCCTCTTCCTGTGTGATAGGCGGGCCTGCAGGAATACTGTCTGGATAAAGGGGGCCTTGTAAGGTAAGAAAATCCTCCTCTTCCTCCCTCTGTTCTGCCTCAAGTACCCTGTCCATTATTCCACGCAGCGTGTACTCCAACAGGAAGACAAGAGGGACAGTATCACTGATGCATGCATTGTCACTGATCACCATCCTTGTGGCCTCTTCAAATAGTGACAGGGCAGTGCATGCATCCTTGATCATTAGCCACTGGCGTGGAAAAAAAAAGCAAAGCTCCCCTGACCCTTTCCTGGTGCCAAACTCACACAGGTACTCATTAATGGCCCTCTGCTGCGTGTGCAGCCACTGCAGCATTACCATCGTTGAGTTCCACCTGGTGGGCATTTCACAGATGAGGCGGTTCTTGGGCAGGTTACATTCCTTTTAAAGGTCAGCCAGCCGAGCACTGGCATTATATGACCGGCAGAAATGCCCACAGACTTTCCTGGCCTGCCTCAGGAGATCCTGTATGCCTGGGTACCTGCACAAGAACTGCTGCACCACCAAATTAAGGACGTGAGCCAAACAGGGAAGATGGGTGAAGTGTCCCTGTCAGAGGGCTGAGAGGAGGTTGGTGCCATTGTCGCAAGCCACTATTTCTGTCTGAACCACCTCTAAGCCTGCCCCTGCAGAGCTGCCAGAATCCCTACCCCAGTGTGGCTCATGTCCCCTAAGCAGACCAGCTCAAGCACAGCATGGCATCATTTTGCCTGAGTGCTTGCGTAGCCCCTAGAACGTCTACCGAGCACGCTGCTTCCGAGGACAAATCTGCGCAGGAAGAGGCCATAGAGGAAGAAGAAGAGGAGGGGGTGGAGGAGAGAGGTGTGGCATAATCACCACTACCAGCATTTTGGAGGCGTGGTGGCAGAACAAGCTCCAACATTACTGCACCCTGTCCTGCATCCTTCCCAGCTGCCAGCAGGGTTACCCAGTGCGCCATCAAAGAAAGGTAATTTCTCTGTCCATGCCTGCTGGATCATGAGTCAGCAGTAACATGCACCTTACCGCTGACCGCCCTGTCTAATGAGGCCAATACTTGCCTTCCACATGCCAGTAGAGAGCCGGAATGGCCTTCCGAGAAAAAAAATGGTGTTTGGGAACCTGCCACTGAGGTACCGCACATTCCACAAATTGTCAAAAGGGGACAGAGTCTTCCTACTGAAAAGGCAGCAGTTGGAGTGCTAGCAATTTAGCCAAACTAGTATTCAGCCGCTGAGCATGTGGATGGTTGGGACCAAATTTCTTTCACCGGTTTAGCATCTTGGGTAGGGAAATTTGCCTGCTACAATCGGATTTAGGTGCACCGCTAGCAGATTGCCCGCAAGTGCTTGGGACACCTAATTCTACACCTAATTCTACACCTTCATTTCTCTCAGTGCAGTTCTCTGAGAAGACTGAAGGTATAGTGGGGTTGGCGATCCCAGCTGATGAGGAGCAAGGAGAGGTCCGCCTTGTTCTTTGGTGTGGGTCTTTTAAGTACTGTTGCCAATGGACTGCATGGGAGCTCGACATATGTCTGGTCAAGCCACAATTGATAAGCTTCAGACATATGTTGCAAACAGCAACGGTGCGATCTGCTGCACGTCTCAAAAAAGGCCCACACCAAAGAACTTTTGAAAAAACGAGTCAGCAGCGCCCTGCACATGCGGAGCTCTGCGGTGTGAGGCAGTCGGTTGGCTGTCCTTAAGCTGGCCCATGGAGGGCATCCTGCCTCATTGTGCCTCCTCCTCCTCTCTTCTATCAGGCATCCACATGGAGTCAGTGACCTCATCATCCCCTCCCTCCTCACCACTGGAGCAAACCTGGCAGTATGCTGCAGCTGGGGGAACATGACTGCCAGTTCTTGGGCACCCCTTCTCTCTGGGCTCACATTACTGCCTTCATCCTCAACTTGGGTACCATCATTAGAGCCTTCAAAACGCTGCGCATCCTCCTGCAGCATGTACCCGACACAGTTTGGGGAACTCCTCAGGACATGATGGTGGGGCTAGGGAAGGAGTGACTGATGCCATTGAGGTAATGGAATAGGCTGCTTTGCCAGCTGCATTGGCAGCCAAACTTGTCTTAGCCTGGATGACAGAGGATGAGGAGGATGAGGACAGCTTTGTCATCCACTCTACCAACTCTTCTGCATGTTGTGGCTCAACACAGCCAGCTGCCGAAAAAAAGAACCACTGTTCCCCACGGCCACGTGCTGAGGATGCACCATGTCCATGACTAGCACTGTTGGCTGTAGACACAGAGCCTGCTTGCCCTCTTTTAGTGGCCTGTGAGCATCTGCCTTTCCTTGGTGGCATTCCAGACATGCTGTAAAATTGGATTAGCAAAAGTTTACTAGAAAAATTATACCAGGAATGGCCTGTAGTCAGGTATAGGCTTGGCTAGACTAGAATACAGCGGATATATATGTAGGAGACTGTATATATATATATATATATATATATATATATATATATATATATGTATATGCACTACAGATCACTGAATCACCTGCCTGCCATCCTGAAAGTGTATTTGAAAACGTACACCAGGAATGGCCTGTAGTCAGGTATAGGCTTTTGCTAGACTAGAATGCAGTGGGTATATATGTAGGAGACTGTATATATACCGTATTTATCGGCATATAACATGCACCGGCGTATAACACGCACCCCAATTTAGGAGGGAATTTTAAGGGAAAAAAAACTTTTAGGAGGGAAGTTGAAGGAAAAAAAACTTACATTTAAATGCCCATCATTGCAGCCTCCTCAGTGCAGCCTTGCCCCAGTGCAGCCATGTCAGTGCAGCCATGTCAGTGCAGCCATGTCAGTGCAGTCTTGTCAGTGCAGCCTTGTCAGTGCAGCCTTCCCCAGTGCAGCCTTGTCAGTGCAGCCTTCCCCAGTGCAGCCCTGTCAGTGCAGCCTTCCCCAGTGCAGCCTTCCCCAGTGCAGCCTTCCCCAGTGCAGCCTTGTCAGTGCAGCCTTGTCAGTGCAGCCTTCCCCAGTGCAGCCTTGTCAGTGCAGCCTTCCCCAGTGCAGCCTTGTCAGTGCAGCCTTCCCCAGTGCAGCCTTGCCCCAGTGCAGCCTTGCCCCAGTGCAGCCTTAGATTCTTTGATCCCGGACCCCTGCTATCCTGGGCTTCAAAATCGCCGACCGCGATTTGAAAATGGCGCCGCTGGCGGCGAAATACACAGAGCCGGTCCTCGGCTCTTCTCGGCGGCTCTCGTTCACTTTCGGCTCCACTCGTAGTCCCGCCCGGGATGGGCGTGACTATGAGCGGAGCTATCCGAACCTAGCCGAGTACACTCGGCTAGGTTCGGGCGGCGCTCGAGTGAAGCCGAAAGTGGCCGAGAAGAGCCGAGGACCGACTCTGTGTATTTTGGCGCCGGCGGCGCCATTTTCAAATCGCGGTTGGCGATTTTGAAGATCTGGCAGCTCCGGATCGCAGGGGATCGGCGTATAACACGCACCCACAATTTTCCCCTGATTTTAAGGGGGAAAAAGTGCGTGTTATACGCCAATAAATATGGTATTTTATGCACTGCAGATCACTGAATCTCCTGCCTGCCTGAAAGTGTATGTGAAAGTGTACGCCAGGAACTACCTGCAGTCAGATGTAGGCTTGGCTAGATTAGAATACAGTGGATATATATATGTAGGAGACTGTATATATATATTATGCACTGTAGATCACTGAATCACTTGCCTGCCTGAAAGTGTATTTGAAAACGTACACCAGCAATGGCCTGCAATCAGTTATAGGCTTGGCTAGACTAGAATACAGTGGATATATATGTAGGAGACAGTATATATATATTATATGCACTGCAGATCACTGAATCACCTGCCTGCCT